>SJYW01051965.1:205669-251454 GCA_006410735.1 Raphicerus campestris
ATGCTTATATCTTTCCTTTTCTCCTTTGCTTTTTGCTTCTCTTCTTTTCACAGCTATTTGTAAGGCCTCCCCAAACAGCCTTTTTTGCTTTTTTGCACTTCTTTTCCATGGGGATGATCTTGATCCCTGTCTCCTGTACAATGTCACGAACCTCATTCCATAGTTCATCAGGCACTCTATCCATCATATCTAGGCCCTTAAATCTATTTCTCACTTCCACCGTATAATCATAAGGGATTTGATTTAGGTCATACCTGCATCGTCTAGCGGTTTTCCCTACTTTCTTCAGTTTAAGTCTGAATTTAGTAATAAGGAGTTCATGATCTGAGCCACAGTCAGCTCCTGGTCTTGTTTTTGTTGACTGTATAGAGCTTCATCTTTGGCTGCAAAGAATATAATCAGTCTGATTTTGGTGTTGACCATCTGGTGATGTCCATGTGTAGAGTCTTCTCTTGTGTTGTTGGAAGAGGGTGTTTGCTATGACCAGTGCATTTTCTTGGCAAAACTCTATTAGTCTTTGCCCTGCTTCATTCCACATTCCAAGGCCAAATTTGCCTGTTACTCCAGGTGTTTCTTGACTTCCTGCTGGTTTAATCACTTAGTTGCATCTGATTCTTGCAGTTCCACAGACGTAGCCCACCAGGCTCCTCTATTCATGGGATTCTCCAGGCAAGAACACTGGAAAGGGTTGCCATTTCCTTCTCCAGGGGATCTTCCTAACCCAGGAATCAAACCTGTGTCTCCTGCATTGCAGGTAGATTCTTCACCGAAAGAGCTATGAAGGAAGCCCAGGTACTTACTATCCCTAATTTACATATAAAGAAACTGACAGGGTTAAAGCAACTTGCCTAAGTAAAAGAGCTGGGAATCAAATATATGACTATTTCATTTTGCCCAATATCTCAACATCTGCTCTACTTAGGTTGGAGCTTATAAATTGGGTTAATACAATGGGGTGTTTGCATGTTTGTGAGGATATGTGCATACATATACACACACGTTGTTGTTGTTGTTCAGTTGCTAAGTCATGTTTGACTCTTAGTGACTCCAAGAACTGAAGCAAGCCAGGCTTCGCTGTCTTTAACTATCTCCTGGAGTTTGCTCAGATTCATGTCCATTGAGTCGATAATGCCATCCAACCATCTCATCCTGTGTCGTCCCCTTCTCTTCCTGCCCTCGATCTTTCCTAGCATCGGGGTCTTTTCCAATGTGTTGGCTCTTTGCATCAGGTGGCCAAAGTACTGGGGCTTCAGCTTCAGCATCAGTACTTCCAGTGAATATTCTGCGTTGATTTCCTTTGGATAGACTGGTTTGATCTCTAATATACACACATACACAGGTGTCTGTTGAGAGAGAGAGAAATATAAGAATATTAGAGAATTCTGGACATCCTATTTTGACCTGTAACCCTTGCAGTTTCTAATGCAAATAAATACCCCAAGGATAGAATCCAAGCTACACACAGTCTTTGTAACTATGCAACTTAGGCCTAATATCTCCGTAGCTCCTTGATGATCCAGGCTGAGTTGCATGGAAAATGCCTTAGCCAGTTTCCTGTTCTCCTTTGCCATTTTTCTAACCAGTTTTGTCCTGGAGAAGCTTGTACTGGCTTTGTGTGGACAGATAGCTACATTTGCAGGAATTCTGTGAGTCAACTGATGTCAAGTTGGTTGTTTGATATCGGTCATGATGAGGATATTCACACAACAGAATTTGGCAAATGCTATAAATCGGGACTTGGTTTTTTTTCTCTTGTCTTATATATCCTTTTGTTGTTAAACTTTTACTAGCATGTCACTGCCTAAATTGGTACCTTAGTTCCTCAAATCTGAGCACTCTTCTGCAGAGGAAAAGGCGGCCCAGGAAGAGAAAGCAGGTCAACGCAATTGCAAAGGGCTTTCCCCAAAGCCTGGAGCTGACTTAATCTCGGTCTACCAACTCAGACCTTCTGAAGACAGAACAAGAGCTTCTCACCTTACTTAATTCTGCTGAGGAAGGTCTAAGAGGAGCAAGTAGTGAGTGGGAAAATGAGAAAGTCAAGAGTGCGTGCAGACAGTGCTGAATCACTTCCCAGGGCAGCAGCTTCTCTCTGCCTCTTCTTGCCTCACCTCCTCTTTCTGGCCTCAGGTTTTAACCCCTTTGTCCCTTCACAGAGAAAGTTCCATTCTCTAGCTCAGTCACCGTTTACTATCTTTGAACTTCACCCACCTTAAAAGACCCATCTTGAAGTGAAGGAGTCAAAACTTGCCCAAAGCTACAGAAGCTTACTATCTGTACAACTGAAAGCAAATCATAGCACCTATTTGAACCGCAGTTTTGTGGGCCGTAAAATAGGGTTTTTAATACCCCCATTTCAGGAATGCTGTAAGGAGCAAATGTCAAGTTTCCTTAATCACTGCCAAACAAGAGAGATGTAAAAGATGGTTACTGTCAATATTATGATTGTGGATTTTGGCATTCCTGTCAGGGAAGATGTTGAGAAGTCAGAAAGAATTTAACTGGGATTATGTTACCCATTTCAGAGACTCGAAGCTGAAACGCCAATATTTTGGCAATCTGATGTGAAGAACTGAGTCATTTGAAAAGACCCTGATGCTGGGAAAGATCGAAGGCAAGAGGAGAAGGGGACGACAGAGAATGAGATGGTTGGATGGCATCACCGACTCAATGGACATGAGTTTGAGTAAACTCCATGAGTTGGTGATAGACAGGGAGGCCTGGCGTGCTGCAGTCCATGGGGTCGAAAAGAGATGGACACAACTGAGTCACTGAACTGAACTGAACTGAAATGAAATGAACAACAGGCTCAGGAAGACACTGATGCTACAGAGTCAACCTGCCACAGATCAGATTAGATCATTCCTCCACCCCTAACAATACAAAGAAGTTATATTAATACTATACATAAACCTGGGTTTTGTGATNACAACTGAGTCACTGAACTGAATTGAACTGAAATGAAATGAACAACAGGCTCAGGAAGACACTGATGCTACAGAGTCAACCTGCCATAGATCAGATTAGATCATTCCTCCACCCCTAACAATACAAAGAAGTTATATTAATACTATACATAAACCTGGGTTTTGTGATATAGCTCAACTACGTAAGATAAGATGTCTCTTAGAAGCACATGTGAGCATAACGATGCTATCTGCCAGCCCATCCATCCCTTTTGCCTAAACAATCTTTAATAGCTGGTTTTTAACCTGGCACCCTTGAATCTTGAGCCACTTACTTCCCTCAGATACAACATGGGCTTAGAGGGACGCTGTGTTCACATACGGCGTCAGGCAGAAGTGCCTTTCTTGATATTCTCTTCAGGTAGCTGAGAGATGGGAGTTGGGAGTAGAGTTATCCTAATTTATTTGCCCATATACCAGTGGGCCCATAGGTCAGTAGGCACTGCCCGTATGTTTCCAAACCTTCTTGATGACAGAAAGGCTGGGGTGAGAATAATTAAGGATCAACCCCTAATCTCCATAACACCTCCATCTCCAAATCAATACAAATCAACACACAGAAGGCGTCGGAATAGCATGCTTGCCACAGAAAAGCAGTGCACCAAGTCCTCTGGCCCCTTAAGCCATCAGAGTAAGTAAGAAAGTAAGTAAAGTTGCTCAGTCATGTCCGACTCTGCGACCCCATGGACTGTAGCCTACCAGGCTCCTCCCTCCATGGGATTCTCCAGGCAAGAGTACTGGAGTGGGTTGCCATGGCCTTCTCCAGGGGATCTTCCCGACTCAGGGATCAAACCCTGGTCTCCTGCATTCCAGGCAGACACTTTAACCTCTGAGCCACCAAATTTGGAGCTACCACTCATGACAGTCATCTCCAAACAGTCGAAGCCCTGAAGTTAAGAGGAATAAATGGAGTTGACTGGTGTGGCCCAGGTTTAAAATTTCAACAGGTGGGTAGAATTTCTAAGGAAGCTGTGCTAGCTCTGGTAAAACAGATCTTCAGTATGAGTATGAGTTCATCAGAGGGGTGTACACAGAGCATATGAGAGAATATGAAAGTCACGATTGGTCAGTCACCTTAAAAGAAGCTTGGAAACTTCTCCCACTAAGAGCCAATCTTCATGGAAGGGCAATTCATTTAGGAAGTGCCATCGTTTTTAATCAGAGTATTTCACTGTTTATAAAGCCTGGAAATGGGCTACAAATTACCTTAACCTTCCTGTGACCAGTCACTACCCTTGAAAACTCAATGAATAACACAAAAAGGGACTTCATTGCTCCTCTCATTTGTATCACAGTTGGTTCAATGGTTCTGTGGACAATGACGACTGTTATTTAAATGTCTTCTATGTGTGTGTGCATAAAACAGTAAATGAATTTCTCTTCTAGTTTATTGCATGGGAAAATTTTGTCACAACCTATGTAGAGGCACACTTCTTATTCTGATAGTGATAGTAAGGTTACATTCTGTTTCCTTTCCTTTTTTTTTTTTTTTTTGTATTAACTAACAAAAGACTCAGCTCAATTTGGTCCTCACCTGCAGAAACTGCCTGTGTATAGAATTTTATTAACATTTTTAAAATTTCCTTTTTCAAAGGCTTTTGGTGGCAAAACTTTTATTGGAAATTTGGCAGAAATTGAATGAATAAATACACCAAATAAATTATAGGAGGATAAATTCACACATAAAACGTTCTACTGAGCTGGTCTCTTAGAACTCCAAGCTTAATGCTGGTTGGCTTTACCAGATGGTTGCCCATTATAGTTGCCTAAAGTAACAGCAGTGCCACTGGAAGTGGTTCCCAGGTGGCTCAGTGGTAAAGAATTTACCTATCAATGTAGGAGACACAGGAGTCACAGGTTCGACCCCCGGATCAGGAAGATTGCCTGGAGCAGTAAATGGCAACTCGTTCAGCATTCCTGCCTGGAAAATTCCATGGACAAAGGAGCCTGGCAGGCTATAGTTCATGAGGTCAAAAAGAGTCAGACACGACTGAGCAACTTAGCACACAAAGTAATAGAAAAAGTTGATCTGTATCTCAAATTCATTATATATTAGTGTACCAAACAGTAAAAATGGGACAACAATATCTGTCCTTCTCTTAGCATATAAAATATTGTCAGATTCAATTAATATGTATTAGAACTCCCAGATTATATATCTACATAACCCTTATTATATTACTAACATTTTGTTTCTGTAGGATAAAAATAAACATCCCTGTTTCCTGAGAAAAGAAACACCTTTTTTTTGTTTTTTCTAATGATGAGAAGCATGTCAAATGTTCAATAAATTTACATACTTCAGTCTTGGCTGTCAATATAAAATTTTGCAAGGCCGGATATGAATTTTGCATAGCATTGTGAAAGAAGATGGGTGTCACTTTTGTCAAACAAACCAACCTATGTAATAAAACATTATGTTTGATAAGCCTTTTCTCACCAATACATCTTGATTAAATTCGCCTCATGCAAAACATGAACTTGGCACTGCCAATGCCAATATTGATACTGACCTCACCTTGACCACCTAACACAGAAGAATTTTTTCCTTTTATTTGACTTGCTACTTTTTTTTTCATAAACATGGTCCTGTACATATTTACTCTCTCACCCTCCAGTGCCTCATACCCACAGATACTGGCAACAATCAGGCTATCACATTTCCTCCACATTCATCCAGCTCTGACTACCTTTCTAATTTGTAAGACATGGCGTTGATGTGAACAAATCCACTACTGACAAATAACGATCATGCAAAGAAGCTGATTTCCAAAATCACTTCCTGCGGTGTCCACGACGGCCTCCAAGAATTAAAGTTTAACTTGATGAGCAATTAGGCAAGGCACACTCAAGTGCTGTACACTTGTAGATTGCTTTCTTATTACATTGATAAGGGCAGTAATTCATTCAGTCAGTCAGTTCAGTCGCTCAGTCGTGTCCGACTCTTTGCGACCCCATGAATCGCAGCACACCAGGCCTCCCTGTTCATCACCATCTCTTGGAGTTCACTCGGATTCACGTCCATCGAGTCCATGATGCCATCCAGCCATCTCATCCTCGGTCGTCCCCTTCTCCTCCTGCCCCCANCTTGATTAAAAAAAATTGTTATCAATCATAAGTTATAAAAGGAATAGTCTTTTTGATCAGGTTGATTCAACTTCAAATAATATACATTAATATACAGGGATACTATACTTTTGATTTAAATCCAAAGAAATTACATATCAAGTCAAGTATCTACCCAAGAAGAGATGAATTGTATTTTCCCCCAGATAATTTCAGGAGTCTATTAGCCAGAAGATTAAATGCCAGTCGTTATGCTTGATACCACATACAATATGTAAATGGTGGAGAGCCAGGGGTTATTTCCTGGGATGCCCTGAGGCAGGAACATGAAGAGTGTTCCTATTATCACTATCACTATCACTGTCCTATCACTAAAGGGACAACTGTGAGACACTCATTCAAGGTGAAATCAAGGAATGAGTTGATCCTTAATGACCTTGAAGGCATAAAGGCTCAGACAGTCTCTCCAGGACTCAGGTACCTTGTTTATGAACTGGGTAAATTGTTCTACTACAGTATTGTGATCCACTCAAGCTTAAATTAGATAAAAGATGCCATTTCACACATGATCTTAGTATGAATGGTATTTGATGAGGAGTTTTAGAATATGGGCCCTGATCCAAGGCAATAACCTCTGTGAGTATTTGGCCAACTCATTTCCTTTCTTTGAATTTGTTTCCTGATGCATAAATGTGACCTCAGCAATTTTATTTATTAATCGGGTTTGAATATGCTATCCATCCTGGGTTCCCACGACTCTTCCCTAGTAAAAGGTGTTATTAAAGTGGATATTCTGGTATTGTTCTGACCCCAGTAGAGTTTCTTAAAAAAACTTTTTACTGGAAAGAAGGATTAATACCTATGCACTTTTATCTCCTCAGAATATTTTCAGGAAACCTGTGATGAAAATATGTAAGTTCTGTGAGTAGGAGCAGAAAACTTAGAGAAGACCATGTCTATTGTCTACTTAGAATGATTGTCCATCATTTGTCTCTAGTCTTCCTCCTGGTATACTCCTCCTACACCTAGGCTGTCTGGTCAATTCTGAGATTAAATTGCAACTTGCATCATAAGGAAAGGAGATGTTCCTTCTTAGTCTCATGCTGTGTTTACTATTCCTTCCTCATCCCCACACCCAGTGCCAGACCCTTTATAAGCTTGTACTGGAGAATATTAAGTAGCATTGGGCAAGTAGCTAGTCAAATATGTATACTAAAGTGGTCATTTGGATGGCAGTATTGAGGAGTACATGAATAGCAACTGTCTGTCCAGTATTGCACTAATTACTCAGGGTAAAATGATGACTAGCCAAAGTCCCTGCTCTCAAGGAGCTCCTGGGACAACAGGTATCCTCAGACAATGAAGCGGGAGACAAAGAAGAAGAAAAGCAAATTCTGTAAATCACAATGCAAATTCCTGTTACCAGCAATGAAACTCATCTTTCAGAAAATTTCTTCCTGGGTAATAGGGTACACTGCAATGGTTTACAGAGTCTTAATTTAGCCTGGAATCCTTTGTTTAACCTAAAGATTGGGTGAATGCAGTAACGAAATAGTCAAGGAGAAATAGAAGCAGGTATTACAGAAGTAAGTTAAGGAGACAGAATCTGTCCTTCTGCAGTCCAATCCCAATTCTAGCTTTCAGGCAGGCCATGATTGACTAAGCCTATCCTTGGACCCAAGCGGCAAAGGCAGTTCAGCTGAGTAAGACCTGGTTGAATTTCATTACCTGTGTTCTTTGATAAGACGACATTTGTATCCTTTTCATAGCAGCCCTTGGACTGACTGTCCATCTCTAAGCGTGAATCACTCTCAATCACGTTTCAAAGGGTCCTTGTCTCTAAATTCTAAAATATGTTATGTTGTTCACTATCTACTGATGTCATCCCTTGGTTAAATGTCCCTTCTGCCATAAAAATCTCTGTTACTCCATAAATTTGTATAAGTATTTTCATATAAAGGTATATACCTTTGTTTACCCTTTACTTCCTGAATCTTCGACCATCATAAGATCCTTTATGATTTTAATGTCATTTTCATTTTTTATCTTTGAGATAGACATGTCTTGAATTTGTACTGGTTTTTTTTTAATTTCTAGCACTTAGAAAGAATATCACCTAAAATTTCAAAAGCACTTAAGTGGTCCAACTTTTGTATTGAATGCTGATTGAGTGAATAATGAGTAAATTAAGATGATAAAAAGAGTATTAAGGGCAAACTCCAGGAGATGGTGAAGGACAGGGAGGCCTGACATATTGCAGTCCATGGGGTCACAAAAAAGTTGAACTTGACAGCGACTGAACAACATAAAGAGCAACCCAGACTGCATTAAAATTTCTGGACTAACTTTGGAATTCAGAAGAAAGGAGCTAAACACTCTACATATCTATCTTATTAATTCTTGACTAAAAGTTCTGGGAAAGGGGCAGGAGTCAATGTTTTCACGGCCATTTTACAGATGAGAAGACTGAGGCCAAGAAGACACCACGATTCAATGAAAAAGCTGACATTTCAGCTTGCATCTCTTGGGCTTGAGCCTTTGTTCTTTCTACTCATAACATCACACTGCCTCCCTGCTGGCAAGGGAAGCAGCAACAATATCCCATCCCTTGCGCAGTTCCTTAGAGCTCAAGGCCCTTTCACAGCCAGCGCCTCCTTNAGATTGGGTGAATGCAGTAACGAAATAGTCAAGGAGAAATAGAAGCAGGTATTACAGAAGTAAGTTAAGGAGACAGAATCTGTCCTTCTGCAGTCCAATCCCAATTCTAGCTTTCAGGCAGGCCATGATTGACTAAGCCTATCCTTGGACCCAAGCGGCAAAGGCAGTTCAGCTGAGTAAGACCTGGTTGAATTTCATTACCTGTGTTCTTTGATAAGACGACATTTGTATCCTTTTCATAGCAGCCCTTGGACTGACTGTCCATCTCTAAGCGTGAATCACTCTCAATCACGTTTCAAAGGGTCCTTGTCTCTAAATTCTAAAATATGTTGTGTTGTTCTCTATCTACTGATGTCATCCCTTGGTTAAATGTCCCTTCTGCCATAAAAATCTCTGTTACTCCATAAATTTGTATAAGTATTTTCATATAAAGGTATATACCTTTGTTTACCCTTTACTTCCTGAATCTTCGACCATCATAAGATCCTTTATGATTTTAATGTCATTTTCATTTTTTATCTTTGAGATAGACATGTCTTGAATTTGTACTGGTTTTTTTTTTATTTCTAGCACTTAGAAAGAATATCACCTAAAATTTCAAAAGCACTTAAGTGGTCCAACTTTTGTATTGAATTCTGATTGAGTGAATAATGAGTAAATTAAGATGATAAAAAGAGTATTAAGGGCAAACTCCAGGAGATGGTGAAGGACAGGGAGGCCTGACATATTGCAGTCCATGGGGTCACAAAAAAGTCGAACTTGACAGCGACTGAACAACATAAAGAGCAACCCAGACTGCATTAAAATTTCTGGACTAACTTTGGAATTCAGAAGAAAGGAGCTAAACACTCTACATATCTATCTTATTAATTCTTGACTAAAAGTTCTGGGAAAGGGGCAGGAGTCAATGTTTTCACGGCCATTTTACAGATGAGAAGACTGAGGCCAAGAAGACACCACGATTCAATGAAATAGCTGACATTTCAGCTTGCATCTCTTGGGCTTGAGCCTTTGTTCTTTCTACTCATAACATCACACTGCCTCCCTGCTGGCAAGGGAAGCAGCAACAATATCCCATCCCTTGCGCAGTTCCTTAGAGCTCAAGGCCCTTTCACAGCCAGCGCCTCCTTTGTGTTGGCAAGGCAGCTGTCACTTGGGGGACATGCCGAGCCCTCTGCTCTGTGACGGAGCCAGTGGCAGAAGGCACAGCCAACAGCTTCCAATCAAAGGAAATCCTGAAAAAACAGCCTCAGCGATCTGCTAAGGTCCTCCCTGTCACAGTCCTTGGCAACAAATAGCACATGAAAAGAGATCAGCTCCTGCCAAGGTGGACTTCAAAGAGGGTGGGGTGGCAGTGTTGGAACCTTCCACTTGGCATCTATGCTGTCTGCCCATTCCAGAAGTTAATTCACAGAGAGTGGGCTGAAGGAGATGCCTGTCTCCCCTTCAGCTGATTCGTGGGAACTCTGCGTCTGCTAGCTAACTCTCACTTGTCTTTAAAGAGAATGTTCCCAGCTCCAAGCCTTTGAATTAGGCCTTGAACCAGTGCTGTGACATGTGTTCTGAGCTAGTCCCAAACAAGCGCAAACACAACAGCCTCCACTGATCAGTGTAGCAGGCCTGAAGGATGGAATCCAAAGCACGAGCCCTGAGAACAGAAAGTTCCAGCTCTTGCTGTGTGCAAGTTGCCCTGAGCTCCAGCCATGCATCCTGCAGCCAAGGATGGGTGGCCCCTTGAGCAGGAAACTCTTTGGCAGCCTTTGCTGCGTGCTTTGCTTGCTGACAAGAGCACACCCTGGTCTCGGTTATTGCCCTTATAAAACAGCTCAAGTCGGATGTGAGCCAAATGTTTTAAATGTGCCTGGAAGAAAAATGTTAACTATGAATCCATGCGGTAGAACAGTACAGTACAACAGCAACACGCAGTTCTGCTCCCAGAGGAGGGGCCAGCGAGGAAAATACAGCTGCTACCCAGCTCCCAGGGGCTTCTCCTCTTCCTTCTGCAGAAATCCTACTGGGTCAAGGATTGCTTTGACAGCCACATTGCCCCAGAATCTGAGAAATGGGTGCTATTGTGGCTCTGATTAGAAAGTAATAGAATTTTCAGAAATTTCCCAACAAGGAGAGACTGTACTAACCATTTAGTTTGTATATAAGTAGAGGACAAAGGCTTTCCAGGTGGCCCTAGCTGTAAAGAACTCACTTGTCAATGCAGGAGACAAGAGAGTGTGCGGGTTAAATCCCTGGGTCTGGAAGATCCCCTGGAGGAGGGCATGGCAACCCATTCCAGTATTCTTGCCTGGAGAATCCCCATGGACAGAGGAGCCTGGTGGGCTACAGTGCATGCGATCGCAAAGAGTCGGACTGAAGCAGCTTAGCATGCAGGCACAGAGGAAGTCCGTAGAGGCCACCAGCAAGGTCTTGCCTTTCTTATTAAAATCCATCCTGCAGGTTTGCAATCCATGTTTTGCAGAACGAAACAATGCACACAGGATACCTTCCGTGCCCAGACCCTACTGTCTACCAGGCACTCTCTAGGTATTTTCCGATATCTTATTGAATCTTCAATACAGTCTTATAAAGGAATATTATCACCTACACTGAAAAAAGAAAGAAAGAAAAACTGAAAGCGTTTTGTGCAGATTGTCCACCCAGGAAGTGCTGAAACAAACGTCAGACCCAAGTGCCCTGACTCCAAATCACATGTTCTTCCCTTTGTCCTAAAATGCCGTTGCAAATGCACAAAAGTTGTCTGTTATATTTCTGGGCTATTGACATACATTTTTCTAATAATTCTAATGAAGATATTCAGGGTATGTAATTAGAACAATATCTGAGTGCTTCTGTGAGGAGAAAACCTACTTTGCCTAAGTTCATGGTGAAACGCCAGAAACATTAAAATTAATGTATTAATTTAAAAATACAAGGATATCATCAATTACATTAACATTTATTATTTTTCTGGACACCTTAGCCAATACAATAAAGTAAGAATCAGAAAAATAAAGCAAGAATCCTGGGGGAAAGGACATAAAATTATTATTTTTAAATGATTGACTACATATTGTCAAGGTAAAGGAAAAAAGTCAGGGAAAAACTATTAGAACTAATAAAAGAGCTGAGTAAATTAGCCAGTAAATTGGTAATTAAGATTAAAAATAAAATTAATAACTTTTCTAGTTAGCAATAATATCTATTTTAAAAATATAGTGGGAAACATTGATTATATTCATATTAAAATATACTCCTAGATAGCTTTAATAAAATTGTGTAATCTATGGAAATTAAACTTTAGAATTTTATAGAAATTCAAAAGAAAATTTTACAAAATCAAGAGATATTTAAGTTCCCAGATGAGATGAATGAACAATGATGCCAGATATTCCTAAATAAATATATGAGATTATCATAATCATACAGAGATTATTATGATCATAGTTTTTACATTAGGGAAATGAGTGTAAAGTTATTCAGAAGAGAATGACTAGAGAAATAAAATAGTTCAGAACAAGTTTAAAACAAGAGAAATAAGATACAGTTCACGTATCAAAGCATATATAATATTATTATCATTAAAACTGGAACATACTGTCATAAGACTAGACAGTTGTATCAGTCAAAAATAACAAAGTTCTAGAGCAATCATAAAATAGTATAGGACTTACTACACAGCAAAGGAAGCAATAAAGTTCAATAATATTCACCAAAATATATTAGGAAACATGGCTAAAAGGATGGGGAGAAAAATACTTTTATGATCCTCAGCTTACATAGCCAACAGTTCAAATTCCATATTTTACAGATCTAAATGGAACAAAGAAAACAATTATTTAAAAATAAATGATAACGAATGTTTAAATTATCTTGAAAATAGGGCATGACTTCTATATATGAAACAGTTAAAATTTTACAAAATGTTTCTAGGAAGGATTTTGGCATGGTGAATCAAAAGTCCTCAAAATGTTCTTACCCATTAACTCCACTTCTAGGAACTTACACTGAGAAAACCATCAGAGAAATTCATAAAAATGTCTTCATTTATTAGGAATCTCACTATAGCACTTTTAGTAATATTTTTAATAAAGAATTGAAAACAAAATTAATTAAATTGTGAAACATCCAAAATGTGAGTGTAGCCCATGAAATAATGCCCCTGCTGCCCCTCTAAACATCCAGGTCCTAGTCTTCAGAGCCTATGAATATGTCACCTTCCACAGCAAAGAGGAATTTGAAGATATGATTAGGTGGAGAATATTGCGATGGAGAGATTATCCTGGATTATCTGGATGGGTACAATGTCATCACAGAGGTATGGGCAAAAGACTCAGAGTGAGAGCAGGCAATCTGTTAGTAGAAGCACAGAGAGAGCGGAAGCAATACGATGGAAACAGAAACTGGAGTAATGTAGGGCCACAAGCCAAGGAATGCAGGCAGCTGGAAAAGGCAAAAAACCATACTGTCCTCTGAAACTTTCAGAAGAAGCCACAGCCTCGCAATGCTTTGATTTGAGGCCACTGAGAGTGATTTAGGACTTTTGACCTCCGAAACTACAAGACAATAAATTATTGTTGTTTTACATCACAAAGTTTGTGGTAATTTGTAACAGCAGCAATAGGAAACTCATTTAAGTACTAAAACACCGTTAAAAATAAAATTTTTGGAAATAATGCTATAGGATCGTAATGAAGATAAATGCTATTTGAAAACAAGGATAATATAAGCTGGTGACAATGTTGAATCATGAGAGTTGATTGTCACTAAGATTCGACAGATACAACATTTCAAAGTGAGATTCCAGGTCTAGATGCAAATTTCTAAAGGAAATGTTTATTTAAAAGGCTGCTACTCCTTAAATCCCTATTCACTTTTCGAATGTGAAAATATCCAGTTTTGAAAGTTAAGAAAGAGGAATTTCGAGGGAGAATGTCTTTGGAGAAAACTGCTGTTGTGGTGTGAGTACTCTCCATGTGTGTCAACAAAGTGTGTGTGTGTGTGTGTGTGTTGGAGAGTGAGTGCCCTGAAACTCTTCTCAAGCCTACTGAGAAGAGTTTCAACAGAGCCACCCAGAAACTTGATGTATATTTCTTGACTTTGGGAGCCACACAGTGGAAAATCTCAATGGAGGGAGCCAGTGTGGCTAGCCACTCCAGCAGGAGCAAAGAATGTGTGTTTCTCATCGAACAGCTTATCAAGAGGGAGTGAGAGAACCAGTGTGGGGTTGGAGTCCTACTCACCAAGACTCCTGGAGGGTAGACAGTCCCACTAGAGAGAAGCTGAAGGCAGTGCTAGATTACTAGGGACTGAGAAAGGAGCCAGCATGAGTTGGAGAAGGAGAGAACATCACCAGCAACAAGAAAACTGCAGACAGAAGACCTCGGGAAGCATCATGTGGTGACAGGAGCGTCTTAAGGAACTCATTAAAGGTCAGTGTAAGCAACGATTTCAGCGTTTGCCTGACCAGGGAGTGGGAAGCCCACCTTGGACAGTGGCAGTCACTAAGGAACTTCTGTTTCTTCCCCTGACTTCCAACCCTGGAAAGGTCAGAAATGAACAAAAGCGAAGAGCAAAAACAGAGTGGGAGTCAACTGCACCCCTTTTGCCTTCTTCAGGGTTTCCAGTGGCAGCTAGTCTAGCTAGGGACGTGCAGAAGACAATTTTAAATCAAAGCTTTGATTACCATAAGGGACATGGAACTGTAATCTCCGAATTGCAATTGTGTGTGTGTTGAAAAAGAGACCATCAGCTCTCTTATCGCTTGGGGATAACGATGAGATGCCTCAGTCTTTTAGTTTAGGGCAGAGGAAGAACTATTTCTTCTAATTAATTGTAAAAAGACAATGGAAGAGGTGACGCAATTTTGCTTTATAATTGAATCTCAAGTTGTTCTGTCCAAGACAGGGGCTACATTGGTTTTTACAGCATGTAGAAAGAAAAGAAGAAAAAGAGAGGAAGAAAGGAAAGAAGGAAGAAAACAGGGAAGGGGAAGGGATGGAGTGGAAAGGAGAGGAAGTGAAGAAGGAAGGAGGGAAGGTGAGAGGAAAGGGATGGAGGGAAGGAGGGAGGGGCGGAGGGAGGGGAAGGAAACACGTGAAAATGTTAGCGGAGTTCTTTCGAGTCGATTGGGTGATGTGTGTTTTATTTTTTGCTGCCTTCTTGTTTCAATACATTCACACCTTTATAATAAAACAAATAAGTTTTACATGCATCTACCCTCCCATGCAAGGAGATCCAAGCAATCCATTCTGAAGGAGATCAGCCCTGGGATTGCTTTGGAAGGATTGATGCTGAAGCTGAAACTCCAGTACTTTGGTCACCTCATGCGAAGAGTTGACTCATTGGAAGAGACTCTAATGCTGGGAGGGATTGGGGGCAGGAGGAGAAGGGGACGACAGAGGATGAGATGGCTGACTGACTCGATGGACGTGAGTCTGAGTGAACGCTGGGTGTTGGTGATGGACAGGGAGGCCTGGCGTGCTGCAATTCATGGGGTCGCAAAGAGTCGGACACAACTGAGCGACTGAACTGAACTGAACTGACCCTCCCATGCAGAAAAGCTCATGTTTGGTGTCTTGATAGCATGTGACTTTATTAAACAAGAGTTTGAAAAATGAAAAAGCCTTGGACGAGAAGAGACTGGAGAAGCTTCTCTCTCCTGGGTATTACAGTTTCAAATCTGTCTTTACAGAACTTTCTGNTGATAGCATGTGACTTTATTAAACAAGAGTTTGAAAAATGAAAAAGCCTTGGACGAGAAGAGACTGGAGAAGCTTCTCTCTCCTGGGTATTACAGTTTCAAATCTGTGTTTACAGAACTTTCTGAACCTGATGCTGTAGTATCCTTAATGTTAGACTGTTGCTTCATTATAGAAAGAACCCACACATAGTGGGCAGGAAACAGTTGAACAATAAAAAACTGGCAGCCGAAAAAAAAAAACCCCAAAACCTGAGCTGGCAGTTTTTAGCTTCAGTTCATAAAACCAGGGTGGCATTTGTTAATGGGATGCAGAAAACACCCAGAGAGACAAATACTTCTGGATAACAGAGGGAGAGAGAGAGAGGGAGGGAGGGAGAGACAGAGAAAGAGAGAAAGGGAGAAGGAGAACGAGAAAGACACACAAGACACACACTTTTGTTTAACTCACAGTGTTGGAGTAATATTTTTCATTAACCTCGCTGCAACTACAGCATCCAGCCTAGAGCACACATTTATAGAAATGCAAGCAGGAACTGAAAAATAATTCGGGAAATTCCTACTTTCAAACAGATTCTTGGGACAGTGAGGTGCATAAGATATCTCACACTCAGCGCTTATCTCATCGTATGTGCTTCATACATGTTCGTTCTCCCCTGTTTCCANTTTGCTCCCACTGTGACTGCCCCTCCTCTCCTGGGCTTTCTTTCCTTCTTTTTTCAGGCATTCATTCAACAAGCAGTGTTGAATTGTTTCTGAGCACTCTGCTTAAGAATCAAGATACAGATGTGAAAGTGGTTTTCAGAGTGTCTGCTCTCTTGAAGCTCAAGAAGAGAAAAGTAAACAGACAGACATGTGGGAGGGGCTGTGATGGGGAAGAAATAGGTGGCACGGAGACAGGAAACTATTCTAGCAGTCATCAATTCCCAGGAAAAAAATGACCACTGCAATCACAAAGTCTGGATGGAAACTCAGCAGATTTCATGAGTGTGGGTGTGTGTTTCATAGGCATTGACTCAAAGAAGGATGATGCTATAATTATAATTTAATGAAATTTAATTGAAATCATGGCAAATTTAACAGCTTCTTCATGTAAACTTGGCCAATTCCAGATTAAAATTTGGTGAGCTCAAGGTTGTCTCCTCTCTTTTTCTTCCTCATCCAATGTAATTTAAGTTGGAAAAAAGATGGAGAGGTGGTGGAGAATTTTCTAGCACTGGTGTGGAACTACGTCTGGGCAACAACCATGCCTTGCCTCTCCCATCACCCACCTGCCACTATGCTGCAGGACTGACTCCTATCATACTTAAGTCCCTCCTCCTGAGTCTTCTCTTCACTCTCTTAGAGTCTCAGACTCTGTATTTCTGGATTCTCTACCTTCCTAGTTAACAATCAAACAACCTCTCTCCCTAACAGAGACTCCTTTTACTTTATAAGTAGAATAATTTATCTTCCTTTTGTCTTAAGTTTCCCCTCTATTTTAGGTCCACGGTTTTATATTTGAATAACCAGTAGCTTCATCAAAATGCTTTTATAACAAAACAGCAATATTACTCTAAAGATGAACTGTTAAAATACACAAACAGGTATGTGCTGTGCTTAGTCACACAGCTGTGTCTGACTCTGCGACCCCGTGGGTTGTACCTCGCAAGGCTCCTCTGTTCATGGGGATCCTCCAGGCAAGAATACTGACATGGGTTGTCATGCCTTCCTCCAGAAGATCTTCCCAATGCAGGGACTGAACCCTGGTCTCCCACATTGCAGGTGGATTCTTTACTGTCTGAGCCACCAGGGAAACCCCATAAATATAGTTCTTTTAAATAAGAAATTTTTGTTTTCTTTTGTCCTGTCTCATGTAAAAAAAGTTAAATCTAAAGTCTATTCTCTTCCCCTGAATCATGCAGCCCTCTAAGCACAAAGTCCACTTTTATATAGAACCATTTTAGCTTGGGTTGTTAGTTCACCCATGTTCCAAGATGATTAAAAAAAAAACTGCATGAATTATATTAATAAATTTGCCTACAGATCTTTAACAACAGTTATGAATGTCCTTCATCCCATACAGACTATTTTGCATCTTTCCAGCAGTACATGTTCTACCAGTTGTACAATTATGATAACAAATTCAAAATAAAAATATCAAGGATGTGGGAGATATATGTCCCCCTGGGTTGCCCATGCTTCTGTCCCTCCTTTAGTACAGAAAATGAAAAGTTATCTCTCTCCTGACTATTTTAAGAGAACGTGTTTTCAGGGGCACTTTCCTTTAAAAGTTAAAAGATCAGTCACAACACAAAAAGAAGAGAACTCAAAACATGTTTATGGTTAGTCCTATGGTTGATTTAAAAACAGAAGGGACTGTTCTTTTCCATCTATATCCTCTTACCACATTCAGGCTTCCTAATATATCCACTGATTGAATTTCAAGAGAACTGGTCTATCTCCAATCCCACCAGCCCAATACATATTCAAGATGAACAAGTTATGCCGGGCATGGGGTAAAAGCAAGGTGGAGGGCTGCTTGTAAGACAGCTCTGCAGTGGAAAGGATTCTAAGGTCAAGGTCAAAGTAGGAGAGATGTTGCACAAGGCAGTCTAAGGCAGCTTGGCCAGGCTACCAAAATTTTCACCTAGAAAGCAAAAGCTCTTTGGGCGTTAAGACAAGGAGGAAGCAGTAGGATATGGAGTGAATTCAAAGATGTGTGAAAGGTGTGAACTGCTAATAAGGAGAGTGCCAGCGTCAAGACACCTTGCTGAGCTTCTCAGAGCACTGGCCCAAGGCTGGTGAAAAGTGAAAGTGAAGTCGCTCAGTCGTGTCTGACTCCCTGCGACCCCATGGACTGCAGCCCACCAGGCTCTTTCATCCATGGGATTTTCCAGGCAAGAGTACTGGAGTGGGTTGCCATTTTCAATGCTGGTACATCTATCATTTTGCTTGGGTGCCACCCTCCAGGAGCAAGCTGATGCCTGGCCTCTCCTGAAGGCATGTAGAAAGGCCAGCCCACTGAAGAAATAGGGAAAACACAGTCCTACATATCGTGAGCATGAAGGCAGTTGAAAGTTCTTGGGCCATGTGGTCCCCATGACTCCTCGTCCCTCTTTCTAGGCCTGTGCTATCAACTCTTTAGAGAAATAATCCGGATAAACACAGGCTCCTTGTTATTGGTGTAAGTTCAGAGCGCCTTTAAAGAATGAAGAACCCATTATTTCTTTTTTCAGCCACACATTATTGCTTGTTCAGCAGTTGTGCTCACCTTTCAGAATAGCTAACTATGAGGTATGCAGGCAGCCAAACTAGTCTTTGATGTATGCCCTCTACACAGTAAAAGTTTATACTCTACTACTAGCCCAGAGGTAACCCTGCTACTCTAGATCAGAAGCAGAACATCCTTGATACTGTTTCCGAAGCCACGAACCCCAAAACATTCAGTTGTGCCTAAACTCATCTGCCCTTTTCCACTTAGGGAGAGGAAATAGTGAGAGAGAAAATTTTCCCTTTCCAAGGAAATGAACTTTTGCATTACAATGATAATTATAAACCCATTTTATATGTGATTCTTCCAAGGTCACACAACTGGCATTGTGGAGTTAGAACTTCAACCCAATTCCAAACCAAATACCTACCAGGCATTATGTCCAAAAACGTCCTGCCAAAAGGAAAAAGGAGAGGATGGGGAACACCATTTATTCACCAAGGTTTGGGAATATCAGGATTCCACAGATTTTTCAAAGATGCTGTGCAAGTCTTCTGTAAAGTACTTGATTCTTTCAAAGTAAAGCCACGATAATGGGAAACACTACATCTGCTTTGTAAGGACCCCTTATTGGGCTCTTTTAAAGTGCACCTTTTTCAAATTAAAAGGGATGTTACCAGTATTTTCCCTTTGCTGAGTCTGAATGGCCCTGGTGTGGCAGCAGCCCAGAGCACGCTGGGAAGGGGCAGAGCTCCAGGGTGAGGGCAGTGACCCAGGACTGCCTCTCTCCTGACCAGGACCTGCCGCTGCTGTTGAGGCTAAGATGAGTCAGTCTCCCTCCAAACCAAACAGTAATTAAGAGAGGATGCATTTTTAGACTGCTGTGGTCTTACTCTGCTGGCAGCTTCTGAAAGCTGTCAGAGCTCTGCCAAGGGAAAAGCGAAGGGACTACCACTTATTGGCTGAACAGCTATGACAGACTGGGTACTGTGCTAAGTGAACTACGTACTTGGTGCCATTCCATCTCAACTGCATCCCTATAAGACAGGATTTTTCTAGCCTCAGTTTTTGGGTTTTTTTTTTTAGGATGATGATAAGAAGGTTCAGAAAGAACTGACTTGCTCTAGACCACCCAACTGGGAACACACAGTTTCTAGAATTTATCCCTAGATCAGCCTGACTCCAAAGTCTATTTTAATTTTTACCTCATCAATTCTTGGCAGCCAAATTTTAAGTTTCATGGAATTTGCTCTGTGTTCCAAGTTCGAGTCCCTTAAGAAAATATATGGAAACAATGGAGATCTGTGTATTTCATATTAACAAGGCACAACTTGCGTTTGTCCTTTAAATTCGACATACGTATCTTCTCATTGAGGATTGTGCTCTGCCCTCCACATGCAGGTCGCGGACAGTGACCTCTGTGCTCTTGTACTGATCCACCAGGAGGCAAGTACAGAGACTGAAAGTAAGTACATCTTACAGTTATTTGACAGAGCAAGATTTTTTTTTGCAGTGAATCAAATAATAAGGTAGTATATATAATGTATGTCTTTTATTATGTTTTTTAACTTATTTATGAATGTCTTTTCTTCTAGTATTTCATTTTTAATGTGGTTTATAAAAACATCATATATAATGGATTGAAAAATTTTTTAAATAGGGCTTCCCGGGTAGCTCAGGTGGTAAAGAATCCGTCTGCCCATGCAGGAGACACAGGTTCGANGGTTAGTCCTATGGTTGATTTAAAAACAGAAGGGACTGTTCTTTTCCATCTATATCCTCTTACCACATTCAGGCTTCCTAATATATCCACTGATTGAATTTCAAGAGAACTGGTCTATCTCCAATCCCACCAGCCCAATACATATTCAAGATGAACAAGTTATGCTGGGCATGGGGTAAAAGCAAGGTGGAGGGCTGCTTGTAAGACAGCTCTGCAGTGGAAAGGATTCTAAGGTCAAGGTCAAAGTAGGAGAGATGTTGCACAAGGCAGTCTAAGGCAGCTTGGCCAGGCTACCAAAATTTTCACCTAGAAAGCAAAAGCTCTTTGGGCGTTAAGACAAGGAGGAAGCAGTAGGATATGGAGTGAATTCAAAGATGTGTGAAAGGTGTGAACTGCTAATAAGGAGAGTGCCAGCGTCAAGACACCTTGCTGAGCTTCTCAGAGCACTGGCCCAAGGCTGGTGAAAAGTGAAAGTGAAGTCGCTCAGTCGTGTCTGACTCCCTGCGACCCCATGGACTGCAGCCCACCAGGCTCTTTCATCCATGGGATTTTCCAGGCAAGAGTACTGGAGTGGGTTGCCATTTTCAATGCTGGTACATCTATCATTTTGCTTGGGTGCCACCCTCCAGGAGCAAGCTGATGCCTGGCCTCTCCTGAAGGCATGTAGAAAGGCCAGCCCACTGAAGAAATAGGGAAAACACAGTCCTACATATCGTGAGCATGAAGGCAGTTGAAAGTTCTTGGGCCATGTGGTCCCCATGACTCCTCGTCCCTCTTTCTAGGCCTGTGCTATCAACTCTTTAGAGAAATAATCCGGATAAACACAGGCTCCTTGTTATTGGTGTAAGTTCAGAGCGCCTTTAAAGAATGAAGAACCCATTATTTCTTTTTTCAGCCACACATTATTGCTTGTTCAGCAGTTGTGCTCACCTTTCAGAATAGCTAACTATGAGGTATGCAGGCAGCCAAACTAGTCTTTGATGTATGCCCTCTACACAGTAAAAGTTTATACTCTACTACTAGCCCAGAGGTAACCCTGCTACTCTAGATCAGAAGCAGAACATCCTTGATACTGTTTCCGAAGCCACGAACCCCAAAACATTCAGTTGTGCCTAAACTCATCTGCCCTTTTCCACTTAGGGAGAGGAAATAGTGAGAGAGAAAATTTTCCCTTTCCAAGGAAATGAACTTTTGCATTACAATGATAATTATAAACCCATTTTATATGTGATTCTTCCAAGGTCACACAACTGGCATTGTGGAGTTAGAACTTCAACCCAATTCCAAACCAAATACCTACCAGGCATTATGTCCAAAAACGTCCTGCCAAAAGGAAAAAGGAGAGGATGGGGAATACCATTTATTCACCAAGGTTTGGGAATATCAGGATTCCACAGATTTTTCAAAGATGCTGTGCAAGTCTTCTGTAAAGTACTTGATTCTTTCAAAGTAAAGCCAGGATAATGGGAAACACTACATCTGCTTTGTAAGGACCCCTTATTGGGCTCTTTTAAAGTGCACCTTTTTCAAATTAAAAGGGATGTTACCAGTATTTTCGCTTTGCTGAGTCTGAATGGCCCCGGTGTGGCAGCAGCCCAGAGCACGCTGGGAAGGGGCAGAGCTCCAGGGTGAGGGCAGTGACCCAGGACTGCCTCTCTCCTGACCAGGACCTGCCGCTGCTGTTGAGGCTAAGATGAGTCAGTCTCCCTCCAAACCAAACAGTAATTAAGAGAGGATGCATTTTTAGACTGCTGTGGTCTTACTCCGCTGGCAGCTTCTGAAAGCTGTCAGAGCTCTGCCAAGGGAAAAGCGAAGGGACTACCACTTATTGGCTGAACAGCTATGACAGACTGGGTACTGTGCTAAGTGAACTACGTATTTGGTGCCATTCCATCTCAACTGCATCCCTATAAGACAGGATTTTTCTAGCCTCAGTTTTTGGGTTTTTTTTTTTAGGATGATGATAAGAAGGTTCAGAAAGAACTGACTTGCTCTAGACCACCCAACTGGGAACACACAGTTTCTAGAATTTATCCCTAGATCAGCCTGACTCCAAAGTCTATTTTAATTTTTACCTCATCAATTCTTGGCAGCCAAATTTTAAGTTTCATGGAATTTGCTCTGTGTTCCAAGTTCGAGTCCCTTAAGAAAATATATGGAAACAATGGAGATCTGTGTATTTCATATTAACAAGGCACAACTTGCGTTTGTCCTTTAAATTCGACATACGTATCTTCTCATTGAGGATTGTGCTCTGCCCTCCACATGCAGGTCGCGGACAGTGACCTCTGTGCTCTTGTACTGATCCACCAGGAGGCAAGTACAGAGACTGAAAGTAAGTACATCTTACAGTTATTTGACAGAGCAAGATTTTTTTTTGCAGTGAATCAAATAATAAGGTAATATATATAATGTATGTCTTTTATTATGTTTTTTAACTTATTTATGAATGTCTTTTCTTCTAGTATTTCATTTTTAATGTGGTTTATAAAAACATCATATATAATGGATTGAAAAATTTTAAAAATAGGGCTTCCCGGGTAGCTCAGGTGGTAAAGAATCCGTCTGCCCATGCAGGAGACACAGGTTCGATCCCTGGTCCGGGAAGATCCCTCAGGTGGTGGAGCAACTAACCCCATACACTCCAGCTATGGAGCTCGTACTCCAGAGCTTGGGAGCCACAACTCCTGAGCCCAAGTGCTGCAGTTACTGAAGCCTCCATGCCCTGGAGCCTATACTCCCCCCCAACGAGACCCACACACTGCAGCTACAAATCAGGCCCTGTTTGCACAACCAGAGAAAAGTCTGCACAGCAGCAGAGACCCAGCACAGCCCCAAATAAAATTATTCTTACAAATTAAAGCGATGGATCTTCTTCAAGTCTGAAAATGCTGTCTCAAAGTTTGAGAGATCTTTGAAAGCAAAGACCGTCTTTCAGAGGTCATTAAACAAATACTGTGATGTAGGTCTTTATAGCTAGGGAATCTCGCACTTAATGGGTGACTTCTTGCCGAAAACCATTTCTGACCTATACTGCTAGCCACCTCAAGAATTTCTGATCTAAGAGGAGGCAAACCAACAAGGCAGTTAAAAACAGAGAGTCAGAGGAAACTGGGTTTGAATCTTGTGTCTATAGATTAGCATCTGTAACCTACAAATTAGCTCTGTGAATTTGAATAAGTTACTTTTGGTATAACTCAGTCTCCTCCCTGGAGAAGGCAATGGCACCCCACTCCAGTACTCTTGCCTGGAAAATCCCATGGACGTAGGAGCCTGGTGGGCTACAGTCCATGGNGCTCTGTGAATTTGAATAAGTTACTTTTGCTATAACTCAGTCTCCTCCCCGGAGAAGGCAATGGCACCCCACTCCAGTACTCTTGCCTGGAAAATCCCATGGATGTAGGAGCCTGGTGGGCTACAGTCCATGGGATCGCAAAGAGTCAGACGTGACTAACATCACTTTCACTTTTCACTTTCAAGCATTGGAGAAGGAAATGGCACCCCACTCCATTGTTCTTGCTTGGAGAATCCCAGGGACGGGGGAGCCTGGTGAGCTACCGTCTATGGGTCGCACAAAGTCGGACATGACTGAAGCGACTTAGCAGCAGCAGCAGCCTCCTTCCCCATTAAAAAAAAAAAAAAAGACATGTATTTGGGGAAATGCAAATTAAAATTAAAACTAAAATAAGGTACCAATTCACACTCATTAGGATCAAAAATGAAAAAATAATAAATGTTCATTAGGGTATGGAGAAACTGGAATCCCTGTGCATTGCTAAGGGAAATAGAAAAGGTAAAGACAGAACCACCATATGCCCCACTGATCCCACTCCGAGGCACATGCACCGAGGAACTGAAAACAGGGGTCACGTAGCTACTTGCAAACTCATGTTCACAGCAGCATTTTTCACGATATTCAAAAGGTAGGAAAAAACCTTAATGCCCATTGATGGATGAATGGATAAACTGTGACATAAACATAAAATGGAGTATTACACACCCTGGTAAAAAGATAAAATGAGGAATATTAAAATTTTTAAGAGTATATTTGAGCAAAAAATCGATTCATAGTAACACCAAACCTGAAATGTTAGGAGCCCTCCACCAGCAGTAGTAACGGAAAGACTTATGAGATAGTGTGAAGCCAAGCAATGATTTGATTAGCTATAGCTTAAGCATTCTACCTCCTTTGGAAAAGCCTGTTTATGATCAACTGTATTTAGGTTTCAATTTCTTAAACTTGAGACATTTACAAGTTTGGGTTTTGATTTGGTTACAAAGGCCAACCAGGCAGGCATTAGAGGCAATCCAGTCTAATGGCCTCATTGTTTTGATCAATTTAGCACCCTTAAGAAGGAAGGACATCCTGACACATGTGACATGGATGAAAAGTCCGACACAAAGGACAAACACTGTATGATTCCACTTATATGAGGTACCTAGAATAGGCAAATTCATAGAGATAAAAAATATTGATAGAGGTTACCAGAATAAACTGTGGAAAATTCTGAAAGAGATGGGAATACCAGACCACCTGACCTGCCTCTTGAGAAACCTGTATGCAGGTCAGGAAGCAACAGTTAGAACTGGACATGGAACAGCAAGCAGACAGGTTCCAAATAGGAAAAGGAGTCCATCAAGGCTGTATATTGTCACCCTGTTTATTTAACTTCTATGCAGAGCACATCATGAGAAACGCTGGGAGGGAAGAAGCACAAGCTGGAATCAAGTTTGCCGGGAGAAATATCAGTCACCTCAGATATGCAGATGACAACACCCTTACAGCAGAAAGCGAAGAAAAACGAAAGAGCCTCTTGATGCAAGTGAAACAGGAGAGTGAAAAACTTGGCTTAAAGCTCAACATTCAGAAAACAAAGATCATGGCATCCGGTCCCATCACTTCATGACAAATAGATAGGGAAACAGTGTCAGACTTTCTTTTTTTGGGCTCCAAAATCACTGCAGATGGTGACTTCAGCCATGAAATTAAAAGACACTTACTTCTTGGAAGGAAAGTTATGACCAACCTAGACAGCATATTAAAAAGCAGAGACATTACTTTGCCAACAAAGGTCTGTCTAGTCAAGGCTATGGTTTTTCCAGTAGTCATGTATGGATGTGAAAGTTGGACTATAAAGAAAGCTGAGTGCTGAAGAATTGATGCTTTTGAAGTGTGGTGTTGGAGAAGACTCTTGAGAGCCCCTTGGACTGCAAGGAGATCCAACCAGTCCATCCTAAAGGAGATCAGTCCTGAGTGTGCTTTGGAAGGACTGATGTTGAAGCTGAAACTCTAGTACTTTGGCTACTTGATGCGAAGAGCTGACTCATTTGAAAAGACCCTGATGTTGGGAAAGATTGAAGGCAGGAGGAGATGGTTAGATGGCATCACCGATTCAAAGGAGATGAGTCTGGGTAAACTCTGGGAGTTGGTGATGGAAAGGGAGGCCTGGTGTGCTGCAGTCCATGGAGTCACAAAGAGTTGGACATGACTGAGTAACTGAACTGAACTGAAGTGAACCACAAGCTGAGGGAGGGGCAGATGAATTGCCGATGTTTCAGTATGGGATGATGAAAAAGTTCTAGAAACAGATATTAGTGATGGCTGAACAACTTTGGCGACGTACTTAATGCCACTAAATTGCACACTTAAAAATAGTTAAAATGGTACATTTTATGTTGTGTGTGTTTTGCTTCAATTAAAAAAGAGAAACAGATGTTATTTCCCCACCTCTCCCTAACTGTTGTGAGCACAGGAGTCGTGCTAATCAGAGACGAGAATGAGCACTTCATGCAATTTTCTGTGCTTTTCCAGTGATCTCTAGTGAGTGAGTATTCCTTTCATGCTTGGAAAATAACATGTTAAAAAAATTATTTTTGTTTGAAAAGTAGGGTTTAAAATCTAGGATTTTCTCCTATCCAAACGGAGAGAACTTTGTTTTTATCAAAGGATCAGGCTTTAGAGTGACTATTTTTATTTGGAGGTGCCACCATAATCAGCTAAACTCTGCCACATTTTGTGTGTGTTCATCTTTGGCTATTTTTCAGATGTTTAGATGATCAGTGAGACCCTCATGGCACCTGTTTAGAAGATGTCTGTTCTTAATTTCTAAGGTAAATTTAAGGCACATGCATTACTATCTTTCTTCAGCCATCGGCCTTTGAAGTAGGCCTTTCACTGGCTTGCCACAGAACTGAACTTCAAGGTTTCCGCCGATGCCTCCTTGGTCTCCCTATATCACTTACTGCATTTAGTGGCAACAGTGCAGGCAGCAAGTAGATGTACTTGTTCAGCAAATTCTAATGCAACAATTCCTGGAACAAAGAATGTAGGAGCACTCAGTGTGGTATCTGCTGATGAAAAGCTCTGCGTCAACAGGGAGAGACAAGGAGCAAACAGACAGATGGGAAGTGTCAGGCTGAATCACTAAGCTAGTCAAGGTTAGCGGGAGCACCGTCTCCAGCTGCACACCTCAGGAGCTCTCCCTGTGGCCAGTCGAACTGCTCGGTGGCTCTGTCTGATCTCTCTTCCACGCCCATCCATCCCTCTACATCACATCACCTGTATAATTTCCTTTGTCGTTAAGTGCTCACGCCATCTTGTCTATTTACTTGTGACTTACACGGTAATGAAAGCTCTGGGAGCAGGGACACCTTGTGTCTCTCTGGGACACCATGGTGTGTTCAGCATCTAGAACAGTGCTCAGCTCTGGTCAGCGATGCCTGCAGAACTTCCACTCAGGAACTGATGGAGACAGCAACCCGTGTAGAATAGGAATAGAATTAAAGCTCTATTTTCAAACAAGCCCTGTGTTGCAAGTGTGTCTGGCATGGCTTTGATGGGGAGGTGTTAGAGATGAGGAAAGCAGCTCAAGATCCCTCTCTCCGCTGCCCCCTTGGGACGCCATGGTCCTGAAGTATTTTAGAACTCCAGAGAGGCCCATATTTATTTATTTTATCCTTCTAATAAAATTCAAGAGGAAGAATGCCAGAAAGAGATTACAAAATTTATGCTGCTTTTAAAATGTTTGTGTGTAATAAATGAACATTCTATAAACAGAAGTATTTTTTAAAAACTGAATTATAGTGTACCTTGGACAACATGTTCCAGTTATGGGACACAAATTTAAAATTGTATAAAATTGACTTCTCTTAATCCTGTAAGTATTCTCATTTGAAGAAAATGCCTCATGCTTCAATTTACTGATATGAAGTCCATGCCAAATAGTTCTTAGGCTCCACCCCTATTTTATTATGCCCTGAGGCTTTCCTGGAGCATAGTAACTGCTCACCAAGTGGTTCATAAGTAAATCCTAAATGAATACACATATGAAGGAACCAGTGAATGCAGACAAGAAAGGAGGGCACCTGAGTTGAGTCTACAAAGATGCACAGCGTCCCCAGAAACTTGACGGTAGGAAGAGAAATGCCTTCCAGGCCCAGGGGACAGGCATGCAAAGGCACGCCACTGACAAACAGAACCATGGGTTCTGGGAACTACGAACAAGATATATATAGTACATGCATGCTCAGTCGTGTCTGACTCTTAGTGGCCTCAAGGACTATAGTCTGCCAGGTTCCTCTGTCCATG
Source organism: Raphicerus campestris (assembly GCA_006410735.1). NCBI lineage: Eukaryota > Metazoa > Chordata > Mammalia > Artiodactyla > Bovidae > Raphicerus > Raphicerus campestris. Next base: position 233,552 of record SJYW01051965.1, read on the forward strand.
GGACTTTCCAGGCAAGAATACTGGAGTAGGTTGCTATGTACTCAGGGATCGCACTCATCACTTGAGCCATCAGGGAGCAGTTTAGCAAACAAGATATATCATGCTACAAATTCTGCAGGGGGCATAGTGCAGTCTCCAGTGTGAGAGCTGGCAAGGGGCCATATCTACTGGGCTTTGGGAAGAGCTTGGAGCTGAGAAGACAGTGAAGGCCTTTAAACAAGATAGCAAATACAGTTGAACTTGACTTTTAGAAAGATCATTTTGATCCCAGTGTAGAGCCAGGGCCAGCAAACTATGACTGTGGGGGCAAATTTGGCCCTTCACCTGTCTTTCTAAGTTAAGTGATGCTTGTCTGGAGCACAGCCACACTCATTCTTTTGTGTATTATCTGTATTGCTCTCACACAGCAATGACAGTGTTAAGTAGTTGCGCTGAAGACCTTTGGNCAAGCTGAGGGAGGGGCAGATGAATTGCCGATGTTTCAGTATGGGATGATGAAAAAGTTCTAGAAACAGATATTAGTGATGGCTGAACAACTTTGGCGACGTACTTAATGCCACTAAATTGCACACTTAAAAATAGTTAAAATGGTACATTTTATGTTGTGTGTGTTTTGCTTCAATTAAAAAAGAGAAACAGATGTTATTTCCCCACCTCTCCCTAACTGTTGTGAGCACAGGAGTCGTGCTAATCAGAGACGAGAATGAGCACTTCATGCAATTTTCTGTGCTTTTCCAGTGATCTCTAGTGAGTGAGTATTCCTTTCATGCTTGGAAAATAACATGTTAAAAAAATTATTTTTGTTTGAAAAGTAGGGTTTAAAATCTAGGATTTTCTCCTATCCAAACGGAGAGAACTTTGTTTTTATCAAAGGATCAGGCTTTAGAGTGACTATTTTTATTTGGAGGTGCCACCATAATCAGCTAAACTCTGCCACATTTTGTGTGTGTTCATCTTTGGCTATTTTTCAGATGTTTAGATGATCAGTGAGACCCTCATGGCACCTGTTTAGAAGATGTCTGTTCTTAATTTCTAAGGTAAATTTAAGGCACATGCATTACTATCTTTCTTCAGCCATCGGCCTTTGAAGTAGGCCTTTCACTGGCTTGCCACAGAACTGAACTTCAAGGTTTCCGCCGATGCCTCCTTGGTCTCCCTACATCACTTACTGCATTTAGTGGCAACAGTGCAGGCAGCAAGTAGATGTACTTGTTCAGCAAATTCTAATGCAACAATTCCTGGAACAAAGAATGTAGGAGCACTCAGTGTGGTATCTGCTGATGAAAAGCTCTGCGTCAACAGGGAGAGACAAGGAGCAAACAGACAGATGGGAAGTGTCAGGCTGAATCACTAAGCTAGTCAAGGTTAGCGGGAGCACCGTCTCCAGCTGCACACCTCAGGAGCTCTCCCTGTGGCCAGTCGAACTGCTCGGTGGCTCTGTCTGATCTCTCTTCCACGCCCATCCATCCCTCTACATCACATCACCTGTATAATTTCCTTTGTCGTTAAGTGCTCACGCCATCTTGTCTATTTACTTGTGACTTACACGGTAATGAAAGCTCTGGGAGCAGGGACACCTTGTGTCTCTCTGGGACACCATGGTGTGTTCAGCATCTAGAACAGTGCTCAGCTCTGGTCAGCGATGCCTGCAGAACTTCCACTCAGGAACTGATGGAGACAGCAACCCGTGTAGAATAGGAATAGAATTAAAGCTCTATTTTCAAACAAGCCCTGTGTTGCAAGTGTGTCTGGCATGGCTTTGATGGGGAGGTGTTAGAGATGAGGAAAGCAGCTCAAGATCCCTCTCTCCGCTGCCCCCTTGGGACGCCATGGTCCTGAAGTATTTTAGAACTCCAGAGAGGCCCATATTTATTTATTTTATCCTTCTAATAAAATTCAAGAGGAAGAATGCCAGAAAGAGATTACAAAATTTATGCTGCTTTTAAAATGTTTGTGTGTAATAAATGAACATTCTATAAACAGAAGTATTTTTTAAAAACTGAATTATAGTGTACCTTGGACAACATGTTCCAGTTATGGGACACAAATTTAAAATTGTATAAAATTGACTTCTCTTAATCCTGTAAGTATTCTCATTTGAAGAAAATGCCTCATGCTTCAATTTACTGATATGAAGTCCATGCCAAATAGTTCTTAGGCTCCACCCCTATTTTATTATGCCCTGAGGCTTTCCTGGAGCATAGTAACTGCTCACCAAGTGGTTCGTAAATAAATCCTAAATGAATACACATATGAAGGAACCAGTGAATGCAGACAAGAAAGGAGGGCACCTGAGTTGAGTCTACAAAGATGCACAGCGTCCCCAGAAACTTGACGGTAGGAAGAGAAATGCCTTCCAGGCCCAGGGGACAGGCATGCAAAGGCACGCCACTGACAAACAGAACCATGGGTTCTGGGAACTACGAACAAGATATATATAGTACATGCATGCTCAGTCGTGTCTGACTCTTCGTGGCCTCAAGGACTATAGTCTGCCAGGTTCCTCTGTCCATGGGACTTTCCAGGCAAGAATACTGGAGTAGGTTGCTATGTACTCAGGGATCGCACTCATCACTTGAGCCATCGGGGAGCAGTTTAGCAAACAAGATATATCATGCTACAAATTCTGCAGGGGGCATAGTGCAGTCTCCAGTGTGAGAGCTGGCAAGGGGCCATATCTACTGGGCTTTGGGAAGAGCTTGGAGCTGAGAAGACAGTGAAGGCCTTTAAACAAGATAGCAAATACAGTTGAACTTGACTTTTAGAAAGATCATTTTGATCCCAGTGTAGAGCCAGGGCCAGCAAACTATGACTGTGGGGGCAAATTTGGCCCTTCACCTGTCTTTCTAAGTTAAGTGATGCTTGTCTGGAGCACAGCCACACTCATTCTTTTGTGTATTATCTGTATTGCTCTCACACAGCAATGACAGTGTTAAGTAGTTGCGCTGAAGACCTTTGGGCTCACAAAGCCAAAAGTGTCCACCACCTGGCCCTTTATTGACAAAAAAAAAAAAAAAGCCAATTCCTGGTCTATAGGAGGAGAGAGGAGAAAATGAGTTCAGAGGCAGGGAGACCAGCTAGGAGTCTGCCAAGAGCCAGCAAAGTGAGGCTGGAGAGGACAGGCAGATACAGGAGACGTCAGAGGAGTAGAATGGTCAGGAGTCGGTGTTCCACGGGGCACAGGATGCTCAGAGTGACGTCCTGTTTCTCTCTTGGGTGACCAAGTAGAGGCCGCATTATTCACAGAGAAAGGAAAATTGGTTTGAAGACAAGATGCTGACTTTGATTTTCAGCATTTCACTTTGAGGATCCTCTGGGACATCTAGGGCTTCCCAGGTGGCGCTAATGGTAAAGAACCTGAGTACCAACGCAAGAGACATAAGAGACATGGATTCAGTCCTTGGGTCAGGAAGACCCCCTGGAGGAGTGCATAGCCAACCACTCCAGTATTCTAGTCTGGAGAATTCCATGGACAGAGGAGCCTGGTGGGCTACAGTCCATAACATCGCAAAGACTTGGACACAACTGAAGCAGCTTGTGGAGAAGGCAATGGCACCCCACTCCAGCACTCTTGCCTGGAAAATCCCATGGACGGAGGAGCCTGGTAGGCTGCAGTCCATGGGGTCTCGAAGAGTCGGACACGACTGAGTGACTTCACTTTCACTTTTCACTTTCATGCACTGGAGAAGGAAATGACAATCCACTCCAGCGTTCTTGCCTGGAGAATCCCAGGGATGGGGGATCCTGGTGGGCTGCCATCTATGGGGTCGCACAGAGTCGGACACGACTGAAGTGACTTAGCAGCAGCAGCAGAAGCAACTTAACACTTATGCACACACTGGGACATCTAGGTGGAGATGTCACCCAAGGAATAGGATAGCCAAGCCTGGGACACAGACCTGGGAATCCTCAGCATGTCGTAGGAGGTGGTTAAGCAGTAGAGGAGAGCTGATGCAGAGAAGAGCTGCGGACTGATGGAGCTCTGGGAAGCCCACAGAGATCAGCTGGCAGCAGTCAAGGCATGAGGAGCCAGGGGCCTGGGGAAGGGTGCCTCTTACCCAGAGGCCTGGTTCCCTGCTTCCTTCCCCCTCTCCCACCAAGCCAGAGTAGGGCTGCAGGGTGGTGGGATTCCTCCTCTGCCTCCCAACTCTAGGGACACCATTATCTCACCTTAGAATGGCCCCGTCCTGAGCGGCCTGTGGGAATCTAATCATTTTTTCTATAGACCAGCCCAGCATTGTTCTCATGCCACCTCAAAGTGGTGGCAAATGCCAGGGTGAAAAACAAACTCCTCCTTGAGATGCCCAGAAGCCTGCAGTGAGGGACCAGTTCACTGTGTTTGCCTTTGGGCAAAGGCTCATTGGTGGACATGTGTTCTATTAAGTTCAGTTAAGTAATTGTCTCTACAGTTTCTAAGAGGCATTTGACTCAGGCCCCTGTCCCCAAGATCATGACCTTGCTCTGGGTTTAGAGGAATATATATGACATACACAAACAAACACACACATATGCATAGGACAAGGCTTCCCTGGTGGCTCAGTTGATAAAGAATCTGCCTGCAATGGAGAAGATTTGGGTTCGATCCCTGGGTTGGGAAGATCCCCTGGAGAAGGAAATGGTAAACTACTCCAGTATTCTTGCCTGGGAAATTCCAAAGGAGCCTGGCAGGCTCCAGTCCATGGGGTCACAAGAGTCAAACACGACTTAGTGACTAAACCATCACCACTGCCATACATATGATATATGTCATACAAATTACATATGCCATACAAATGATAATAAATGATACACATACGCATGCACTTTTTTTGGTCCAACTGAAAAACTGAGGCCTCCAGAGAAAAGGAGTTTGCAAAGCAGTCAACAAATTTATAGCAAAGCCAAAAATATCCCGTTTTCTTTTTTCTCAGTGTGTTTTAATACATTTATTTTTAANTAATAAATGATACACATACGCATGCACTTTTTTTGGTCCAACTGAAAAACTGAGGCCTCCAGAGAAAAGGAGTTTGCAAAGCAGTCAACAAATTTATAGCAAAGCCAAAAATATCCCATTTTCTTTTTTCTCAGTGTGTTTTAATACATTTATTTTTAATTGAAGGATAATTGCTTTATAGTATTGTGTTGGGTTCTACCAAACATTAACATGAATCAGCTATAGCTATATTTACATCCCCTCCCTCTTGAACCTCCCTTCCACTTCCCTCCCCATCCCACTGCTCTAGGTTGTTACGGAGCCCAGGTTTGAGTTTCCTTCCGTGTTTTCTGATACTAATGTGGTATTTCCTCTTACCTGGCTCCTCCTCAGTGTTCCACAGCCTTTACTATCTTGGTGTGATCTGAAGGCTGTTCCTCTTTCCTTCCCCCATCTTCCACTGGAACCCTCCTTCCAGGATGGTGTCACGTAGACACACACAGGCATAGTATTAAAGTTTCAATGGATGGAAAGCTCATTCTCCACACCTCTGAGCTTCCTTGAGCACTCTGGCCTCTTGCCCTGCCCTGACTCTCCTCTCAAGAGGTACAGTCCTTACTGGGCAGACAGCTCTTGCTCCATGGCTCCCTGTGGTTATCTTCATCAAAAATCCTGATCCCAAGGATCTGCTCAACTTCTCCCTTCTATCCCAAACCAACACAATGCTGTGATTATGGTTCAGAGGGCCTGTTCTGCAGATTCCAGCTTTATTATGGTTTAACTCTTCCAGAACTAGGTGCCTTTGACTCTCATCTTAAACCATGCATCTTTTGATATCCATCATGCTGACTCTTGCATCTTCTCTTCAATTTGTTCCAAATGTAGGTACAAATGAGGGAAGTTATCAACTTTTTAGAACAAGGAAGCAGGAAATTTTCTCAGCCAAAACCCCAGTGTGTCTCTGTAAAGGGTAGGGAAGGGAAGGCTGAATTCGATGTTTTGTCTTTCTGGTAATTCACATGATACCCACATGGTTTACTCCCTCTGAGAAACAGTTAGTCCAAAGCTGAGAATACTGCACTTGGCTTGGGAATGAATCCGGTCACAACCTGTCCTTGGGCTTCCTATCCAGTTTCACTCACCAAGGCTGGTGGCTGGGTAGCCAAGTTCATTTTAACCTCTAACATTATCCAAAGCTTTCAGCCACTAGGCCTTTGCACATATGGGCCTTCCCACACCTGAACTTTCAGCCTTAGTCAGAGCCCCTGTGTGGCAGGTCTTGAACCAGGTCCGAAGGAGACATGAAAAAGGACAGGCTACTCAAGACGTGAGCCCTCTGATCCTGTATTAGTTTTCCAGGGCTACTAGAACAAGGTACAGCAAACTGAGCGATTAAGACAACAGAAACGTATTCTCTCACAGTTCTGGAGCCCAAAAGCTTGCAATTGAGGAGTCAAAGGACTTTGCTTTCTCTAAGAAACAGACTCCTTCCTTGCCTCTCACTGTCTTCCGGTGGGGGCCCACAATCCTTGGTGTTCCCTGGCTTGCAGCTATATCACTGCAGTCTCTCTCTACTGTGGCTTTCACGTGGTCTTTCTGGTGTATCTGTATGTCTCTGAGCCTTCACATGTCATGTTCCTCTTCTCATAAGGGCTCCAGACATACTGGATTAAAGGCCCACTGTAATGACTTCATTTTAGCTTGGTTACAACTGTTAATGGGCTTTCCAGCTGACACTNCCAGTTCTAACTGTTGCTTCCTGACCTGCATACAGATTTCTCAAAAGGCAGGTTAGGTAGTCTGGTATTCCCATCTCTTGAAGAATTTTCCACAGTTTATTGTGATCCACATGACCCATTTCCGATGAGAGCTTTCTTCCTAGCTTGTAGACAGCCACCTTCTTTCTGTGCCATCACACAGTTGGGGGGAGAGAGAGAGCTAGAAAGCTCTTTGCTATCTTTTCCTGTTAGGGCACTAATTCCATCATGAGGGCCCTACCCTCATGACCTCATCCAAAACTAATTATCTCTTGAAGGCCTGTCTCTGAATATCAACAAAATGGGAGCTAGGCATATGAATTTGGAGGGGTGGGGAATACCATTTAGCCCATAGCAGTCAGTTTCTCAGCGGCTCCTGCAATGACTCAGTGGCAACTGCTTGCAATGCAGGAGACACAGATGTGGTTCAATCCCTGGCTCAGAAAGATCCCCTGGAGGAAGAGACAGCAACCCACTCCAGTATTCTTGCCTGGAGAATTCAATGGACAGAAGAGCCTGGTGAGCTACAGTCCATGGGGTTGCAAAGAGTCAGAAACGACTGAGTAACTAAGCATGAGCAGAGTGTTTCATAGGATGATATCTCAGTTGTTATTTGCCTGCGGTTTAACCTTATTGTGAAAGACCTAGCCAATGGAAGAAATAAGATAAACTAAAGATCTGAGACTTGTAAATTTTGAGAAGGAAAGAAAATTATTCTTATTGTCTACCTAAAATCCTTACTCCAAATCAACTGATAGACTCTAGCAAGGAAAAAAAAAAAAAAAGGACTAAGTTACTTATGTCTTTATTCTGATGGCTCTGCCGAGTCTCTGTGGCTGCGTGGGGGCTTTCTCTAGCTGCAGAGAGCAGGGAGGGCCCATTCTCCGTTGTAGTGCCCAGGCTTCTCAGTATGGAGGCTTCTCTCAGGCTCTAGAGCGTGGGCTCAGTAGCTGTGGCACAAGAACTTAGTTGCTCCCCGGCATGTGGGATTTTCCCTGACCAGGGATCAAACTCGTGTCCCCTGCCTTGGCAGATGGATTCACAACCACTAGACTACCAGAGAAGCCCAGGACTGAGTTTTAATTAAACAAACCACAACTTTCTTGCCGACAAAGGTCCATATAGTCAAAATAATGTTTTTTTCAGTTGTCATGAGGAATGTGAGAGTTGGACATAAAAAAAACTGAGTGCCAAAGAACTGATGCTTTTGAATTGTGGAGTTAGAGAAGGCTCTTCAGAGTCACTTGGGCTGCAAAGAGATCCAACCAGTCCATCCTAAAGGAAATCAGTCCTGAATATTCATTGGAAGGACTGATGTTGAAGCTGAAGCTCTAATACTTTGGCCACCTGATGCAAAGAACTGACTCGTTGGAAAAGACCCTGATGCTGGGAAAGACTGAAGGCAGGAGGAGAAGGAGACGACAGAGGACTAGATGGTTGGATGACATCACTGAGTAGATGGACATGAGTTTGAGCAAACTCCTAGAGATGGTGATGGACAGGGAAGCCTGGTGTATTGCATTCCATGGGGTTGCAAAGAGGTGGACATGATTGAACAGCTGAACTGATTGAACTGATAGCTTTCTTGAATGCAACTATATTTACATACACATATATAGCTCATAAATATATACCTATTATGTCAATACTATGTATTCATACAGAATACATGTACATGCATATTATGCTGCTGCTAAGTCACTTCAGTCGTGTCCGACTCTGTGAGACCCCATAGATAGCAGCCCACCAGGCTCCACCATCCCTGGGATTCTCCAGGCAATAACACTGGAATGGGTTGCCATTTCCTTCTCCACACATGCATATTATATATACATATATAATGCATAATAGGAAATAATTCAATTAATAGTGCAAAAAATAAAACACTTAGAAATAATAATAAACATGCAGTTGCTGTTCAGTCTCTCAGTCACGTCTGACTCTATGTGTCCCTACAGACCACCAGTCTTCCCTGTCCTTCACCATCTCCCAGAGTGTTCTCAAACTCACATCCATTGAGTCACTGATGCCATCCAACCATCCCATCTGTTGCCTACTGCTTGCTCCTTGTGCCTTCACTCTTTCCCAGCATCAGGATCTTTTCTAATAATGACTCAGCTCTTCACATCCGGTGGCCAAAGTACTGGATCCTCAGTTTCAGCATCAGTCCTTGCAAAGAATGTTCAAGGTTGATTTCCTTTAGGACTGACAGGTTTGATCTCCTTGCTTCCAAGGGACTCTTAAGAGTCTTCTCCAGTACCATAGTTCAAAAGCATTAATTTTTTGGTGCTCAGCCTTCTTTATGATCCAACCCTCACATCCATACATAACTACTGGAAAACCATAACTTTGACTATATAGACCTTTTTTGGCAAAGTGGCATCTCTGCTTTTTAATATGCTGTCTAGGTTTGTCATACCTTTTCTTTCAAGGAGCAAGTATGTTTTAATTTCATGGCTGCAGTCACCGTCCTCAGTGATTTTGGAGCCCAAGAAAATATGCAGTACTTAAATTAAAAGTAACACTTTAGTGAGAATAATAAAAGAATGCTGGGTTAAATAAAGAGAACTCTTATTTTTGGATGGGAAGATGCAATACTGGAAATATGTCAATCCTTCCCAAAATAATATAAAGATTTAATAACGTGCCAATTAAAATTGAAAGACTACTGTAACTTGACACATTTACTCTAAAATTTAGAAATCTTGCCAAAATGCATTAAAAACTTTAAAATAGCAAAGAGGAACTTTCACTGATGCTAAGTATGCCAGAAAAAAGAGTGACAACAATTAAAACAATATAGCACTAATACCAATTAGGTGAATCGGAGAGAATAACAAGTAAGAAACTGATTAAAAACCCTATAGTAAAAGTAAGGAAAAGATGCATTATTTGACAAATTGAGCTTTAGTAATTGATTCACAATTTAGGGGGAAATTAGTCTTATCTAATAGGTTACAGTCCATGGGGTCGCAAAGAGTCGGACACAACTGAGCGACTTCACCTTCACCTCCAGTTACCGTATGGCAAATAAATTCCAGACAGATTATATCTTTAAACATTTAAAAAATTCAAATAACAAAGTACCAGAAAAAAAAAGATGTAGGCAAATAATCATACAAATGGGGCTTTTAAAGCATAATACCAAAAGCACAAATTATTCTGGCAAAGACTAATATATTTAACTACATAAACTTGGCAAACGTTTGAATACAAAGCTCTAAATGAATCTGATGCAGGATAAACTCTGCTCTACTCTTCCTCCTCTGTCTTGAGAGCTCCTAGTCTTCAAGATAAAGTTTAGGCCACTCAAAATTGCATTCAAGTCCTTTTACAATGTGACATTAGCCAACACTCTCAGTCTCTTTTCCCACTGGGTCATAGCATTCACCCTGGGAGAAGGCAATGGCACCCACTCCAGCACTCTTGCCTGGAAAATGCCACGGATGGAGGAGCCTGGTAGGCTGCAGTCCATGGGATCGTGAAGAGTCGGACACGACTTCACTTTCACTTTTTACTTTCATGCATTGGAGAAGGAAATGGCAGCCCATTCCCGTGTTCTTGCCTGGAGAATCCCAGGGACAGGGGAGCCTGGTGGGCTGCCATCTACGGGGTCGCACAGAGTCAGACACGACTGAAGGGACTTAACAGCATCAGCAACAGCAATATGGCATATCATTTACTCAGAGTCTGTTGACCCATCCTCTGCTCCCCATCTCTTATCCTTCCCTGGTAAACCCCTACTCCTACTTGGGCACTTAATTCAAAAATCTCTCTCTTCGTCTTTTCATCTCATCCAGTCCTCACTCCCCTCCCCTCCCCTCCCCTCCCCCAGGCTTGCCCTCTGGGTTCCCTCTTTTATTACAGTTTTCGTAAGGTATTTACATTCCAGATTCTTTACTAGGCTGAGATCATGCTTTGTCTCTAAATTCTCTTCCTGTTGCACAGTAGACAAATGCCATCATGCCTTGCCTAGTGGTGTTGCTCTTGAGTGCTCATGCTATCTTCTGACTGTGGATTTAGGTAGAAGTTTTTAGACAGATGAAAAGCCTAGGCCCCGAGATGTGGTGAGCTGTTAATATAACACGGAGGGCCAGGTGATCAGTTTTGCACCATACTATGTGCTTTTGATAAAATTCAGTCTGTGATTTTTAGATGCTTCACCAACTGCACTTGCTTATCACATTAATTCTCTCGAGCATTTGTATTTCCTTCAGTGACATTCGGGCATTTGAAAGCCCACTGCAGCACCTCCAGTACCATCATCAGGCTTGCTCCCATGGCTCCAAAGAGAGCCTCCCCACTAAGATTCTTTTTCAAAAAACCATCCCAGAGTTGAGCATGTTGGAATTCAGTAACCACTCAGCATTTCTGACATTGAGAAGATATATTACTGTACTCCAGTGACTGCAATGTTTAGACAGTTTTGGAAGAGTATTGTATCAATTATATTATCCCTCTGGGATCCCTATTAACATTAAAATGCCTTATGAGACTAGCTAAAGACTCAAGCAAAGAAAATCTCTCTTAGGCGTCCTCATATTTTATGGTTGTTAAAGGAAAAAAATTCGCCTTAGCTCTCCCTTTGCACACTGGGATAGATGGCTCTTCTTGAACTATTTTAAGCAAGTTATCTTAAAAAAGGAGGACCTGTCTCAGAACAAATGACCTCAAACCAAAAGCCAGCTTGTGTGGGAGATGATGAGGAGACAGCATGAATTAGAATCACACATATCTCAGATCAAATTCTGGCTTGACTACTTACAATATCAACAAAACAATAACAATCAGTATAATTTACTGAGCAACTATTCTGGGCAGGGACCTTATATACCCTATTTCATTTAATTCTTGTATCAACAGCGAATATTATGCTTATTCTAAACATAAGGCTAAATGGCTAAGTAAGCTTCGCCAACTCAGACAGGTAGTGTGGTAGGCAACTTAGGGAATGACTCTCAGTGACCCATGCCTACTAATATACATATCCTTATGTAATTCCGCCCCTTATGTATAGATTAGATCTAGTGATTTTCCACTAATAAATAAAATACAGCATGGACTGTTACTGCCACAATTATATTTTAAGAGACGTGTTTTCATCTTGCTTGTTTCCTCTCTTTCACTTTCTCATTTTGGTGGAGCCGGTTGCCATGTTGTAAGCTGTAGTATGGAGAGACTTTCATGGTAAGGAACTGAGGGTCGCTTCCGGCCAAGAGCCAGATTCACAGTCCCACATTCCACAAAGAACTAAATCCTGCCAACAACCACTGTGTGAGGTTGGAAGTGGATCTCGCCCTAGTTGAACCTCAAGATTGCCACTGGATGGCAATACCTTGGTTGTAACCTTGTGACATCCCCTGAGCCAGAAGACCCAGCTAAACCCAGCCCGATTCCTGACCCATAGAAACTATGAGCTAATAAATGTGTTATTTCAAGCTATTAAGCTTTGAGGGAACTTGTTACCTGCAATAGATAACTAACACAGGTGATAAGAAACAGAGATGAGGGTAGGAAATCACTCCAAAGAACAAGTTTCTTCTTCTTGGTTAACTGATTCCTTAAAAGCCACATGACCCTGGGCAAATTACCTAGACTCTGAAATTTTTCCGTATGTGAATAAAATAGAGATATGTCAACACCACATGTATAGAGATAATATATGCAATGTCTTTGGCTTATCTGTCAGTTAAAATATGAAAAAAGAGAAACGAGTGAAAGGTTAGGAGAATGTCTTATCAAGGCCAGGCAGTATGTGATGGTGGGGAACTGAAATAATAAAGTACTCACAATATAGATTTTACATGTTGGCATCAAGGGAAGTAGACTCTTGAGAGTCCCTTGGACTGCATGGAGTTCAAATTAATCAATCCTAAAGGAAGTCCACCCTGATATTCGTTGGAAGGAGTGATGCTGAAGCTGAAACTCCGATATTTTGGCCACCTGATGCGAAGAGCTGACTCACTGGAAAANAACACGGAGGGCCAGGTGATCAGTTTTGCACCATACTATGTGCTTTTGATAAAATTCAGTCTGTGATTTTTAGATGCTTCACCAACTGCACTTGCTTATCACATTAATTCTCTCGAGCATTTGTATTTCCTTCAGTGACATTCGGGCATTTGAAAGCCCACTGCAGCACCTCCAGTACCATCATCAGGCTTGCTCCCATGGCTCCAAAGAGAGCCTCCCCACTAAGATTCTTTTTCAAAAAACCATCCCAGAGTTGAGCATGTTGGAATTCAGTAACCACTCAGCATTTCTGACATTGAGAAGATATATTACTGTACTCCAGTGACTGCAATGTTTAGACAGTTTTGGAAGAGTATTGTATCAATTATATTATCCCTCTGGGATCCCTATTAACATTAAAATGCCTTATGAGACTAGCTAAAGACTCAAGCAAAGAAAATCTCTCTTAGGCGTCCTCATATTTTATGGTTGTTAAAGGAAAAAAATTTGCCTTAGCTCTCCCTTTGCACACTGGGATAGATGGCTCTTCTTGAACTATTTTAAGCAAGTTATCTTAGAAAAGGAGGACCTGTCTCAGAACAAATGACCTCAAACCAAAAGCCAGCTTGAGATGATGAGGAGACAGCATGAATTAGAATCACACATATCTCAGATCAAATTCTGGCTTGACTACTTACAATATCAACAAAACAATAACAATCAGTATAATTTACTGAGCAACTATTCTGGGCAGGGACCTTATATACCCTATTTCATTTAATTCTTGTATCAACAGCGAATATTATGCTTATTCTAAACATAAGGCTAAATGGCTAAGTAAGCTTCGCCAACTCAGACAGGTAGTGTGGTAGGCAACTTAGGGAATGACTCTCAGTGACCCATGCCTACTAATATACATATCCTTATGTAATTCCGCCCCTTATGTATAGATTAGATCTAGTGATTTTCCACTAATAAATAAAATACAGCATGGACTGTTACTGCCACAATTATATTTTAAGAGACGTGTTTTCATCTTACTCGTTCCCTCTCTTTCACTTTTTCGTTTTCGTGGAGCCGGTTGCCATGTATGTAAGCTGTAGTATGGAGAGACTTTCATGGTAAGGAACTGAGGGTCGCTTCCGGCCAAGAGCCAGATTCACAGTCCCACATTCCACAAAGAACTAAATCCTGCCAACAACCACTGTGTGAGGTTGGAAGTGGATCTCACCCTAGTTGAACCTCAAGATTGCCACTGGATGGCAATACTTTGGTTGTAACCTTGTGACATCCCCTGAGCCAGAAGACCCAGCTAAACCCAGCCCAGATTCCTGACCCATAGAAACTATGAGCTAATAAATGTGTTATTTCAAGCTATTAAGCTTTGAGGAAACTTGTTACCTGCAATAGATAACTAACACAGGTGATAAGAAACAGAGATGAGGGTAGGAAATCACTCCAAAGAACAAGTTTCTTCTTCTTGGTTAACTGATTCCTTAAAAGCCACATGACCCTGGGCAAATTACCTAGACTCTGAAATTTTTTCAGTATGTGAATAAAATAGAGATATGTCAACACCACATGTATAGAGATAATATATGCAATGTCTTTGGCTTATCTGTCAGTTAAAATATGAAAAAAGAGAAACGAGTGAAAGGTTAGGAGAATGTCTTATCAAGGCCAGGCAGTATGTGATGGTGAGGAACTGGAATAATAAAGTACTCACAATATAGATTTTACATGTTGGCATCAAGGGAAGTAGACTCTTGAGAGTCCCTTGGACTGCATGGAGTTCAAATTAATCAATCCTAAAGGAAGTCCACCTTGATATTCGTTGGAAGGAGTGATGCTGAAGCTGAAACTCCAATATTTTGGCCACCTGATGCAAAGAGCTGACTCACTGGAAAAGACCCCAAAAGATTGAGGGCAGGAGGAGACAAGGGGAAACAGAGGATGAGATGGTTGGATGGCATCACCGACTCAATGGACATGAGCTTGAGCAAACCCTGGGAGACAGTGAAGGATAGGGAAGCCTGGCTTGCTGCAGTCGATGGGGTCACAAAGAGTCAGACATGACTGAGCAACTGAACAATCAACGAAAGCACAAATGTGGGAAGAGCAATCGTTACATAACCTGGGCGCAATCATTTCACATCTATGATATGCTGTTCACGGGTGCAATGATAATTATGTATACCACCATCCCCTCCCCTGCGATCTGCCACCAGGAATGTTCTGAGGTTGAAATGAGATCACGTGTGTGGCATAACTGGCATAAGACTTAGCAAATAATAGATACTCAATACATTCTAGCCATTTTTATATTATTTTTCTAGTTAGTATTAAATAGTTTTACTAACAAAGATGGCATTTTAGGGATTTGGCACAGGTGAAAAGGAAGTTTCTAGACTAAGGCCTTTTTAGCAACTACCATCATATTTTGCAGTTCCTTTCTACTCCTTGAAAGTATCAGGTAAATTCAAATATATACACTTTGTATATTCAAATATACACACTCCATTTCAACCTCTTTTCCCTTCTCTATCAGATCTCACAGCAGGGCTTCTCCACTAATAGTTACTCCCTAAAAGAGCAACAGAAACAGAGAAATCCTCCGTCTAAATTAAGCGTTTGATTTCTTCCTCAGGGAATCTTCTGAGAGATTAATCATCAGACATCTGGGCTACTGCAAATATCTATAGCCACTTCCGATGCCTCCATATATATGGAACAGAGTAGGCTCTCACAGTGACCCACTTAATATCTTGGAGAGTAATAGCAGAAACCATATCCATTCAGGCCCTCAGTGTCTGGCAGAGGTCCCAGCTTAGGGTAGGTACTCAATGAACATTTGCTGAATTTATGAATGAACTGAACAAACAGAGTGGCTTTTTAGCCTTCTTGGACAATCGGCATTTGATTTTCTAAAATTGACTGTGTTCATGAAAAACCTTCGTGTATAGAGTTTGTTGATGTACTAGATGCATGCAGCAATTTCACTTCCTTTTTCCCTCCCATGGTCATCTGCTCTTACATCCTGACAAATCTATTGGTTGAAAAACAGAAGAATTCCCCTCTCAAATCCACTCAGTTTCCTATGAAATGAAATAAAAGAAAACAAAAAACCTAACTGCAGTAACAGCAAGTATGTATATTTTGTTGAGCTCAGTTTACTTAGAAACTGAAGCCACTCAAGACCGCTAGGGCAGATTCTTTTCTGCAGCCATAAAGGACTACTTCACTGAAGGCATGCTTGTTTTTAAAGAAAGGAAAACTTGGATATACTTAAATATGTATATGTCATATAGTTAATCTGACACCAAACAGCCCTATGAGTTTATATGAATCACCTAATCCTCTAGTTTCAAAAAAGTTGATGGAGAAATCATTGATACTGAATTGTATACACTACCCATTGATTTCCTTTAGACCAATAATCAAAATGATCAAATATGTAGACCAAAATAGTTTGGAGAGATGATACAGGAATGGTTATCTTATAAAGGTCACAGATTCACTTATTCTCCCTGCTTTTATACATTTGTTCTGTGAGACTAGGGTGCTCAAGAGTTAAAGAAAGAGAGAAAAAATTTATTCAGTTAGAAAGATCAGCAAGATGTGAACCACATTTTAGAATTAGAAACAGCAGTTATATTAAAGGGAAAGAGGAAAATGCTACACTTTAAAGTATCTGTGGTGTTTGTGCGTGTGTATACATGCACACACTCAAAACCCTGGCCTCCTCTAATTGCTTAAAGAAACTTTAACAAACCACTTTACTTCTAAGGGCCTCAATTTCATCTTCTGTAAAATGGACAAAATCATTCTGACCTCACTCNAAGTATCTGTGGTGTTTGTGTGTGTGTATACATGCACACACTCAAAACCCTGGCCTCCTCTAATTGCTTAAAGAAACTTTAACAAATCACTTTACTTCTAAGGGCCTCAATTTCATCTTCTGTAAAATGGACAAAATCATTCTGACCTCACTCTGGCCCTGTTGTGAGGTTTAAACGAAGCACTGCACACCAAAGTGCCTAGCATAGCTCCAGGCAGGTAGCAGGGACGCATTAAAAGTTTGTTAAATCTCAATAAGAATGGGAATGGCTGGCCGCAAATGAAGTCTGATTAGAAAATAATTACATAAATCAAACTTTTGAATGATTAATAATGAAAACAATTTTTTTCCCTCCTACCCCGTTTTCTGTTTAACATTGAGCATATTGTCACAATTAAGGGCCAGAACTTTGTGAAAGTGACTGCCATAAAAACATAGAGCTGGATTTATTAAAAAATAATAAACAGAACATTCAAAATGTTCATATATTTAAATTCCAGTTTCTGGAATTTGCTAATAAAAGCATATTAACAATGTACACTCGTTCAAGAGCAATTTTAACTTTCAGGATAGTTTTGTCCTCCGTTTAGGATCACCTAGGCTCAGCACACTCAGACAAATGACAGGCTTACAGTAATTTTGCAGGTCCTTCTAAATACTATTTTTCATCCCCAAAGAGAAGTTGTTCCTTATTTTATAAAGACAAGGCAGCCACAGGCTACAGAGGTGAAGAAATTCTCTTGGAACCTACCTCATTCAGACTGCAAGACTCTCCTGTGAGTTCCTCTCATTTTAGAGAATTCAGAAAAGGCAATAGCACTCCACTCCAGTACTCTTGCCTGGAGAATCCCAGGGACGGGGGAGCCTGGTGGGCTGCCGTCTGTGGGGTCGCACAGAGTCGGACACGACTGAAGTGACTTAGCAGCAGCAGCAAAGACTCCATAGACATGGTTGTACCATGTGGGTCTAAGGACTCTACTCTAACACACTTTCTTATATATATATATATTACCATGTATCCATTTTCTCTTTATTTCACTAAAATATATGGTACATGGAAAATTATATTCAAGAAGAATGATACATGATCTATATTCTAATCATCATCATTATATCAACATTATACATCACTTTACTATTCTGTACTTTAGTACGCTAGGTATCTTCTATTTAACTTACTTATTTTTTAATTGAAGTATAATTGCTTTATAGAATTTTACTGCTTTCTGGCAAACCTCAATATGAATCAGCCATAGGTATACAATATCGCCTCCCTCTTGAACCTCTCTCCCGTCTCTTTCCCCATCTCACCCCTCTAGGTTGATACAGAGCCCCTGTTTGAGTTTCCTGAGACATACAGCAAAGTCCCATTGGCTCTCTATTTTACATATGGTGATGTAAGTTTCCATGTTACTCTCTCCATATGTCTCACCCTCTCCTC
>SJYW01051965.1:255258-266012 GCA_006410735.1 Raphicerus campestris
ATCTCATCCTCTGTTGTCCCCTTCTCCTCCTGCCCCCAATCCCTCCCAGCATCAGAGTCTTTTCCAATGACTCAACTCTTCGCATGAGGTGGCCAGAGTACTGGAGTTTCAGCTTTAGCATCAGTCCTTCCAAAGAAATCCCAGGGCTGATCTTCTTCAGAACGGACTGGTTGGATCTTTGCAGTCTAAGGGACTCTCAAGAGTCTTTTCCAACACCACAGTTCAAAAGCATCCATTCTTTGGTGCTCAGCCTTCTTCACAGTCCAACTCTCACATCCATATATGACCACTGGAAAAACCATAGCCTTGACTAGACGGACCTTAGTCGGCAAAGTAATGTCTCTGCTTTTGAATATACTATCTAGGTTGGTCATAACTTTTCTTCCAAGGAGTAAGCATTTTTTAATTTCATGGCTGCAGTCACCATCTGCAGTGATTTTGGAGCCACAAAAAATAAAGTCTGACATTGTTTCCCCATCTATTTCCCATGAAGTGTTGGGACCGGATGCCATGATCTTCGTTTTCTGAATGTTGAGCTTTAAGCCAACTTTTTCATTCTCCTCTTTCATTTTCATCAAGAGGCTCTTTAGTTCCTCTTCACTTTCTGCCACAAGGGTGGTGTCATCTGCATATTTGAGGTTATTGGTATTTCTCCCAGCAATCTTGATTCCAGCTTGTGCTTCTTCCAGCCCAGCGTTTCTCCTGATGTACTCTGCATAGAAGTTAAAGAAGCAGGGTGACAATATACAGCCTTGACGTACTCCTTTTCCTATTTGGAACCAGTCTGTTGTTCCATGTCCAGTTCTAACTGTTGCTTCCTGTGCTGCCCCGCAAATAAATTCTTCAGTACCATCTTTCTAGATTCTGTATATACGTGTTAGTATATGATATTTTTCTTTCTCTTTCTGACTTAGTTCACTCTGTATTATAGGCTTTAGGTTCATCCACTTCATTAGAACTGATTCAAATGTGTTTCTTTTTATGGCTGAGTAATATTCCATTGTGTATATGTAGCACACTTCTTTATCCATTCATCTGTCGATGGACATCTAGGTTGCTTCTATGTTTCAGCTATTGTAAATGATGCTGCAAAGAACAGTGGGATAATGTGTCTTTTTCAGCTTTGGTTTTCTCAGGGTATATGCCTAGGATTGGGATTGCTGGGTCATATAGATTTTAAGGAATCTCCATACGATTGCTGAGTCATATAGATTTTAAGGAATCTCCGTACTGTTTTCCATTTTGTCTGATGTTCCTCTACATAAAACATTTTTGCCTCTTCAAATCCTCCAAGAGTCAACTCTTCCTTCAGGAACTCTTCAATGAACCCCCAGACTTTTGCGGCATCACAGAAGCACCTCCATTCTGGAACTGGTTAGTAAAACCTAACTTCCCCTCTATACTAGCCTGAGAGCCTTTTTAGAGCAGAGAACTAAGCAGGATACTATGATCTTTAAGAAAATGATCTCTGAATTCAGAACAATGGATATAGAATCCTGTCTCTATATGTATTAAGTCCGTTGTTGAACTGCCTAAACCCTTGGAGCCCCAGTTTCTTTATCTTTCAAGAGGTGACAGTAACACTGAACTCAATGAATAATTAACAGAATTAAATGAACTGAGACCTAAAGGATGAGGAGTTGGCCGTGCAGAGACAGAGAGTGCACATTTCAGGGAGAGAGAATAGTAAGCACAAAGGCACAGCTGATGAAACATGGGACACTGAATAATTAACAGCCATCAGCTCCATCCCTCCGCTAACATTAACTCAGCCTAGGATTATAGTTTCTAGGGGAAAGCAGTGAAAGCCCCAGAATTAACACACGATGCTTGCGGAATCTTAGTTTAAATCTGCTTCATTCTCCTGCCCCACTTGGACTCTTTCCAGAATCTACTATCAATTCTTTCCAGAATCTACTATCACACTTAAACTTTGGGTGAAACTTAAGAGCCCTCCAAAGAAGAGAAAAGGCTACCGTGATAAGGCCTCCAAAGGATGAACACAAATGCTGAGCACAGCACTCTGGCAAGGCAACTTCAATGAGAGCAAAATCCAAATTGGTGGGCCCCTGGATGAACACTACAAAACACACACATTCAGGGAATGTGAGCTTCCAGTCAAGCCGACAGCAGGTTTATTTCAGTACGAGGTACATTTGCCAAATGAACAGACATTCAAAGATTTCAATGGCTTAAAAAATGATTTTTGCTTCATAGCAGAGAAATAAAATGATTTATGAGTTTGTCAGCAAATGGATATGCCTTTAAAATAAAAATCCTCCCAATTCAAAGTTTCATGAATTGCAAATGAAGCAGCAAGTGATGTATATGTACACGTGTGTGTGCACACATGTGTAGGCACATTTGCATTTTAGTGCTTAAGTTCTCACTTCTTTGCCTCTGTGATTTGGAAGCCAGCTCCACTCTGTGCCTTCACTGAGGCAGAAAGAAAATTGTAATTATGATGCCCAACAGTCAATTCCAAGACAAACCAAATCTGTGTTCCATTTGAGTCATGCAAGAGTTAAACATTATTTTTTTTATCCCAACTATAATGAAAACCAGGTTCCCCAGTCATCTGAATTGCTCCTGAAGTCAGAAGATTCCACATAGTCCCTTCCGTGATATTTGGAAATAAGATTTTGAGGGTGTTCCAGGCATATCAGCAGGAGGTCAGTTTAACTTAGGGTTTATCTTGTTCACTGTGATTGGGACAGCGGCTATATGGAAGTTCTGAAATGGTAATCAATTTCCTCCCTGAGATGCTAAGTCTGCCTGCCAACTACTCAGCACGTTCCCTCAGTGCATTGTTCCGAGATGTTAGATAGAATCACAGAAATGAGAGCAATACCTTCTATGGAACTAGAGACGAGGAAATGCTGCTCTTCAGGAGTTGGCCCAAGAGGAAAATCTAACACTGGAGTTCTCTTCATCAGTTTGCGAGAATCATTCTGATAATATAGTTTTGCAAAATTAACTTTGAAATGAAATTTTCCTCTATAATTTACCAATTATTGCATCCCAATGCCCTAATACATGTACTCAAGTATTTTAATGGTAAAAGTTAACTCTTTAAAGAATGTTGGATAAAAAAGAATGTTCTAACATCCACTGGTAACCATTCATCTCCTATAAAAATTCTAGCTTATATGCACTTTCTACTTGCTTGTTCACATTTTTCAACCAAGGCAAAAATTACCAATACATTTAAAACTTCAATTTAAAAGGATGCATTCTTTCAGCCAGTGCTTTACCCAGCAAATCCATGTCACACCTCCAGAGTCAGGGATCTTGCTCTGTTTTGTCTTCTAAAGATTTGCCTGATTTTCTAATAAGCTTTGCTATGTATTTAAACAGTGGATTTCAAATTCTGTGAGTGACTCACATAATGATATCTATTTTACATTGTAACCCAGCATACACAAAAACTTATCATTCATGGAACAAATGAATGATACCCTTACTATCTACACTGCACACTGATTTTATTTTATTTTTCCTTTTCTTCTCTACTCCATTCCATTCCATTCTATTCCTTTCCTTTCCATCCACTCCATTCCATTTCTTTTTTTAAATGCAAGTCACAACTCATTAAATTGATTTTCCCACACATCAGTAGGACAGGGCCTGCAGTTTCAAAAATACTAATTCACCAACTTAAAGGAATGTTTCCCTGCTTCCTTTAATATTTTACCCCCAAGTTCTATGGATTTTGTAGCATAAGGATATCCAATTTACGGTGCTGACTCAACATAGTTTACAAGTTTCTTTATACTAATCTCTAAAGGAAGATAGAGATAAATAGTACAGGTAACACAGAATTGCTGTAGAAATTAAATGAAACCATGTACATAAAGCACTTAGCTCTGCCCCTGACACACAGAATGTCCCCAGTAGATGGTAACTAATCCCTATGGCAGACTCCTGAATCCAATCTCATCCTTTTTACCCTTCAGAAAATATCTCTAGATATGATCAAAAGAGAGGGAAGTTAGCAGAGTGAGTCTTCTGGCTCTCCAATTTGTAGTTTCTACTGATTAATACTCTCAACTGTTTTGTACTCCATATGGGGTATGTACCTGTCACTATCAGAAACCGCTGACTTCCCTTCATCATTCTAAACCAAGAGAAGTTTGACCAGTTATATATATATTTATATATATTTATATATGGCATGATATGGGAGATCTAACACTGCCTGGAGAGTCGGTGGAAAAAGAGATAAGGTATGGGCTGAATGTTGAGGAATGAATGAGTGATAATTGGGGGCAGNGGGTGAAGGGAGGGGAAATTAGATGAAGGTAGTTAAAAGGTTCCAACTTCCGCTTACATGATAAATAATACTAGGGGTGCAATGTACAGCATGATAAATACAATTAAAACTACTGCATGTTGTAAATGACAGTTGTTAAGAGTAAATCCTAAGAGCTTTAATCATAAGAAGATGTTTTTCCTATTTCTTTTATTTTGTATTTATATGACATGGTATTCACTAACTTATTATAATAATCATTTCATGATATATTTATAAGTCAAACCATTATGCTGTATACCTTAAACTTATATAGAATTGTATGTCAATTATATCTCTCAAACTAAAATATTACTTAATTAAAGCCAATAATTCTTATCAACTATAATGGAAGATAGGCTAACAAGTCTGGCTATACTATTTATTGAACATAAATAGGCAAAGAAGGCCAAATTTGACAATATCATTGACCCATCTGCACAAAGTACAAAGTCAGAAACTATAATACTATTATGTAAAACCATGTGTAAGCTCTTTTGCCTCTTAAAAAATATATATTAATGTAATTAAAAACATTAATCCTTCAATTTTTTCTTTTTCTATTGGCATGATTATATATACATTCATAGAAAAATTTTACTGTCTGTATTTTTTCCTTGCCACTATTATTATTCATTCATTTTATTATTATTCTTACTGAAAATCACTTTGTCACTTAGAGGAGAGGGGGTGCTCAAAATGATATGCTTTTATCTGTCACATGTACTAGGCTCACCACTTTTAGCAGCTGTGTTTCACAAATGAGAAAAATCAGGACTAAGAGAAATTAGGTGTTCAAGGTAACAAATTTAAGAAATACCATGAAGTTAATCCCTTATGAGAATTCAGATGACTGCAATCCTTAGAGCCCACAGAACTCACCAATTGAGCCCATGCTTGAGCAATGCACGGGGAAGAGAGAACGTTGTGGTTGACTTCATGTGTATTCATAAATTTTACTGGAATATAAGTCAACCCTCCTCTACAGTCTTTCTCTTGCTTCACCCAAACAAATTTTTCCACTAAAAAATAAATATCAACTGTGAAACAGCCTATTTATGTAAGCAAAAACATTATCTAATCCCCATTTATTATGATTCATACATATACAATGCATTTGATTATACTTTTTGGTAATGTTACATTTCTAGTAAAGTTTATTAAAAACAGAACTCTTTGAGAGATGCAAAAGGAATCACTATGAAAATTCACAATAAACCCCATATTGCCAGCCTCATTCCCCTAGTTAATGTCGTTCTTGAAGATATACACAGGAAAGGCGAATGGGGCCCCTTCTCAGCTGTGTTATACTATATTCTGTTTCCATGGGAATACATACTAAGGAGATGAAATCATGAAGTACTCTAGAAGGTGCTAATATAGCAATGGGGCATAATAATCTGCTGAAAATATCTCCATTCACATAAAATATGTCAAAGGAGAATAATGAAAATTTTGAGGAGGTGAAGGAATGAGCACCATATACATGGCAGACTAGCTGCCATGCTAGCTCTGAAGCTGCATTTAATAACTGTGAGTCACATGGAGTGTTAAAATACCACTGACTGTAATTTAACTTTTTCAGGGTCGGTGTCTACCCTTT
The DNA here is from genome assembly GCA_006410735.1 of Raphicerus campestris. Lineage (NCBI taxonomy): Eukaryota > Metazoa > Chordata > Mammalia > Artiodactyla > Bovidae > Raphicerus > Raphicerus campestris. Next base: position 261,153 of record SJYW01051965.1, read on the forward strand.
GAGTATTTAAGTTTCTCTCTTTCTTTCAATCCCTCTCCCTCCCTCCTATAGATTTTCAACCCAATGGGCTTTATCATAATTTTTTCTATCATTGTCATTATTCTCTTTCTTATCAAATTTACCTGTCAGTTATTGTGACATTAAGTGCCAAGCAAATTATAAAGACCATCCCATTTATATTTCAGAATGCACTTATCATTTAGAAACTCTTCCCCCCGCCCCCCCACTTTGCTGCTTAGGAAATTGAGTCAGAGAGAATGTCATCTTGATAGGCAAGATTCAGGACTCAAGTCCAGGTCCCTCTGATGTGTTCCCCACTAAATCCCACTTCCTCATTTATGACCATGATGCCTGAGGTTCCTAGTTCATTTAGTTTAGACTTAGCAGCTTACAAAGATCCATGAAAAAAGACAATTTCTTGCAGGTATAATGGAAGTCCTTGCTTAGTCTCAAGCTGTCTCAGCACAGATAATCAACTGGGAAGAACAAGCATTAAGAGTCATCTCTATGAATCAAGCGCTGTGATGGTTTCGGCTAAAAGTTGAATATGCTCCTCTAAGGAGAAGGCAGAAGAGGAAGGAGGAATACTGCAATGAAGGTATCTAAGAATGCTGCCTGCTGGGCCACACAAACTCAGGGAAGCCGTGTGGAGAATGAGACTGGGGCACCATCTGAAGAAGCTGTTCTCATAAAGGACTCTGATACATGGGTACAAGCTGGGCTGACCGGGACACGAGCTGTAAGGCAGAGTGGGAGAACGGACACTGGCCTAGCGCTACATTACAAAATGACAGTTTTGGAATTAGTTAGAATCAATTATCTGCAACAACAAATAGACTAAAAAAAGTATAATGGCTCAAGCACAGAACTNATCTAAGAATGCTGCCTGCTGGGCCACACAAACTTAGGGAAGCCGTGTGGAGAATGAGACTGGAGCACCATCTGAAGAAGCTGTTCTCATAAAGGACTCTGATACACGGGTACAAGCTGGGCTGACCGGGACACGAGATGTAAGGCAGAGTGGGAGAACGGACACTGGCCTAGCGCTACATTACAAAATGACAGTTTTGGAATTAGTTAGAATCAATTATCTGCAACAACAAATAGACTAAAAAATGTATAATGGCTCAAGCACAGAACTATTTTTGTTGTGTGTTTGCTTTGGGCTTTGTTGGTGTGTGTGTGTGTGTGTGTGTGTGTGTGTGTGTGTGTGTGTGCAGTGCACATTCAGAAATAATCCACAGCAATTCTAGTTTGCCAGAACGACTCTGATCACAAGTCATTCAAAGAGTCATGCTCTGCCACCTTCAACATGATTTTCAAGGTCATCTCAGGTATGAACACCTAGCCAAAGGAAAGACCATACAGGACTGCTGTGGAAATTTAGTACCACCAGGTATTCACAAAGGAAAAGACTCAGTCTGGTGAATAGTTAATAGACTCCAGAGAATTCATCTCCACCAGAGCAGCAACTTTGGAAACATCAGATAACAACTCAGATAGCAGCATTCTCAGAGAGGATTCCAGCCCTCGTGATGAAAAAGAAATCCCTTCTTGTGGCTTCATAGTCACCAAGGAAGGCCAGAGGTAATGAGAATCTACTGATAAGAAGAAAGAAGGTGGCTGTTGGCCTGAGAGAGCAGAGATGTCTGCTCCAGGCTCACACAAAAGGAGGCTGAGTAACAACAGTTACAGCAAGAGTCGCAGAGAACTGAAAGTTTAAGTGTTTATTTTTAAATATTCAGATTCAAAGAAAGAAAATAACAAAGGCTGTTAATAATCATTCCACCCAGAGATGAAAATTATTAACACTTTGGTGAATACTCCATCAAATGTATGCTCACTTGTGTGTTCTTTATATTTATACGTGTGCAGTCATCCCTTAGTATTTGTGGGGAATTGGTTCCAGGACCTTCATGGATACCAAAATCTGTGGGTGCTCAAGGTCCTCATTTAAAAGGGCATAGTACTTGCATATACCTATGCATATCCTCCTGTATACTCTAAAGCAGCTCTAGTGTATTTTATGTAATATCTTGTTGTTCAGTCACTAAGTCGTGTCTGCCTGTTTGTGACCCATAGACTGCAGCACGCCAGGCATCCCTGTCCTTCACCAACTCCCAGAGTCTGCTTAAACTCATGTCCATCGAGACACTGATGCCATCCAACCATCTCATCCTCTGTTGCCCCCTTCTCCTCTTGCCCTCAATTTTTCCCAGCATCAGGGTCTTTCCAGTGAGTTGGCTCTTCACATTAGGTGGCCAAAGTACTGGAGCTTCAGCTTCAGCATCAGCCTTTCAGATGAATATTCACAGTTGATTTTCTTTAGGATTGACTGGTTTGATCTCCTTGCTATTCAAGGGACTCTCAAGAGTCTTCTCCAACACCATAGTTGAAAAACATCAATTCTTCTGCACTCAGCCTTCTTTATGGTCCAACTCTCACACCCATACACAACTATTGGAAAAACCATAGCTTTGACTATATGGACCTTTGTAGGCAAAGTGATGTCTGCTTTTTAACATGCTGTCGAGGTCTGTCATGGCTTTCCTTCCAAGGAGCAAGTGTCTTTCAATTTCATGGCTGCAGTCATCATCTGCCATGATTTTTGAAGCCTTAGAAAATAAAGTCTACCACTGTTTCCAATTTTTCCCCATCTATTTGCCATGAAGTGATGAGCCTAGATGCCATGAGCTTAGTTTTTGGAATGTTGAGTTTTAAGCCAGCTTTTTCACTCTTTTCCTTTACCCTCATCAAGAGGCTCTTTAGTTCCTCTTTGCTTTCTGCCATTAGGGTGGTAACGTCTGCATATCTGAGGTTGTTGATATTTCTCCCAGCAGTTTTGATTCCAGCTTGTGATTGATCCAGCTGGCATTTTGCATGGTGTACTCTGCATAGAAGTTAAATAAGCAGGGTGACATTATAAAGCCTTGATGTACTCCTTTCTCAGTTTTGAGCCAGTCCATTGTTCTATATCCAGTTCTAATTGGTGCTTCTTGACTTGCATACAGGTTTCTCAGGAGACAAGTAAGGTGGTCTGGGATTCCCATCTCTTTCAGAATTTTCCGCAGTTCTTGTGACCCACACAATCAAAGACTTTAGACCATGAAGCAAAAGTAAACTTTTTTTTGTTTACACTGTAACACATAATACAATGGAAATGCTAAGTAAATAGTTGCAGGCACGTGGCAAATTCAAGTTTTACTTACTGAAAATTTCTGAATTTTTAAAAAATACTTTTGATCTGAAGTTTGGTTGAATCCATGGATGGATAAGGAGAGCCAGCTGTGTGTGTATATATATGTGTGTGTTCATACATATTTTAACATGGTATATCATACTTCTGTGCTATAGCCTGCTTTTTCAGCTAAATGTTAAAGATTCTTGCTCTTGCATTAAGTAGATGATCACATAAATGATCATATCAATTCTTCATAAAAAAGTCATTGTCTGTTTCTTCTTTTTATTTATCTATATTCTTTTTATTTATAAATAAAGCTATAATCAATGTCCTTGTTCATATATCTTAAGGCACTCATCTACTTATTTACATAGGAAAAATTCCCAGATGAAACAGTTGATTCATTACATCATTACATCATTCATGCCTACATACTTTGGTGCACAGCCTTAAGAGTGTGCACATTTAAACATTTGAAATACACTGCCGAATCTCTCTCAGGAAAATTATACCCACTTACATTAGCAGCGCATGAAACCTGATGCCTATATTTATGAGCCCTAGATATCTTTATTATCTCTAACATTTTCCAAAACAGCAAAAAGGAAACTCCATTTTCATTTTCATCTCTTTGACTATGAATATTCATGGTAATGACTTTGACTGTGTGGTGTTGTCTGCATCTGTTCACATGTTTATGGGGCGTCCTGCATTTATTGTATTTGAATTTTTGGCCTCTCAGTGCCTTCCTCAGTTGCTGCTTCTCTTCAGAAATGTTTTTACTACATGAATTTTTATTTTTAGATGTTAAAGTAATTTAATAAAAAATTATCAAGATTGTATTAAATACAAAGATTTGTTCAGTGAATAATGGCATAACTAGAGTGAGTATTCATACAAGAACCAACTGTAGCTCTTTATCCTTTTTTGGTGATTTTTGATGGTTTTATAGTTTTGTTCAGATAAGTGCTGAACTTTTTTTTTGTTTATTCTTATATTTTTTTATGTATCAAGCTATATTTTATATCAGAATGTTCACCATTGTATTTCTTACTTGATCCCTTCTTGTTAGATAAGAACTTTTAAAGTTGTATATATTCAATTTTTAACCTGCTACCTGACTGGCTTCTCTTTTTATGTTTATGAGTTTTTACTTAGTTTCTTGACTTTCTATGAAGTTGGAAATTTGAATTTTTTTTTGTATTGATATGTCTTTATTTTCTTAACTATTTGCATGGCTGATTTCTCCAAAACAGTATTAAGTAATAATGGGGGCAACAGACATGTTTAACTTGTGTCTGATTTTAAAGAAATGGTACTATGTGTGAAATGTGTGCTTGTATGTGTGCATGTGAATGAGTGTGCAAGTGTATGTTTATTATATGAAAAAAATAGCATCTTAAATCTGTTCCTCCTAGACTTTTATCAAGCAACAATCANGAATAGAGGAAGATGAAGAAGGTGAAAAGAAGGAGAAGAAGAAGATGAAGCAGAAGAAGAAGGTGAGAAGAAGAAGAAGGAGCTGAAAAGAAGAAACGACGAAGAAGAAGAAGGAGGAGGAGAAGAAGAAGAAGAAGAAGAAGAAGAAGACTTTGAAAAGAAGAAGAAGGTGAGAAGAATAAGTAGAAGAAGGTGAAAAGAAAAAGAAGAAGAGGAAGAAGAAGGTGAGAAGACGAAGA
>SJYW01051965.1:268145-287424 GCA_006410735.1 Raphicerus campestris
GAGGTGGCCAAAGTACTGGAGTTTCAGCTTTAGCACCATTCCTTCCAAAGAACACTCAGGGCTGATCTCCTTCAGAATGGACTGGTTGGATCTCCTTGCAGTTCAAGGGACTCTCAAGAGTCTTCTCCAACATCACAGTTCAAAAGCATCAATTTTTCGGCACTCAGCTTTCTTCACAGTCCAACTCTCACATCCATATATGACCCCTGGAAAAACATATCATTGACTAGACGGATCTTTGTTGGCAAAGTAATGTCTCTGCTTTTCAACATGCTATCTAGGTTGGTCATAACTTTTCTTCCAAGGAGTAAGCGTCTTTTAATTTCATGGCTGCAGTCACCATCAGCAGTGATTTTAGACACCCCACCCCCCCGCAAATAAAGTCTGACACTCTTTCTACTGTTTCCTCATCTATTTCCCAAGAAGTAATGGGACCAGATGCCATGATCTTCGTTTTTTGAATGTTGAGCTTTAAGCCAACTTTTTCACTCTCCTCTTTCACTTTCATCGAGAGGGTTTTTAGTTCCTCTTCACTTTCTGCCATAAGAGTGATGTTATCTGCATATATGAGCTTATTGATATTTCTCCCAAAATCTTGATTACAGCTTGTGCTTCTTCCAGCCCAGCATGTCTCATGATGTACTCTGCATATAAGTTAAATAAGCACGGTGACAATATATAGCCTTGTTGACTGCTTGAGTGACTGAAGTCACTCAGTCATGTCCGACTCTTTAAAAACAACTTTGATGTGTTTTAAAAAATTGAATGTCGACTATAAACTGCTTAAGAAGAGCAAAACAACTGCCATGAAATTGAATAAAGATCAGGTAATTAGGTGGAAAACCTGGAATCTCATTGCCCAAATATGAAAATAAACTAAAGGTGTCCACAGGCAGATGAGAGATGGGTATACAGTTGCTTCATTTGTTGCTGTGGTCTAGTCACTAAGTCTTTTGTGACCCCATGGACTGTACCCACCAGGTGCTCCTGTCCATGGGGTTTCCCTGGCAAGAATACTAGAGTGAGCTGCCATTTCCTTCTCCAGAGGATCTTGCTGACCCAGGGACTGAACCTGCGTCTTCTGCACTGGCAGGCAGATTCTCTACCACTGAGCTACCAGGGAAGCCCCAGTTTCTTCACACCTTACAAAAAAAGAAAACAGTGGCTTTTTGAAATAGAGTTTGTTGTTGTTGTTGTTTTATTTCATGAGATCCTTCAGGGGAGTGAAGGACTTGATCTTTAACGTCCTTTCCAGCTCTGCTAGGAGAATGCGAGACCTCTAGAAGAGACTGCTGACAGCAACTGGAAACAGAAAAAGGATGTCAGAGACTTCAGAGGAGGTGGGAGGAGTTCTGCAGTGAACTCGTTGACCTGAAAGAACCCATTTACCCAGGGGAGAGGGAGAACAGAGATGTATTTTCTCCAGGAAGCCCTTCCCTATTTCCTCTTCCACCTCAGTTCCTAATCAAATCAGACTCTTCCCTCCTGCTAATCTCTGTACCATTGAGTGTGCCTCTCTTGGCACTTCCTCTTCTCATTGCACCTTATTTTCCAACTAGAAAATAAGACTATTGAAGGCAAATTTATGTGTTTGTATTATGCCCACCCATACACTATAGCAGGGGTCCCCATACCTCGGGCCAAGGACCAATACCAGTGGGTACATGGTCTGTTAGGACCCGAGCCACACAGGGGATGAGTGGTGCACAGGCAAGCAAAGATTCATCTGTATTTATAGCCACTCCCCATCACTCACATTATAGCCTGAACACCTCCCGTCAGAGCAGCAGCAGCATTAGATTCTCATAGGAGTCCCAAACTTACCTTAAATTGTGTCTGTGAGGGATCTAGGTGGCCCAGTCCTTATGAGACTCTAATGCCTGATGATCTGATTCTGCATTATGGCGAGTTATATAATTATACCATTATATATCACAATGCAAATAGTAAAAATAAGATGTCTTGATCCCAAGACCATCCCTCTGTCCCTCTGCTCTGTGGAAAAAACATCTTTCAGGAAACTGGTTCCTNTAATGCCTGATGATCTGATTCTGCATTATGGTGAGTTATATAATTATACCATTATATATCACAATGCAAATAGTAAAAATAATATGTCTTGATCCCAAGACCATCCCTCTGTCCCCCTGCTCTGTGGAAAAAACATCTTCCACGAAACTGGTTCCTTGTGCCAAAATGGTTGGGGACCACTGCCCCATAGCACCCAAAACAGGACCCTATGTACAATAGACATTGTTAGTCAGTCAGTTCAGTTGCTCAGTCGTGTCTGACTCTTTGTGACGCCATGGACTGCAGTGCACCAGGCTTCCCTGTCCATCACCAACTCCCAGAGCTTGCTCAACTCATGTCCATCGAGTCAGTGATGCCATCCAACCATCTCATCCTCTGTTGTCCCCTTCTCCTCCTGCCTTCAATCTTTCCCAACATTCGGTCTTTTCCTATGAGTCAGTTCTTCACTATTAAATGAATAAATAAGTGATAAACATAAGCTCAACTGAGATTCTTTACAGTATTACTACTGATAATAATAATGATAGCAACAGCTAATTTTTATTAAGTGCCTAGTATGTGTCAACATTTTAATATGCATTGTTCCTTTAATCCTTATAATGGTCCTGGCAGGTAGATAGTATCCCTCCTCAAGAGATGAAGAAATGAGTTTCAGAGATGTTGCCTGATTTGCCAAGGCTCATATGAAAAAGACTGGAAGGTCTTTCTAGACTTCAAAGACCATGTTCTTTTCAGTGTGCCAAGGTGTCAGGTGATGACAGGGATTTCAACCCTACTTACACGAACATTCTGGTGTTCCTATTCTGCAAAGATTACTTTGAAGAATTTAAGAAGGAAAAAATATGTTCAAACGTGGGTGGGATTTCCAATGAGTTTTGAAATTGGAGAAAATGTATTGCCAAGTACTAAACAAACATTGAATCTGTTTTATGAGTTAATGGATTAAGTTGGATTTTGGTGGCATTCCTGTATCATACACAGCATACACAGGCTCATGCCTTTCTCCAAAAAATTCAGAGCAGTTGGGGCTGATCATGGATACTGTCAGCTAGCTGGATTGTTTCAGGAGAATGCTGCACAGAGTTTGTATCTGAGACTGTTGCTTATCCAGAAGAGTTTGTGAAAGCACTGTGACAGCCCAAATGATCCTCTTGGAAACAGGATAAATGGTTCCTAAAAGATCTTCCCCTCTTTAAAATATACAGTTTTTGAAGGCAGGAACTCTGTCTTTTACTTTCTGTATAAAGAATAAGCTGCTTTGTTACATGCTCAACAATCATTCGCTAAAGGAAATGAGTAAAATTTAGCTCTGTGGCATTTAAAGTCCACCTACATTGATTATACCAGTAGGTACTACCAAAATCTGGTTTTCCTTAAACAAGTCTGACAGCCTGGGAAGGAAAACTTCAAAATGAAAAGTGTCAGCAAAAATAGAGGAAAAGAATAAGCAAATTGAAATACTANCCACCTACATTGATTATACCAGTAGGTAATACCAATATCTGGTTTTCCTTAAACAAGTCTGACAGCCTGGGAAGGAAAACTTCAAAATGAAAGGTGTCAGCAAAAATAGAGGAAAAGAATAAGCAAACTGAAATACTAGCTTCAAATATTGACAAAAATTAAAGCAGGGATAGAAAACTTTACAAGTGGCATTTAATATTGATCAGTTGTTAGTGACTTTCTTTCTTGGGTTTCTTGCTCAGAAAGGTGTGAGACTGGATGCAGGCTCTTGAGTAAAGAGTATGATGATCCACTCTTAGTGTCTGATGGTCTTAGTCTGTGATCATAGTGCTGGCACTCTGGCCATGCACATATCCAATACCCTCGGCTTAAAAGAACCAAGAGGTGTTCCCTGATGGTCCAGTGGTTAGGACACTGGGCTTTTACTGCCAGAACCCCAGGTCAGTCCCTGGATGGGGAACTGAGATTCCACAAGCCACGAGATCTGGCAGGAAAAAAAAAAAAAAGAGTAAAGAAATAGAAAAAAAATTTTTTTAATGAAAGGAAAAAACTAAAAAAGTTATGCCTTTAAGAAATAGCTGGATCTGCCAGAGTCATTTATTCAACTGTAATACTTCATAAGGAGGCGCAGTGGTAAAGAACCCATCTGCTAACGCAGGAGATAACAAGAAAAGTGAGTTTGACCCCTGAGTCACGAAGATCCCCTGGAGAAAGAAATGGCAACTCACTCCAGTATTTTGCCTGGAAAATTCCAGGAACAGAGGAGCCTAGTGGGCTATAGTCCGTGGGGTCACAAAGAGTTGGACAAGACTAAGCACATACATGCATGCAAGACTTAGTAAAGAGGCCATTAGTTTTAATGACAAAGTAAAATTACCAAGGAGCTTAATTCATAAAGGTAACTTTTCCTTTATTAAAAATTAACATCTTCTTGGCCTGTATACAGACTAGAAAAAATCATAAATTCAAAATTCAATCTGATTCTTCTATTAATTAAGTAATATGATATACAAGAAGCCAACTTTTTGCCTTGCCCCCTCCCACCTCCTGGAGAAAGAAACGGCAACCCACTCCAGTATTCCTTCCTGGAGAATTCCATGGACAGAGAAGCCTTGTAGGCTGCAGTCCATGGGGGTGCACAGAGTCAGACACGACTCAGCAACTAACACACACGCTCTCACCTCCTGTCCTAAATGCATACAAATGTTCGCATGTGCACGTAAGGAGGCAGCAGCGGGACAAGCTCACTACACAGAGCTGAATACCAGCATGAGGAAGCGACTGTGGAGAATGCTAAAGTAACAGAGCACAGTTGTGAGGACTCTCAATGCCAAACCGCAAAGAGTTTATGAAGAACACTGCTACTATGGTCCTCTGATTTTCACACACTCAGAAACACTAGGAGTTGCAAGTGTCTCCAGAGGTAAAAGAAAACCCCAAATGCTTTCTTATAGCAGTTAAACTTAGTGAAAGAGTTTTGATTTGAACCTGTTTGCATATCTTTAAATTTTGTTCCAAGTTTTATATTTTGAAACAATGGTAGATGCTGAATGATTTATGTGTTTTCATTTAAAAAGAGTATTGGCTAAAGTCGGTGTTATCCCTGTTTCTCAAGTCATGAATAGTAACAAGGAATCTTTCTTTTAAAATCTCTTTTTGTAAGTCAGTTTTTGCCTAGTAGCAAAGACTAAGTGATGCAAAAAATAGTAAAATAGAGTGAATTATGTCATAATTTTATCTATAGGTTGACTATCTGATCGTTTTAAGAAAGCAAATCCATTGTTTTGAGAACTAGAATACTATGAAAGTTCACTAATGAAAATAACTAATCCAAATTGCAATGTGCAAACTATACTTTTGTGCTTCTTCATCTTTGACTTCCAAGGTTTCATTTGTTTGTTTGTTGCCCAAGAGGTCAAAAAATAAATAAATAAATAAAAGGAGCTTCTCCTAGGCTTTCACTTTACTTAGATTGTTGCTGATTTTTTTTTCTTTTCCATAAGTAGGATAAAGCAAAAACAAACCAAATAAATAAATAAAAACTAAAACTAGATGTGGAAACTAAAATGGATTTTCTTGAAACTAAAATGGATTTTCAAGAAATCCATTTTAAATCCAGAAAACAAAAAAAAAAAAAAAAAAAAAAAAAGAGCCCACCCTAATCTTAGCCAATAACTGTTTCATTCGGTCACATTGTCTAATTCTGGATGACTGTTTTACTCTATCTGAGCTTTCTAGCCAGTTCACTGAATTTTGCTTGGTTGTAATGCATGGTAATGGAATAGAGTGGCTGCAAACATTTTACGAGCAGTCCTACTTGCTGTTCTTCAATCACCATGATCACCAATTCTGTCTTTTACCCTTTGTGTACCTTGAACTGGGATGGTCTTCCTCTTGTGTCCAAGTCCTTCAAGGACCAGCTTATTTTTCTGCCATGACTTCCATGTTCAGTCTTGTTGAAAATGACTTCATTTAAATTTCTACAAAATTATCCTGAGCTCCTCTTCCTCTTCTGTATCATACAAAATAGCTTTTAGCTGAATATCTTTACTTCCCTAAGACTGCAAATTCCTCCAAAGCAGGATCTTTGCCTGGTTCTTTAGGTGCCAAGAACTTAATACAAGCTCAGAAAATTATGTATTTGATCTATGAAAAAATCAAAAGAATTTAAACACATACTAGTATTAGATGTCAGAGAAGGCAATGGCACCCTACTCCAGTACTCTTGCCTGGAAAATCCCAGGGATGGAGGAGCCTGGTGGGCTGCAGTCCATGGGGTCACTGGGAGTTGGACATGGCTGAGCGACTTCATTTCACTTTTCACTTTCATGCATTGGAGAAGGGAATGGCAACCCACTCCAGTATTCTTGCCTGGAGAATCCCAGGGACGGGGGAGCCTGTTGAGCTGCCATCTATGGGGTCGCACAGAGTCGGACACGACTGAAGAGACTTAGCAGCAGTATTAGATGTGTATATTGTTATATTATGTACTGCTACTAGGACTCAGAGTCAGTTTTCAGAATTTTTAAAGCAATTAACTATGGTTTCCATCTTTTTGGCATACAGTATCCTTCCAAGCCTTGCTTTTGCAACAAATATTTCCCTAAAGTAGAAAATGACTTATGGTTTGATGCTTTTTTGAAAAACATATTTAAAATTCAGTCAATCAGTTCAGTCGCTCAGTTGTGTCTGACTCTGTGATCCCATGGATTGTAGCACTCCAGGCTTCCCTGTCCATTACCAACTCCCGGAGCCTACTCAAACTCATGTCCATCATGTCAGTGATGCCATCCAACCATCTCATCCTCTGTCATCCCCCTCTCCTCCCGCCTTCAATCTCTCCCAGCATCAGGGTCTTTTCAAATGAGTCATCTCTTCACGTCAAGTGGCCAAAGTATTGGAGTTTCAGCTTCAGCATCAGGGCTTCCAATGAACATTCAGGACTGATTTCCTTTAGGACTGATTGGTTGGATCTCTTCACAGTCCAAGGGACTCTCAAGAGTCTTCTCCAACACCACAGTTCAAAAGCATCAATTCTTCAATGCTCAGCCTTCTTTATATTTCAACTCTCACATCCATACATGACTACTGGAAAAATCATATCTTTGACTAGACGGACCTTTGTTGATAAGGTAATGTTTCTGCTTTTTAATATGCTGTCTAGGTTGGTCATAGCTTTTCTTCCAAGGAACAAGTGTCTTTTAATTTCATGACTGCAGTCACCATCTGCAGTGATTTTGGAGCCCCCCAAAATAAAATCTGTCACTGTTTCCATTGTTTCCCCATCTATTTGCCATGAAGTGATGGGACCAGATGCCAAGATCTTCGTTTTCTGAATGTTGAGTTTGAAGCCAACTTTTAATTAGCTTTTTATTAAAATATTTATTTGGATAAATGTTATAAAAGTAGTTTTAAAGTTTACAAATCACAATCAAGAGCAACAATGCTCATTATAGGCTATGTTAGTTTCTTAGGGCTGCCGTACCAAAGGATCACAAACTGACATAAAGGTTCTGACAATGGCATGTCGTTTTTCCCTTTGGTTGCAGGATGGAATTTATTGATTTGGCTCCGCTGGGTAGTAGTTGCCATGCATGGGATCCTCACTGCATCATGCAGGATCTTTCATTGTGGCACATGGTCTCCAGTTGTGGTACACAGGTCCCAGAGTTCACCAGCTTCAGTGGATGCAACTCTGAGGCTTAGCCGCCCTATCAGGGATCTAACCCACATCCCCTGCATTGTAAGGCAGATTCTTAATCACTGGATCGCCAGTGAAGTTCTGTAATATTTAGTAGTAACAGTTTCTCTAATATGAAACTATTATTATATTCCTTTAAAAAAATTCAACCTGGACATAAAGTAGGGTTTCTTTGATATTCTGCTAAGACAGAGGAACCAGAGATCAAATTGCCAACATCTGTTGGGCCATAGAAAAGGCAAGGAAATCCAGAAAAAAATCTACTTCTGCTTCACTCACTATGCTAACACCTTTGTGTGGATCACAATGAACTGGAGCATCCTGAAAGCGATGGGAACACCAGAACACCTTCCTGCCTCCTGAGAAGCCTGTTAGAAGGAGAAGCAACAGTTAGAACCAGACATTGAACAATGGACTCGTGCCGAATTCAGAAAGGAGTTCATCAGGGTTGAATATTGTCACCCTGTTTATTTAAGTTATATGCAGAGTACATCATGTGAAACGCCAGGGTGGGTGAAGCACAAGCTGGAATCAAGATTGCCTGGAAAAATGTCCATAACCTCAGATATGCAGATGACACCACCCTAATGGCAGAAAGCAAAAAGCAAATAAAGAGCCTCTTGATGAGGGTGAAAGACGAGTGAAAAAACTGGCTTAAAACTCAACATTCAAAAAATGAAGATTATGGCATCTGGTCCTATCACTTCACAGCAAATAGATGCGGAAATTGTGGAAACAGTGACAGACTTTATTTTCTTGGGCCCTAAAATAACTGCGGCTAGAGATTGCAGCCATGAAATTTAAAAGACGCTTGCTCCCTGGAAGAAAATCTATGATCAACCCAGAGAGCGTATTAAAAAACAGAGACATCACTTTGCCAACAAAGGTCCACATAGTCAAAGCTATGGTTTTTCCAGTAGTCATGTACAGAAGTGAGAGCTGGATCATAAAGAAGGCTGGATGCCAAAGAATTGATGGTTTTGAACTGTGGTGCTGGAGAAGCCTCCTGGGAGTCCCTCAGACAGCAAGAAGATCAAATCAGTCAATCCTAAAGGAAATCAACCCTGAATGTTCATCGGAAGAACTGATGCTGAAGCTGAAGCTCCAATACCTTGGCCACCTGTTGCGAACAGCCAACTCATTGGAAAAGACCCTGATGCTGGGAAAGACTGAGGGCAAGAGGAGAAGCTGTTGGCAGAGGATGGGATGTTTGGATGGCATCACTGACTCAATGACCATGAGTTTGAGAAAGCTCTATGAGATGGTGAAGGAGAGGGAATCCTGGTGTGCTGTTATTCGTGGGGTCACAAAGAGTTGGACGTGACTGAGTGATTGAAAAACAAAAAGAAATCTATTTTACTAGTGTCATATAAAGTGTTTTTAAAAGCTCACTATATATGCTGCTGCTGCTGCTGCTAACTAAGTTGCTTCAGTCGTGTCCGACTCTGTGCGACCCCATAGACGGCAGCCCACCAGGCTCTGCCATCATCCCTAGGATTCTCCAGGCAAGAACAGTGGAGTGGGCTGCCATTTCCTTCTCCAATGCATGAAAGTGAAAAGTGAAAGTGAAGTCGTTCAGTCGTGTCCGACTCTTTGCAACGCCATGGACTGCAGCCTACCAGGTTCCCCGTCCATGGGATTTTCCAGACAAGAGTACTGGAGTGGGTTGTCACTGCCTTCTCCGCACTATATATGAGATAGGTCTAAATTTTTGTCAGGTTTCAATATTATAATTATGCTAGTTTATAAAGTTAAGTTTTATCTTTTTCTAGGTTTCAGAACAGGTTTCATAGAATTTATCAAGAGTTTGGAATCACTTATATAAAATATCTACAAGAGAAGTTCTTTATGTCTAATAACTTCACAACTTTAAAAAATGTCTTTCCTGATTACTGATCTATTTATTCACTTCTCTTTGAGTTCTTTTTTTTTTAAATATTGGGCTTTCTCTCTGTTGCTATTACAATTCATGCTTTACTTTTAATTTTATTTTCCTGCTATTATCTTTACTCATCTTTTAATCTTTATTGATCTGCATTATTTGATTTAGTCGTGTTTCTTTTAAATATCAAAAGCTTTAGTTGAGAGGGGGGATCCAATCTGAAAAATCTGTGTCACTTACGAGGGAATTTTGTCCCTTTTATGTTTATTCTTATAAAATATCTTAGTTCTCATTTGGCCATTTTTTAAAAAGAGAGTCTGTGATGTTAATGTTTATTTGATTTGTACTAATCTGTTAATAATGGACTATGTTTTTGTTGGTTATCTTCCCCCTGGTGATTCGGAAGGTAGAGAAAAGACTACATATTCTGAATCTTGATATCTGAGTAATTAGATGCAGTCAGCTGTGGTATGGGAACTCGGTCCTTTGTTTCACAAATAACAATATCAAAACCCAGCAAGGTTAACTGATTAGTCCAAAGTTCTAAGGACTAATTAGCAATAGAACTGATTTTAGACCTAGTAGTTCTAGCTTCAGAATAGTGCTTTCTATTGCCTCAAACTTGTGAGAAATTATGCTCTATTTCATCTAAAGAGCCTTTCTCCCTCAACAGTTTCCACCCCACATGTTCACACTTCCTTCTCATGGAAGAAGCATGTTTTCCATCATCTCAGTGCTTTCTGCAATCTTAGCAAGGCAGAGAAGACTATACAGAGAAATGCAAAGAAATGCATTTCTTTGCAGAGAAATGCAAAGCTAATGTATTAGTTGATGTGGAACTTAGTGAATTATCAATAAGCTTTTCATATTTTCAAATTTCCTTTCAACTTAACACTGAAATTGGTACAAAGGGATTTAGGGAGGGTTTTTGGCATTTAGGAGCTCAATCCTTATTCAAGGAAAGATGCATGAATAACTATGGCATGAGTAACTATGGCAGACTCTAATGGGCATAACAATTTGGAAAACATCTTTGATATAATAAATATGGCATTTAAGCAAGTTTACATGTAATTCCCTCTCATAATTTCTCTTTGAAGAAAATTAGTGTTTCAAAATACTTTTAATAAAGATTAATTCACTCGTCAGTCTTATTATAGGTTTGNTTTCAGAACAGCATGTATAGAAAGGCCCTTCAGTTCAGTTCAGTTTAGTCGCTCAGTCATGTCTGACTCTTTGCGACCCCATGAATCGCAGCACGCCAGGCCTCCCTGCCCATCACCAATTCCAGGAGTTCACTCAGACTCACGTCCATCGAGTCAGTGATGCCATCCAGCCATCCCATCCTCGCTCGTCCCTTTCTCCTCCTGCCCCCAATCCCTTCCAGCATCAGAGTCTTTTCCAATGACTCAACTCTTCGCATGAGGTGGCCAAAGTACTGGAGTTTCAGCTTTAGCATCATTCCTTCCAAGGAAATCCCAGGGCCGATTTCCTTCAGAATGGACTGGTTGGATCTCCTTGCAGTCCAAGGGACTCTCAAGAGTCTTCTCCAACACCACAGTTCAAAAGCATCAATTCTTCGGGGCTCAGCCTTCTTCACAGTCCTGAAATATATTTCCGTAGTGTGTGTGTATATACAGATACATTATATATATATACATATAGACACTATATATCATTTATGTATATTTATGAATATGTTATATATTATATTTGTATATAACTTAGATATCACAATAATTTAAGTTAATAATTTAAGTTACTAAGTAATTTAAGTTACTATACAGCACTTTTTATGGGAAGGACTTCCTATATGCTAGACATTACACATGCATTATCTTACTTCTCAAAATAACCCATTAACATGGGCACTGTTATCTCTCCACTTTACAGATGAGAAGAAAGCACAGTAAACCAAGATCATAGAGCTAAAAAGTGGCTAAGAATCAACCAGATAATAACATATATAAATATATATATACACACACATACATCTATGCACACATATCGACTCAATGGAATCACCGGCTTGATGGCATCACTGGCTCGATGGACATGAGTCTGAGCAAGCTCTGAGAGTTGGTGATGGGCAGGGAAGCCTGGTATGCTGCAGTCCACGGGGTCACAAAGAGTCAGACACAACTGAGCAACTGAGCTGAATGACACACACATATACACATGGATATATATATACACACACACACATATATGTGTGTGTATGTATGCACATATATATAACGATCTATACACAAATACATAGTTTTAATTTTAAAAGGGAACATCAACTAACATAGTTTGAAATAAGTTCACAAAATAAACTTAAAAAAATTGAGTCTTAATACATGATTTCCATTGACTAAGATCACCTTTTCCTGAACTTACAAATGGGCACTATCCCTGACGGCCCCATGACCTCCCCTTGACTCTTCTTCTGTGGTTTCATCGGTTAACAGGATTCCTTTCAGATTGGTACATTCAGTTTCCAGAAGTGGTGATGTCTTCAATTAGATCACTATAAGTTTTATGGCCTGAGAGACATTTTATCTTTTCCTAATGACTGTGCCTTTATTCCAGGGGTTAGCAAACTATAACTTTGGTTATTTGTTTTGTACAGACCATGAAGGATAGTATTTACTTTTTAAAAATGGCTTAAAAGTCAAAAGAAGAATAGTGTTTCATGACATATGAAAATTATATGAAATTCAAATTTCAATGTTCATAAATAAAGTATTATTGGAACACAGCCATACTCATTAAGTTATAAGTTGCCTATGGCTTTTCTTGCACTACAATATCACAGCTGAGTAGCTGCAACAGAGACGTATGGCTTGCTAAGTTTAAAATATTTACTATCTGGCTCTTTACAGAAATTATATGTCAACCTCTGCTGTATTCTAATATGTTGTTTCAAAATAAATGTATTTATTTTAAAGTTCAACTTTCTAAGAGCCTCTCTTCTTTCCCACTTCATTCAAGGCACCTCCCTATTGCCCTGTATCCTGCCATGATCTCTTAAGGACATGCCATTTTCCATCTTTTTTCCAAACATGACCAGAATTGATTGCTTTCTCATTACATAGGCACACTGCTACAGTTGCTAATGGTCTAAGAAAACCTAGATATAGAAAAGTGGGCCATAGACTGGGAATCCAGATTATTCAAAAACCTCCCCCTCCCTAGACCTCTGTCTTCTCATCTGTAAACTAAGTGCAGTATACTAGATAGCCAGGGCTTCCCTGATGGCTCAGCAGTGAAGAATCTGCCTGCAATGCAGGAGATGTAGGTTTGACTCCTGAGTCAGGGGATCCCCTGGATAAGGCAATGGCAACCCACTGCAATATTCTTGCCTGGGAAATCCAATGGACAGCGGAATCTGGTGGGCTACAGTCCAAGGAGTTGCAAAGGAGTTGGACATGACTTGGAGGCTAAACAACAACAGCAATGAGATAGCTAAGGTCATTGTTATTATGACATCCTCTGTTCACAGTAATTGAAAAATCTATATTAAATGAACATCAAACACATACAGGTAAGAAAAATTAACGTTAACAGAGTCCCTGCCTTCAGTGAGCTGAGAACTCAGCACTTCCCTGAACTGTCCACATATTAGCTGCCCAGGGGTACCAGGGGAATAATGCCCACCCCCTCAATCCCCTACCAATATGCTTATGCCCTAATTCCAGAACCTGTTACTATGTCACCTTACATGCAACATTTTATTGAAGCCACTTTGTTGACAACTATTTTGCATCCTGTCTCATCTGTTGCCCACATGTTTTAGTTGCTCAGTTGTGTCAGACTCTTTGCAACCCCATGGACTGTAGCCCACCAGGCTCCTCTGTCCATGGAATTCTCTAGTCAGAACACTGGAGTGGGTAACCATTCCCTTCTAGGGAAGACCCCTGAGGGATCCCTGGGGGATCTTCCCTACCCAGGGATCAACCCTGGGTCTCCCATACCACAGGCAGACTCTTCACCTCCTGAGCCACCAGGGAAGCCCTCTTGTCTCACCTGTTACCCATCTGACACTGTGCATTTTGGGATGTGCCACTTCTGCTATCATCCTGCAGTTTATCGAGGAGGATATTGAATTTCAGGTGCAGGAGACTTGTCTATAATCAAGTATTTAACAGTGGACGAGGATTCAGAAAAAAATGCTGCATTCATTCATTTAATGAACACATCCCAATCATCTGCCATGCGCAGTCTCTGCTGCTGCCCAGGATGTGATTCTTGCCCCTGGATCAATAGTTCCTCATTCCCAAGAACTGATTCCACTTGTCCCCATACCAATGTAATGCTTTGAATAATTTCATCTACCAAGCAAAATAGAACCTGTAAAAATATTTCTTCCTCTTATTAACTAATGACGTACAGAAAACTCAGAACTCCTAAGTTGATAAACTCTCCTCCTAGTCATGGGAAAGCACACAATATCGGGCATTCATTCTGAAGCTCACCCCTTAGGGGCTCAGAAACCTCAGGCCAAGAGCCATTGTTCTGGGTTTGGATCACCGAATCTTGATGCCATACCAGCCTTTCAGAGCCACAGAGCTAGCAAGGCCTGCTGCTCATCTGGGTTATCAAAGATGAATACATCTTCTTTCCCTCTTTTTTTTCTTTCTTTCTTTTTAAAATCTAGAGAGATTTGTCATAGCCTTGAACCCTTGTTCAAATATTCTGATGAGAATCAAACAAGCCCCGTGCTAGTAAGTTCTTTGGATTAAGAAGGAAATAAGGGAGAACTGTTTGCAACGAGGGACAAACTGTCCTTTGAAAACTAAGTTAGTGTTTCCAGGCTGCAAAAATGTAGAAGAAAAGGCTCAGAACAGCAGCTGTGGGAAGAGAGGGTGCTGAGAACCTGGGCTGGGTTGAGTTGCTCTGAAGACATTTGTGAAGAACAGAGAGGGGTGAACACGATTGCTCAGTCCCACGTCACTCATGCCAGGCTACCTGCAACTTAGAAGGCAAGATTTTTTTCCAGAAGGCGAAAGTAGAATTTACCTGCCTTTGGGTAAATAAAATGGTCCATTTACATAATATTGAATGAATGGATAAATGACTGAAAGAGATACTGCTGATTACTATAATTTTGTCAGTCTCTATGTTATAATACTTTTGTATGTTATTTGTTTTAACCATTCTGTATGTGATTTGTTTAATCATTTAAACAACTCTATGAAATTGGCATTCATATCTTCATTGGTAGATGAGGATATTGACAGAAGAGTGAAAGGAGCCAAATCATATGCTTGACAGTATACACTAAGGGATTTCTAAATATAATTATATTTAATCCTCATTAAAAAAATCCACAGCTCAGTATTATCCTCACTTTTCCTATGAAGTAGATGGAGATTCAAAGAGATGATATGTCAATAGTAAATAGCCATAGACTTCTGACTTCTTGCTACTACCTGATATTCCTGGGGCATCTAAGTAGAGATGTCAAGCTAAGAACTAGAAATACACCCAAAAGAGTTATAGATAGACACAAGGTACAGAGGCTAAATGAACAGGTGAATTTTGAATTAAAGCAGAATGTGAAATGTTGAATTGCTTTAATGTGGCCAGTTACATGAGGACAGAAATGGTGGTCATAAAAAATATATATATGTGATGAAGCTGCAGCAGATGAAAGCAGCCAAATATGAGCTTTCTTCTTTTCTGAGATTACTGACAGATCCCATAAGCCCTTCGTCTTTGTAAGGGTCACTTCCTGCAGCTCAGTTGCAACTCCATCCCTGCAAATCACAGCCTCTCCAAGTCCTGGACACCTCTGTCTCTATGGATTCACAGCAGGTGCTCATGAAAGAATGATCTACACTCATCATCTCCCCATTCACGCCTCAATCTGACTGATTTCATTGCCATCAGGCACCTGATGCCAGTCACCAGGGCCGCCAACAGCCTTCCTGCACAGCAGCAGCCAAGCACGTGCTCACTTCAGAGCTACTTTTGCCTGACACTGCTGACCACCCANCCAAGTCCTGGACACCTCTGTCTCTATGGATTCACAGCAGGTGCTCATGAAAGAATGATCTACACTCATCATCTCCCCATACTGACCTCTCATTCACGCCTCAATCTGACTGATTTCATTGCCATCAGGCACCTGACGCCAGCTCACCAGGGCCGCCAACAGCCTTCCTGCGCAGCAGCAGCCAAGCACGCACTCACTTCAGAACTACTTTTGCCTGACACAGCTGACCACCGATTCCACCTAGAAATGACCTCAAGGACGGGTTTTGATGATACCATTCTCCCATGTTTCTCCTTTCCCCTTGAATTAGTCCTTCCTAGCTTTTCCCAAGCTTTGCCTCCTCTGTCCATTCCTTAGGGACAGTTTATGCCAGAGCCCAAAGGCGAAGACTCTCTTCCCTTTCTTTGTTGACATCTCATTTCCTATCTGCTACCTAACCACGTGCCCATAATCATGAAATCTACATCTGTATAAAAGTCCCTACTTTATATCCAATCTCCTATCAGATATATCAAACAGGACATTGTTTAGATGTCTCAAACTCAACATAACCAAAGTTAACTCTGCATTCTTCTCCTGATTCCAGACCTGCTTTATCAACTGTATTAACTTCATATTGATACTATAACAAACGACCATAGACTCGGGCTTCGAACAGCACACATTAGTTATCTTAAAGTTGTGAAGGTCAGAAGTCCTTAAATCAAGATGCCAGCAGGCTTCTAGAGGCTCTCGGAGAAAATGTTTCCTTGCTCTTCAGCTTCTAGAGGGTACTAGAATTCCTTGACTCAAGGCCCCTTCTTCCATCCTCAAGGGCCAGCACTGACTCAGCTTCAAATCTCTTGCTCTCTCCCTGAGCTCTACTCCTATCATCACGGTTTCTTCTCTAACTCTGACCCTCTTGATTCCTTCTTTTAAAGACCTTTGTGATTTTATTGGGCCCAGCTATATGAGCCAGTATAGTCTCCCCATCTCAAGGTTTTTAGTTTACCCCACCTTCCTAGTCCCCTTTGCTACGTAAGGTAAGCTACACAGGTTTTGGGGATTAGGGCATGGACATCTCTGGGGGAGACATTCTGTCACCACTTGTGCTTGTTCTCTTAGTAATTACAGTATTTTTATCTAGTTGTTCAGGCTGCTGCTGCTGCTAAGTCGCTTCAGTTGTGTCTGACTCTGTGCGACCCCATAGATGGCAGCCCACAAGGCTCCTCTGTCCCTGGGATTCTCCAGGCAAGAATACTGGAGTGGGTTGCCATTTCCTTCTCCGAGGCATGAAAGTGAAAAGTGAAAGTGAAGTCGTTCAGTTGTGCCAAACTCTTAACGATACCATGGACTGCAGCCTACCAGGCTCCTCCATCCATGGGATTTTCCAGGCAAGAGTACTGGAGTGGCGGTTGAGGCTAGTAACCTGTATAATCTTTGACTTTTCCTTCACCTCCACACATCAAGGCCATTACTAAATTAATTNATAGACGGCAGCCCACAAGGCTCCTCTGTCCCTGGGATTCTCCAGGCAAGAATACTGGAGTGGGTTGCCATTTCCTTCTCTGAGGCATGAAAGTGAAAAGTGAAAGTGAAGTCGCTCAGTTGTGCCAAACTCTTAACTATCCCATGGACTGGAGCCTACCAGGCTCCTCCATCCATGGGATTTTCCAGGCAAGAGTACTGGAGTGGCGGTTCAGGCTAGTAACCTGTATAATCTTTGACTTTTCCTTCACCTCCACACATCAAGGCCATTACTAAATTAGTTCTATAGACTCAACCTCCTAAATCTCCCTTATCCTCTCCACATTTACTTCTTCTAGCATCGTCTGAAACTTTCTTGATCAGGTAGACTCTACATAATGTGATTCCAGTAGTAAACCTTGAGATAGAAATACGTAAGTTTTTGAATATGTTTGGGAAATTTTTTCTTTATATTTTAAAAGAAAAACATTGTCATGGAGATCTAGATAACTTTTCCATTAGAGAGGCTACTGTGGTGGAGTAGCAAGCTCTACGGGTGACGTATCAAAGGCTGATAGTGAGTTACAAATTGCCATTTCCTAACCCTGTGACATCTGGCAAGTTTTCTAATTCTTGGTTGAAAGTGAAAGTGAAGTCGCTCAGTCATGTCCTACTCTGCGACCCCACAGACTGTAGCCCACCAGGCTCCTCCATCCAGGGAATTTTCCAGGCAAGAGTACTGGAGTGGGTTGCCATTTTCTTCTCCAGGGGATCTTCCTGGAGATCGAAGCTGGGTCTCCCTCATTGCAGACAGACACTTTACTAGCTGAGCCATGGGGAAGCTCATCTGTAATATCTAACTAGTAAGTTATTCAGAGACTCAAACTGTAATGATGTAGGTATTTATACTGTTCATAAGTAAGTAGCTAATAACACAATTTGATTCAAAGGACAAGTCATTATATAAGCATAAGTCAGAACCTGGAAACATTTCAGTATTCAAAAACAGCGTTGGCTATCTCAGGCCAGTGAGCATCAACTTGCCTGTCTCTCAGTGGAGCTCAAATATTTATAATTATGCTGGGAGCAACTTTCTACCTATTCTTGTCCAGGGAAGATTTTGTTTTTATTTTTATATAAGCATGTGGTGAAGGAACTCTTTAAGAAAAATAACACTAAGTTATGAATCCAATGTACATTATAAAAAGGAGGGTTTGTTTGGAATGAAAAAGGAAATAATATAAATATATTCCTTTGCAAATATTATAAAATTATATGACCACATGAAAAAGGCTTGGGTAAGTGAGTAGAATTGAAGCTTAAGCTCTAGCAGCTTCAGAGCAATTCTTTTCCTGCTTGGTCTATTTCTGTGTAAAAAAAGAAAAATCCACAGTTCTGATATTCTTAAACATCATGTTTATCTCCATCTCCATGCATATAAAATAACTTCCCTATTTGCAAAACTGAGGTGCTAAATATACTACTAACAAATGTTACAAATAAATGTCACATGGACTCTGGCTTGTTAGGCATTAAACATTCCTGTTACAAATCTGTTTCAGACTTGCATTAACAAAAATCTGACTGGTGTGGGGATTCATCCTAAATTCCAAACAGAGCTGCAAGGAAAAACAGAAAATGTTTGCTCCTTAAAGCACCAGATTAACATACAAAGAGACAGCTGAACTTGTGGAATTGCCACACATCCCGGGAAGCAGGACTGAAATGAAAAAGTAACTGTTTTTTAAAAAATAGAATCTGTAGAGAGAGGCGCTGAGGGTGTTATGGTACTCTGCCCAGATTAACTCTTCAGAGCCCAAGCATCATTCCGTGGACATGGGACCACTCAGAACAGTTGTGCCCTTCCCTGGGAACTGCTCTCAGTTTCAGGGAACTGTCTGGTACCAGCTCATCCTCTCCCACTGGTCTGCCGTCAGTGCAGGGCTCCAAACTCCCAGCCCCTTGCCTCAGTATGGAGTAATTCTGAAGGAGCCACCCTAGCTCCAGAGCTTTCATAGGACCGGCTGAGGCATCTCTGGCAACCAGAGATAAGGGGCAACCAGAGATAAGGGGCAACTCCCCTTTTCCCCATCCTGCCTGCTCCGCTTTGTGATCAGAGTGTAACTACCGAGAGAGCACACCCCATCAACTCTCGCTCAAAGCCTATTTTTAGGAAAGCAGGCTAAGACAATCGATTCTGGAGATGGTCCAAAAAGGCAGACTCCAAGATGAGTCTGGAAGGGAATAACGGAGGGAGATTTTTTTTAAACAC
>SJYW01051967.1:0-21738 GCA_006410735.1 Raphicerus campestris
GCCACTCCGGCCCATCGGCCTCCACTCCACCCTACTGCTCTTGGAGTCTGCAGCCTGGCCCAGGATGTAGGCAGCGAGGCAGCTCTTTGAACTAGGCTAGGTACCAAGTTCCTCCTCCAAATACCACGGACACAGAAGAGAGGCTGAAGTCCCTGTTTATCCGCTCCCGGGCACGCCCGAGCCGCGCAGCCACGGCAGCGGGAGCTATCCGTGGTGCTGAACCATTTTCTTGAGCTTGATTGGACCCGTGACTCGCATCGCGACGCCAGCTTAGGCAAAGGGCTCAGTGCGTCCCGGGGAGTGCGAGCACCCGAAGGTCTGCGGCTAATTCCAAGCGCTACAATTTAAATCCCTGACAGAACTACCTATGTGACTCTCTTAATCAGAGCCAGGACTCAAGGCAGGATCCGGCTCTTAAGGACGAGTTCTTCATCTCTCCCCTACATCCCGTAGATATCTCAGTCCCCCACCCCATTTCCTGCCCTGCGCCTTCCTTACGGAAACGGCCCCAGGTGGTCCCGAGAGCCAGACAGGTCACGCCTCTCGTCTCCCTAGTTTACTGCACTCTCCTCCGGAGCGGGACTCTCCCAGGACGCAGCAAGCTCCCTCAGTAGAGATTCTCCCCTGACCCTCCGGCCCGGGTTTCTGGCCCCTTCTTGCTTTTCTGTTTGTACTATCTTTCTCGTATTTCTCAAAGCACCGAGTTGGGAGGTGAGAGCTCCGCCCCTATTTTCCCTACAAGGGCACACTTGTGGGGGCGGGGCGAAGGGGAGGGGCTTCCAGCCCCTCTCAAAAGCCACGAGTCCACTGGGAACTCGAATCTTTTCAGCTCCGCGGAGAAGCCTGCACCACCGTCTGGGTGGAGGACCTCCAGGGACAGCCAGGATTCTACCCCTCTTTCTCCGGAGAGCTTTCCCATCCGTCAAGCCCCAGTCACCAGGTAGGGCTGCGCTTGGGTCTGGCTTGTGGGGACTGTGAGGGCTCCAGATAGAGTGGAAGGCATTTAAATAACCTATGCACATCTAACCACCCCTAGATTTCATTTTACAGAGGTGGGGGTGACAACACTTTTAATTTTGTCTATTATTTATTGTGGCCAGTCATTCTAAAGGGAATATTTGAGTAATTGAGGTGTGTGTGGGGGGAGGGGGCGGGGACGCTTGGCGTAGGAAGCGACGGATTGAAAATGGGAGGTGACAGACTCTGATTATCTTTGGACAGGTGGCTATGGCCTCATTGCCGACTCAGGGTCCAGCGGCCCCTGACTTATTTTCTGGGCTGCTGCCTGCGGCTTCAAGTCCGGTCAACCAGAGCTCAGAGGCGGTGGTGGGCAATGGGTCGGCGGCTGGTCCAGGCGCTCAGGCCATCACGCCGTTCCAGAGCCTGCAGCTGGTGCATCAGCTGAAGGGGCTGATTGTGCTGCTCTACAGCGTCGTGGTGGTCGTGGGGCTTGTGGGCAACTGCCTGCTGGTGCTGGTGATCGCACGGGTGCGTCGGCTGCACAACGTGACCAACTTTCTCATCGGTAACCTGGCCCTGTCCGACGTGCTCATGTGCGCCGCCTGCGTCCCTCTCACGCTGGCCTACGCGTTCGAGCCACGCGGCTGGGTGTTCGGCGGCAGCCTGTGTCACCTGGTCTTCTTCTTGCAGCCGGTCACCGTCTACGTGTCGGTGTTCACGCTCACCACCATCGCGGTGGACCGCTACGTCGTGCTGGTGCACCCGCTGCGCCGGCGCATCTCGTTGCGCCTCAGCGCCTACGCGGTGCTGGCCATCTGGGCGCTGTCCGCGGTGCTAGCGCTGCCGGCCGCCTTGCACACCTACCACGTGGAGCTCAAGCCACACCGCGTGCGCCTCTGCGAGGAGTTCTGGGGGTCCCAGGAGCGCCAGCGCCAGCTCTACGCTTGGGGGCTGCTGCTCGGCACCTACCTGCTCCCCCTGCTGGTCATCCTTCTGTCTTACGTCCGGGTGTCGGTGAATCTCCGGAACCGCGTGGTTCCGGGCTGCGTGACCCAGAGCCAGGCCGACTGGGACCGCGCGCGACGCCGCCGCACCTTCTGCCTGCTGGTGGTGGTTGTGGTGGTGTTCGCTGTCTGCTGGCTGCCGCTGCACGTCTTCAACCTGCTGCGGGACCTCGACCCGCACGCCATAGACCCCTACGCCTTCGGCTTAGTGCAGCTGCTCTGCCACTGGCTCGCCATGAGCTCCGCCTGCTACAACCCTTTCATCTACGCCTGGTTGCACGACAGCTTCCGCGAGGAGCTCCGCAAACTGTTGCTGGCCTGGCCCCGCAAGATTGCTCCTCACGGCCAGAGCATGACAGTCAGCGTGGTGATCTGATGCCACTGTGCCAGGCCTTGGGGAACTCCAGTCCACTGGTTCCCGGAGGGTGCCCACCCGGCGGCCGGACTGGAGAGATTATTCCAGAGCTAGGCTAATACTAAGCTAATATGGCTCCAAACTGCCGACCCACCCCTCTTGTCCCTCTGTCTTTCCTTGTCTTTGTGTCACTGTAAAACGTTACGTAGGCTTTGATGAGAGACTCAGGCTTTGCTTGGAGGAGGCCAGGGAGAACAAAAGAGGTTTTACTGTTTTCTCCTTTTACCAAGGAAGGCCAAACAAAGCTCTTTCCCCTGGTTCAGATAATATTTCAGAAACGTGACTGTTTCCCTTGCTTTCCCTTCTGCTTGTTCCATGGGGAGTGAAGGAGCAATAAGCATGGGGTTTAAAGTGGCTGGTTGGGGTTGGTAAAGCTTTTCAGGTTGCCTTTTAAAAAGGACTCACCTGAGATAAAATACAGGATAGTGTTTAGTCCATCAAACCCATTACCTTCTAGGATTCCAGGGAAACATGTATTACAAATCTGTATCTAGAATTTCAGCATTTCCTGAACAAGAGCTTTATATGCCAAAGGGATTTTCACTTTAAATCCACTTGCATTTATAGCACAAAACACTTACAAATCACCTTTAAGAGGTTTTGCTATTGTTTTCTCTCTTCCTTATCCCCCAATTGCTGTTTGAAAATGATGAGATAAATTAGATGATGAAGAGACAGATAACGTAGGAGTAAAGTGGAAAAGGTTCACACAAGGGGAAATATAACTGCACAGGTCAAACTGTCTGTGTGTATGTTTGTGTATATACACAACTAGTGTTTGCCACAAGGCAAGCACTCAGATATTTGGTTTTCTGAATGCTCAATGTAAACTGTGAGCTGTAACACACTCTTGTATTCTCTAATTGATCTTGCAACAAATCAACAGCTGTGAACTGACTGCTCAGCACCTGCTCTATGGTGACACACTTGGAGCATGATCAGCTCAGAATACAAGGACTAGGAGAAGCTTACTGAAAGCCGGAACAGAAAAATACACGGCTGCCTACAGGATGTACAGATCAAACATGTAATTCCTTCTAGGGTTAAGGGAATAGGGGAAGATTGTTGGGCCATGATACCAGGCTGCTAATTCTTACCTTAACATCCCAAGAGTTCTTTAAATGAGGACAAGTGCCCTGGGACAAGAGTTTCCACATTGATGTTGGAAAAGTGATCATGGCAGTGAAGGCAGGAGTCTTGGGACATGATTCATGATTCATGTCAGATTAACCCTTGCTGCATGTGGGGCATAGACTGGTGTCTGCAGCCATTCAGTTACCAACTGGAAGATGCCAGTACTACCCCAGCTCACTAAGCAGCAGAATCAGTGTTTTCCCACCTCCCCCCTTCTCTTAGTCTCAGGGAAGAAGAATAAGNAGATTAACCCTTGCTGCATGTGGGGCATAGACTGGTGTCAGCAGCCATTCAGTTACCAACTGGAAGATGCCAGTACTACCCCAGCTCACTAAGCAGCAGAATCAGTGTTTTCCCACCTCCCCCCTTCTCTTAGTCTCAGTGAACTCATTCACTCAGTAAAGTATGCCCTTAAAGAAAGGGAAAGAGGAGATGATTTGGGGATGACAAGAATTAAATCCTATTACTCTGATGTCAGTAGCCACAATGGAGAGTGGGTCCATTCACAGCTGGGTTAGTTAGCAATATGAATCTTTTTAAATTAAATTAACTTTTATTTTAAATTAATTTTTATTGGCATATAGTTGCTTTATACGTAAGGTGGGTCTTTAGTATCTATCTATATATATATCTAGACTTCTCACAGCATGGAGAAGGGCAGGAAAAAGCTGGAGAAAGAAAAAGGCAGGTGAAGTTGGGACGTATCAGTTACCTTTGATAATGGCACTCAAATTAACTTTCAGCTCCATCTTTGGATGTGGAGAGCAAAGAGCCTGTGCTCTAGCAATGTGACCCACCCACAGCATTAGGTCACCCCTCCCCCACCCCAAATGAGGTCCTCTCCCAGCATCCCAGGGACTGGTTCCTGTGTTTCCAGCAGCTCTGCTGTTTGGAAGACTCAAGACTAGACATTTCCTGTTTCCTCAGGTCGTACTTTGGATTGGTATGTGTGGAGAGTGGAAAGATGAGGAAAAGGGTGGAATTAATCAGGGAGGAATCCAGTTAATTGTGGTCTCTTCTTTGGAGTCACTGGTTTCAGCCCTGACTGCTCCTAGAATTACCTGGGGAGTTTTCAAAAACCATCAGTGTCTAGGCCATGCTGCTGCCGCTGCTAAGTCACTTCAGTCGTGTCTGATTCTGTGTGACCCCATAGATGGCAGCCCACCAGGCTCCCCTGTCCCTGGAATTCTCTAGGCTAGAACATTGGAGTGGGTTGCCATTTCCTACTCCAATGCATGAAAGTGAAAAGTGAAAGGGAAGTCACTCAGCCATGTCCAACTCTTCTTGACCCTATGGACCACAGCCTACCAGGCTCCTCTGTCCATGGGGTTTTCCAGGCAAGAGTACTGGAGTGGGGTGCCATCACCTTCTCCAGCCTAGGCTGTATCCCCAGCCAATTNCGACCCTATGGACCGCAGCCTACCAGCCTCCTCTGTCTATGGGGTTTTCCAGGCAAGAGTACTGGAGTGGGGTGCCATCACCTTCTCCAGCCTAGGCTGTATCCCCAGCCAATTGATTAGAGATGGAGATTGGGCACCAGCATTTTTTCAAAGCATTTCAGGTGATTTTAACACATAACAAAGGTTAAACACCGTAAGAATGATCCTATTTCTAATGAATCTCAGAAACATCCGAATGAAGCTTTGGGAATATGCTATTAGCCTTTAGACAATACTTGATGGATCACACAGAGGTAAATCTTTTTTAAAAATTTAAATTTATTTATTTTTAATATAAATTTATTTATTTTAATTGTAGGTTAATTATTTTACAATATTGTATCGGTTTTGCCATACATCAACATGTATCCACCACAAGTATACACGTGTTCCCCATCCTGAACCCCCCTCCCTCCTCCCTCCTTGTACCATCCCTCTGGGTCAACTCAATGCCCCAGCCCCAAGCATCCAGTATCATGCATTGAACCTGGACTGGCGACTCTTTTCATATATGATATTATACATGTTTCAATGCGAGATAGCAAAAGAGACACAGATGTATAAATTTATTTATTTTAATTGGAGGCTAATTACTTTGCAATATTGTATTGGTTTTGCCATACATCAACATGAATCTGCCACAGGTGTACACATGTTCCCAATCCTGAACCCCCCTCCCACCTCACTCCCTGTACCATCCCTCTGGGTCATCCCAGTGCACCAGCCCCAAGCATCCTGTATCCTGCATCAAACCTGGACTGGTGATTCGTTTCTTATATGATATTAAACATGTTTCAATGCCATTCTCCCAAATCATCCCACCGTCGCCCTCTCCCACAGAGTCCAAAAGACTGTTCTATACATCTGTGTCTCTTTTGCTGTCTNCTGTATCCTTCATTGAACCTAGACTGGCGATTCATTTCTTATATGATATTCTGCATGTTTCAATGCCCTTCTCCCAAATCATCCCACCCTCTCCCTCTCCCTCAGAGTCTAAAAGACTGTTCTATACATCTGTGTCCCTTTTGCTGTTTCGCATACAGGGTTATCATTACCATCTTTCAAAATTCCCTATATATGCCTTAGTATACTGTATTGGTGTTTTTCTTTCTGGCTTATTTCAGTCTGTATAATCGGCTCCAGTTTAATCCACCTCATTAGAACTGATTCAAATGTATTCTTTTTAATGGCTGAGTAATACTCCATTGTGTATATGTACTGCAGCTTTCTTATCCATTCGTCTGCTGATGGACATCTAGGTTGCTTCCATGTCCTGGCTATTATAAACAGTGCTGCGATGAACATTGGGGTACATGTGTCTCTTTCAATTCTGGTTTCCTCAGTGTGTATGCCCAGCAGTGAGATTGGTGGGTCATAAGGCAGTTCTATTTCCAGTTTTTAAGGTATCTCCACACTGTTCTCCATAGTGGCATAGAGATAAATCTTATAATCAGAGTATATAGATATCCATTCAACAGTTTCCTTACACATCCGTGTGTAAGGCTTTGTATGAGTCCAGCCAGTTTTTTTTTTTTTTAAGTGTTGTTATTCAACTTTAGGTTGATGGCATTATAAAGTTATAGACCATGATTATTCTTAGTTGCTGGCATGTTTAAAAATTTGAAATATTCCTGGATAGTTTAAGTCTACTGTGAGAGAACAGTATCCTCATTAATTACTAGAAAAGCTCTCACCAGTTTCTGTCATGCCTACAACTTCAGTTAGTGGCTCAGACGGTAAAGCGTCTGCCTGCAATGTGGGAGACCTGGGTTCGGTTCCTGGGTCGGGAAGATCCCCTGGAGAAGGAAATGGCAATGCACTCCAGCACTCTTGCCTGGAAAATCCCATGGATGGAGGAGCCTGATAGGCTATAGTCCATGGGGTCACAAAGAGTCGGACACGAATGAGCGACTTCACTTTCACTTTCACATGTGGACTTTATGGAGAGCCTAAAAAGGTTGAAGAATCACTGTATTTATAGACATCTTTACAAATTATGCACATTGGCAACTGAACAGCAACTAATTAATTCTTACCCCATCTGAAGTGTACTTGAGACTTGACTACAAAACAAACTGACCAAACACATCTCTCAGAAATGAGTCCTGGAGAAATCCAATAGGGCTGAGGTAGAACTTTTAATTTGATATAGTAGTTCCTTTTAGTTAATACCAAGTCCAGTTCTTTTCCTGCAAGGAGTTGTAAAGCTGGGAATGGGGCCAGGCTGCTACTTGGCACCAGCCCTTTCTGAGACTGATGGGAGGTTCTGTAATCCTCTTTGTAAGCATTGTCACCAAGTCTTATTTTTGGCAGCCAACCAATAGATTTATCTCACTAAATCGGCTGGGGAGTGTTTCAATATGTGTTGGCCACAGTTACCCAGAAATAACAGTTGTAAGAGATGCTAAAGTAACTATTCCAGTTGACGTAACCTTCCTGAATTTTCAGTCTGTCAGTCTACTGGGGGGTGTTAAGTTCCCGGTTTATTTTCTCAGATTGGTTAGTTCACCACCCCTGTCCTGTGGCTTGCATTCCTGAACATCTAGTAGCCTTGCAAACATAAAGTATGGAGCTGGTGCCAAGAGTGTGGCTAGATCTGGAGTGAACCCAGGGTCCATCCTACAGATGAGAGCTTAAGAGCACATTTACTCTCCAAGGTAGGTCCCTAATTGATTTCTCTTCATAAGCTGATGTCTTTGTTACATGCATAAGATGCATTTGTGGCTGACTCACCGTGTGAAGCTCCTCAGGCTAGGGCTTATACTGTCTTTCATACATTGTAGGTACTCAGTTCAGTTCAGTCTCTCAGTTGTGCCCGACTCTTTGCGACTAAATGAATCACAGCATGCCAGTCCTCCCTATCCATCACCAACTCCCAGAGTTCACTCAAACTCATGTCCATCGAGTCGGTGATGCCATCCAGCCATCTCATCCTCTGTCATACTCTTCTACTCCTGCCCCCAATCCCTCCCAGCATCAAGGTCTTTTCCAATAAGTCAATTCTTCGTATGAGGTGGCCAAAGTATTGGAGTTTCAGCTTCGACATCAATCCTTCCAGTGAACACGCAGGACTGATCTCCTTTAGGATGGACTGGTTGGATCTCCTTGCAGTCCAAGGGACTCTCAAGAGTCTTCTCCAACACCACAGTTCAAAAGCATCAATTCTTCGGCGCTCAGCCTTCTTCACAGTCCAACTCTCACAGCCATACATGACCACTAGCCTTGACTAGACTCACCTTTTTTGGCAAGGTAATATATCTGCTTTTTAATATGCTGTCTAGGTTGGTCATAACTTTCCTTGGAGGAGTAAGCACTTTTTAGTTTCATGGNAGCCTTGACTAGACTCACCTTTTTTGGCAAGGTAATATATCTGCTTTTTAATATGCTGTCTAGGTTGGTCATAACTTTCCTTGGAGGAGTAAGCACTTTTTAGTTTCATGGCTGCAATCACCACCTGCAATGATTTTGGAGCCCAGAAAAATGAAGTCTGATACTGTTTCCACTGTTTCCCCATCTATTTCCCATGAAGTGATGGGACCAGATGCCATGATCTTCGTTTTCTGAATGTTGAGCTTTAAGCCAACTTTTTCATTCTCCTCTTTCTCTTTCATCAAGAGGCTCTTTAGTTCCTCTTCACTTTCTGCCATAAGGGTGGTGTCATCNGATCCATGGATGCTGAATCAGCCACGTGGGAAAGCTCAGCAAATGCTGGTCTTACAGGTCCCCCAGGAGAAACTCCATCTGAGAAGAGGATGGGTGTGCATGTTAAGTCACTCCAATCATGTCCGACTCTTTGCCATCCAGGCTCCTCTGTCCATGGGATTCTCCAGGGAAGAACACTGGAGTGGGTTGCCCTGCCTGTCTCCAGGGGATCTTCCTGACCCAGAGGTCGAACCAGCATCTCTTACGTCTCCTGCATTGGCAGGCAGGTTCTTTATCACTAATGTCACCTGGGAAGCCCTAGAAGAGGGTGGGTCTTTGACAATTATACTGCGCAGTTTAGAAAGGAGAGCCACCCCCCCCCAGCCCCACCCCTCTGAACAACCTGCCAATTACCCGCTATGCGCCTGTTACTACTGCACTAAAGTGATTTTCTTCTGAGGACACTGTGTTTCATGCTCTGGCATTCAGAGCCTGACTCCCACATAATGGCAATCTGGGCAGCCCAGATTGGATTGGCTAACGGCTGTGTTTTCATCAAAGGCAGGACGGTGTTGCAAAGCCTTGAAGGGGTATGAAATGACACATCTGCAGGAAAACAAAATAAGCACCCAAGTTGCAAGTTGCCAATTCGGATCCTATTTGTCCGGAGCAGGCCTGATACAGTCTGAAGGGTGTTTAAAAGTTTCTTTTGCCTCATTTCCTTGCCTTTCTNTAATGGCAATCTGGGCAGCCCAGATTGGATTGGCTAACGGCTGTGTTTTCATCAAAGGCAGGACGGTGTTGTAAAGCCTTGAAGGGGTATGAAATGACACGTCTGCAGGAAAATAAAATAAGCACCCAAGTTGCAAGTTGCCAATTCGGATCCTATTTGTCCGGAGCAGGCCTGATACAGTCTGAACGGTGTTTAAAAGTTTCTTTTGCCTCATTTCCTTGCCTTTCTCTCCCTTTTGTTAAAGTTATAAATAACTGTGCCTTGCATTTTAATGAAAGGGAGTGGAGTGAACAACCAGAGGCTTTGGGAGGAAACCTGAGATAATAGTACAGTTGCTAAGGAACGGGGCTGGGCAAGTTAATTTTGTTGGCATAACATCTCTTCGTTATTTAATCTCCTAGCGTATTTGTTTCATCCATCTGTCACCATGTCAGCGAAGCTGGGAGGAGCTGCTAATTACAGCCCTGGGGTAGAGAAGGGACCTGTCCAAAGCTTGTGTAAATTTCAGCTCTCAAAGTGGGGCCTTGGACTTTGATTGTACTGTTGGAGAGCCCACTCTTCCCTGTTGCGTGAGGCAAGCTGGTGAGGGCCTCATGAACCTCTGGTGGACTTAACTCTAGTGCTCCCAGCAGCTCTGTAACCTGGAAGGATGGTAGTCGCCTGGGGTGCTCTGAAAAAAGATTAGTGTTTGGGCCCCATCCCCAAGNGGTAAATTTCAGCTCTCAAAGTGGGGCCTTGGGCTTTGATTGTACTGTTGGAGAGCCCGCTCTTCCCTGTTGCGTGAGGCAAGCTGGTGAGGGCCTCATGAACCTCTGGTGGACTTAACTCTAGTGCGCCAGCAGCTCTGTAACCTGGAAGGATGGTAGTCGCCTGGGGTGCTCTGAAAAAAGATTAGTGTTTGGGCCCCATCCCCAAGGCTTCTGATGACATTGGTCCAAGGGCAGGGTCCAGGCATGGGATTAGAAAAAATCTCCCCTAAGTGGTTTTAACGGGCTACCCAGGCAAAGAACCACTGATTTATAAAATTGCTACCTTTCCCACTGCTGTGTCTCATTTTCAAAGTTCCATAGCCTCTCAGGTTTTTTTTCTTTTTTTTAGGTCTCCTGATCACTTGC
Organism: Raphicerus campestris; assembly: GCA_006410735.1. Classification (NCBI taxonomy): domain Eukaryota; kingdom Metazoa; phylum Chordata; class Mammalia; order Artiodactyla; family Bovidae; genus Raphicerus; species Raphicerus campestris. The sequence goes on from SJYW01051967.1 coordinate 10,443, forward strand.
TCCCCTTCTCACATATAGTCACTCCAATAATGAGCTTTTTTTGTAAAAGTTTTTATTTTGATGTGAACCCTTTTAAAAGCCTTTATTGAATTTGTTACAACATTGCTTTTATTGTTTATGTTTTGGATTTTTGGCCATGAGTCAGGTGGGATCTTAGGTCACCCCCCTTGCCTTGGAAGGCAAAGTCTCAACCCCTAGACCAGCAGGGAAGTCCCTAATGATGAGCTTTTAATGAGGCCTCACTGGATACTGGGGACAGACTATATGATGTTCACCTGCATGACCTCTTGGAATCCTCACAATAATCTTATAAACTTGATATTTTTGTGAGTCCCATTTTACAGACAAGGAAACTGATGCTCAGAGAAGTTGAGTGCCCTGCTGCTAAGTGACTGATCCAGGATTTGGACACAAGTCTTATTCCAAAATTAGCCCATTAAAGTCACTTAGGGGAGGTTTTATTCCAAATGGCTTCCCTGATGGCTCAGCTGGTAAAGAGTCCAACTGCAACGTGGGAGACCTAGACTCAGTCCCGGGGTTGTGAAGATCCCCTGAAGAAGGGAAAGGCTACCCACTCCAGTTTTCTGGCCTGGAGTATACCATGGACTATATAATCCATAAGGTTTCAAAGAGTTGGACACTACTGAGGGACTTTCACTTATTCCAAAGCTCAGCTAGCTGTACCTGTGCCTTCAGTCCCCACAAAAGGACTTGCTGGTTCCTGCTTGCAGACTTTGCACCCCCCATGCTTGGGACCAACTCTGTCCTGGTTGGCGGTTTGTGGGAAGCTGAGATGGTAGGTCAGATGACTGGCTGGTCAGTCACATTTCCAGCTTGTGCCCTGGGTCCCAGCTCTGAGGAGGTTCTCTTGGGCTCCTCACCTCAACTGCCTCGACTCAAATCCAGCCCTCCTGCTTACCAATGAGTGACCTTGACCAAGTCCCTGAGTTTCTTTAAGATTCAGTTTCCTTAGTGTTGGTGGGATAACCCACTGGATAGAAGTGCTGTGAGGATGAAATGCAGTGACACGTGTAAGGCACTCAGAATAGGGCCTGGCACACTTTACTCATGAACGGTTACATGATCTTCATCTCCAGCTTTGAGATTTAGTTGAGATATAACACTGTATAAATGTAAGGTGTACAATGTGCTGATTTGATAGGCTTATGCATTGCAAAATGATTACCCCAGTAGCTCAGCTAATACTTTCATCATGTCACATAGCTACCATTTCTCTTTTGTAGGGATAGCCTTTCAAGGCTCCTTTCAAGCATATAGTACAGAGTTATTAACTATAATCACCAAGCCGTACAGTGGGTCTCCAGAACTTATTCTTACAGTTGGAAATGTGCACACTTTGACCTGCAGTTCTCTATCTCCCTACCCCTCAGCCTCTGGTAACCACCATTCTAGTCTCTGTTTCTCTGAGTTTGGGGTGTTTAGATTCCACATACAAGTGATATCATGTAGCATTTGTCTTTCTGTGTCTGACCTGACTTGCTGGACTTAGTGTGATGCCCTCAAGGTCCATCCATGTTGTGGCAAATGGCAGGATATTCTTCTTTCTCGAGGCTGAATTATCTATCTCTCCATTTTCTGTATCCATTCATTGTTGGTCGACTCTTAGATTGCTTTCCAGTCTTGGCTGTTGTAAACGGTGTGGCTGTGAGCACTAGGGTGTAGCTATCTCTTCAGGACCCTGTTTCCATCTGAAATGCTAGTTCTTGCATCATTGCTAGCACAGAGCTAGCACTCAGAGACTGCTTTACTTCCCCAGTCTCTTCAGCCCAGAGACATCCAGGGCCTGGCACCGTGTCTGGATTCCAGNCGTGAGCACTGGGGTGTAGCTATCTCTTCCGGACCCTGTTTCCATCTGAAACACTAATTCTTGCATCATTGCTAGCACAGAGCTAGCACTCAGAGACTGCTTTACTTCCCCAGTCTCTTCAGCCCAGAGACGTCCAGGGCCTGGCACCGTGTCTGGATTCCAGGTGCTGGGCAGCTTGGAGACTGTGTCTGGGCTTCCTGAAGCTTCTGCCTTGACCCCCTGTTTCAAACACAGACAGCTGACCCTGGAGACCTAACCTTAACCTCCACTTTTGGTTGACTAAGCCTCATCAGATGACAAGGACTTTCTCCAAATGTATTATTAGTATGAACTCTTCCAGCATCACTAGAGAAACCCAACTCAACCTGGATTTAAGCTGAAAAGTAATTTACTGGCTGACCTGGACTGAGGCAACTGGAAAGTACAGAGCTGGCTTCAGGCAAGAGGGACCCAGGGGCTCACACAGGTCCCCAGGCTCCTGTCCGTCTTTCTTCAGCCAGCGGTATTCCTTTTCTCTTTGCTACCTTCAGACATCGGCAGCTCTCCAGAAGCTCAGGCTTACAGCCTTATCACCAGCAAGTCCCCCTATAAAGGGATTTCTTGACCCCAATAATTGCAGTGAAAGTCATGGAATGCACTTGGATCAAATCTGGCTCAAGACCAGCAAGGCAATAGTATCGAGCCCAGCCCAAGGTGGCTCAGAAATGAGAACTGAGCTTTCCAGGTGTCAACAAGTCAAACAAACCCCACATTTCAGGGCCATCTAAAAAGTCTGCTTAACTCAGCCTGGTGATCAGACAATTCTGAAGACCGTCTTATGGCTTGTTTATACAGACAAGATTCTGGGGTGGAAGAAAAATTAGAATTTGATGAGGGAGGAGGAAGAAACTGTTTAGGAAAACCAGCTTCTCTTCCATATACTAACAAACAACCCCCCCCAAACTCTGGCGGGTTTTAGCTCTCACCCGCCGCCCCCCAAAACGAACAGCAGAAAACTTAGTCCATAACTGTGTGAGCTTTGAGCGCCACCTTGTGACAAAGTGTGGTATTTTCCCCGGACCGACTTGTCTCCAGGGAAGAGCTTCAAGCGCCACACCGCCACTACCTGTAGCACTACTGGGCTCTGTGCTAAGGTCACAGAAACGACAGTCCGCACCATGAGCCCAGATAATTCAGTACCACGTGGTGGACTCTGCTTTAGCGTATGAATAAGGTCCCACGGGGCCTCCAGAGTGGGGGCTGTTGTCTCTTCCTGCTGCTGCTGCTGCTGCTAAGTCGCTTCAGTCGTGTCCGACTCTGTGCTCTGCCGTCCCTGGGATTCTCCAGGCAAGAACACTGGAGTGGAAAGCCAGCCCAGAGCAGGGAAATAGTAAACACTGATGAATGAGCAGGTTCCTGGCAGATTCCCCAAGATCTGCTCTATTTTTTCTTACAGACATTCCCAGGGCTAACATCAATCTCTGGCGTATTGTCAGTTATCTCAATACAGACATTTCTTCTCTCATTGCTGGCCTACAATTTGCCTTTCTGTCCAGGACAAAGGTCCATCTAGTCAAAGCTGTGGTTTTTCCAGTGGTCATGTACGGATGTGAGAGTTGGACTGTAAAGAAAGTTGAGCACTGAAGAATTGATGCTCTTGAACTGTGGTATTAGAGACTTTTGAGAGTCCCTTGGACTGCAAGGAGATCCAACCAGTCCATCCTAAAGGAAATCAGACCTGAGTATTCATTGGAAGGACTGATGCTGAAACTCCAATACTCTGGCCACCTGATGCGAAAAACTGACTCACTGGAAAAGATTCTGATACTGGGAAAGATTGAAGACAAGAAGAGAAGGGGACAAGAAAGGATGAGATGGTTGGATGGCAACAGTAATTCAATAGACATGAGTTTGAGCAAGCTCTGGAAGATGGTGAAGGACAGGGAAGCCTGGTGTTCTGCAGTCCATGAGATCACAAAAAGTCGGACACGACTGAGTGACTGAACAACAAAATCCAGGACTTTAGGATCAATGCTTCCCCTTGCCACCTGCCCCTCAGTCAATGAATGGGTCATTATATATCGATGTCTCGGCACAGTCCAAAGGCTGAGAACTCACAGCTCAACACAGGACGCCCTCCATCCTAATCTGTGTTCTCAGAAAAGAGGTCGTTTGTGGCACAGCATCTTCTGTGCACACACAGGCAGGGAGAGCCCACGGACTGGGCATAGATGGGCCCTCTGGAGCCCTGGGAAACCCGCAGAAACAGTCAGGGCTCTGGGGGTTTACTTGGCCGCCAAAGCTATGATCTTGCCTCTTACTGACTATCCACCCTACCCTACCAAAGCAGCAGGGGTCCAGCTTCAAGGGGCCCATGATTACAAGGGTCAATGATCGTGTAAGCCCTGCCAGCATCTCATTGTCCCTCCGCTGGGAGAGACACAATGAAATGAAAGAGTGCTGGCCCTGACCTTCTCCCCCCGCCCCACCCCTTGGCCCCAAGCGTGGAGACAAGCCTGTTCTTCTCACCCCCATGTGACCCTCTGCCCCTCCCCAGCTTGGGTGTTGTGTTTGCCGGCTCACTTGCCAGCTGTTTTGCTTGTCTAACAGGAAACAGCCGGGGTCATTGTAAAGGCTAATTAATTATGGAAACGACTATTGATGAGCCAGAGTCAGACACTGTTCCGGGTCTGGCGGGGCAGAACAGTGAATTTGACGAAAATAATTCTTCCTCTCATGGAAAGAACAGTCTAGAGAGGGACTGTGCTGTGTGTGCTGAATTGCTTCAGTCGTGTCTGACTCGGACTGTAGCCCACCAGGCTACCCTGTTCACGGGATTCTCCAGGCAAGAACACTGGAATGGGTTGATTTTATTTTAGTTGCAATGGGTCATCATGAAGAGTTTTAGGCTGGAATGATCTGATTTCCTTTGAAAGAAGATCTCTGGGGGCTCCCCAGAGGGAGGAGGAGGGGCAGCATGGGGCTGGGTCCCCTACCTGGGTCCCAGTGGACCCTGAGGAAGGTTTGGTTCAGGTGCGAGCAGAGTTGATGGAGGGGTGGGCAACTTGGGATGTGTTTTGTGGGGTGAGATTGGATTGGCTTAGATTGGATGCTAAGGATGAAGAAGGCGGAGAGAATTCAAAGAGTGAGATGGGGAACAGCTGGTCCAGTGTGAATACCACGGATTCTGGTTCGGCCTCGTTAAGCTGGAAAAACCACCCAAATGCGCTTTTAGCGGGACCATGTGGCACTTGGGGGAATGACCGAGATGAGAAGTAATCTCAGCCGTGTCTCAACCTGAGGCTCCAGGGGCCACACTAGGCCCACTCCTTGTATTTTTCACCATGAGGAGAGCAGCATCTGGTGACAAGGGATTAGCAAAACCACCTCTTTAACAAGGCCAGCCTCACCTCTCCTGGCAGGAAACAGCCTCGCCACCATTCCCCAAGTAACCCTGAGAGAGCGCTCTTCTGGAATGCCAGTAAAAATGCTGATTCCTGGGCCTCCTCCTAGGGAAGGGCTCAGTGGACGTGGGGTCAGATCTGTCTGTTTATCTTGAGCCTGTTCATTGTCTATCATCCGCAAGTCTGGAAAAGCCTATTAGGATTGGCTGCCCAATCTTTGATCTTGAACCCATGTCCCCAGCCCAGTAAAGATCTATCTGCTGGATGGATTAAAGTGATCAGACCTGGAATGCCCACTCCCCCCCACGAAGACCACCCCCGCCAACTCTGTCCCAAATGTGCCTTTCACTGAGAGTCCAGGGGGCAGGGTCAGTAAGGTGTTCCTTTTTACCCCCCAAATTTTTGGCCATGCCTCTCTGGGATCTGAGGTCCCTAACCTGGTATCAAACCTGTGCCCCCTGCAGTGGAAGCAAGAATTCTTAACCACTGGACCACCGAGGAACTCTGAAGAAGGTGGTCTTGAAGCCGGATGACCGTGGCCTTGTACCCTCCCCCTCCACGTCCAGCTGCCTGACCTGGAGGAATGACGGAGCTGTCTTGACCATCTATTCTTATCCAAGGTAGGTCTCCCCTACCTCGTGGCTGCCTGATAAGGATTCAGGGTGCAGGAGGTAATATAGATGAATCGTCTACACCAGACGGGGTCCAGGGGAAAGCCTCTGACTCCCAGATGTTTCTGGGCTGGCTCTCTGGAAGCTTCCTTTCAGTTAAAGGAAAATCTCCCATGATGGCTGCCCAGGGCTCCACACCTCCCACGAAGACTGAACATGTGGCTTCACCTTCTCCACCAGGTGTCAGGTCAAAGCCATGGGAGCAAAGTGACTCCCGGGTTCTGTGAGGCGGTGACACCCCCAGTGTGCAAAGCTACCCTCCTAGGGGCCCCAGTTTGAAAGCTGGGGAGGTTCAGTGAGTGAAGACTGCCCTGAAGATTCTAGAGCAGTTATCTTTCAGAACACCCTCTTTTGGGCATGTCTGATGTTTCCTTACGATGAGATTTAATTAGAGTGTGCGCTTTGGGCATGGGGACTTCAGAAGCCATGTAGCGTTCTCTGTGTATTGAGAGGCACGTGTTATGATCTGGCTCATTACTGATGATGTTAACACCGATTATTTGATGAAGGTGGTGCTTGCTAGGTTTCTGTACTGTAAAAGTGCTATTTTGCCATTTATAATTAATAAGTACTTTATGGAGAGATTCTTTGTGAGTGTGTAGAAGGAAATGCAACCCACTCTAGTATTCTTGCCTGGGAAATCCCATGGACAGAGGATCCTGGTGGGCTACAGTCCATGGAGTCATAAAGAGTCAGACACAACTTAGTGATAAACAGCAGCAGCGGCAATGTAAATATCAACATGTAAAAATAACAATTTTACCCCCTGCTTCAAGCATCCATTAATTACTCTTGTCTAAGACAATTGTTATCATGATGGTAATTTTCTAATTCCATCATTTCTTCTACATTCATTGGCATTCCTCTGTAAAAAGGAGCTTTTCTTTCTTATCTATCTATCTATCTTCTATCTATCTAACCATCCATGTACGTATTATCTTATTCAATAGGTTATAATGTGTTATCATCATTATATATTTTGATGTTCAAATTTCCCCAGATTTTCCCATGGGACCCCCTTAAACTAGCTTCCCGATCTCTTTGACATGTCTCCATCATTTTTAAACATACTCTTTCTTTATGGCAGAAGCTGTTCTAGACTCAATTTGTGTTTTCCCCATCTCTGCCCTGGAATCACCAATTTCTGCAAGGGACACTTTCATTTTATTGATAATGGAATTTAGAAACAAATATCTGGGTGTTAATATCTTACTGCTCCTGGAATGTCACAGCTCTGGGCCCTCACGGTGGGCAGAGCTAAGAAATAGATGTATGTATGTGTACATACATACCCACCCCCGACACGTTTCTGTTTTCATACTGAGTGATCTGTATTTGTTCAAACCCACTAGTTTGTGCTAATACCTCCAGTTCCAGACCACAGGATATATTCTAGCCTTTCCCATTTCTGTGTTTGTCCCTTCATCGTCTCAGTGGAGTGATGTCCGCTGGTAGTCTGAGATAGATAGTCTTTATGGTGTTAAGAACACAGCCTACTCTTCAGTTGATCAAGAGTTTGCACCATGGAATGATGATACATTGATCTTCAGCCTTTCGGGAGGTGATGATTGGGCTTTATTCTGTTTAGCAGGGACTCGTATGTTCTTTGCTGTTTTAGTCGCTAAGCTGTGCCCGACTCTTTTGTGACCCCGTGGACTGTAGCCAGCCAGGCTCCTCTGTCCGTGAGATTCTCCAGACAAGAATACTGGAGTGGATTGCCATTCCCTTTTCCAGGGGATCTTCCCAGTCCAGGGATTGAGCCCATGTCTTCTGCATCGCAGGCAGATTCTTTACCATCTGAGCCACCAGGGAAGCCCCACACGACTTTACAAATGTTAATTTATTGATTTCTCCTGACACCTCCCTACAGTAGATAATGTCAGTCTCTCCATTTTACAAGGAGTGAACTGAGGCGCCGGGAACTTAGATTGCTTGGTAAAAGTCACAACATAGAAGAAAAATCATGTTTCCTATGCAGGGGCTCTGGCTTTCCTCTCTTCCTGCTGTGTTAAATTCTCTGATCTACTGATGTGATAAATTACATTAATAGCTTTCCTGGTATTGAACCATTCTTATATTCCAAATCATACTTAATTATGGTGCTGCTATCACTTGAAAATTGATCTGACTTGCAATTTATATTTATATTCACAAGAGAGTTGGGTCTATTGTTTATTCTTTTCATGGTGCTATATCATGATTGTGCTAAGCTTGATGACTTGATTTGGAAACTTACTATCTCTTACAGACTTTATAAGATTATTTATACAAAATGGCAGTGATAGTTTCTTGAAAGAAAAGAAATAGCCTGTCAAATCATCTGGGCCCAGAGTTCTTCTAAACTGTTTTTCCAATTCTTAGTCTACTCTTTTAGCTTTTTGCAGAGTTGCTGATCTGCTCAGATATCCTGTTTATTTCTTCAGACAGTTTTGACAATTTACAGTTTCTTAGAAAACCATCCATTTTATTAATCTTTTAAAATTTAGTATCACAGAATTATGCATATCATTTCAAGATTTAAAATATATTTCATATCTTTGTTTATACTCCTTTACTTATTTCTAATTCTCAGTATCTATTATCTCTTTCTTAAAAGAATTGACAGTATCTAGAGAACTGTTTGGAGAAGACAATGGCATCCCACTCCAGTACTCTTGCCTGGAAAATCCCCTGGATGGAGGAGCCTGGTAGGCTGTGGTCCATGGGGTCGCTAGAAGTCGGACATGACTGAGCGACTTCACTTTCACTTTTCACTCTCATGCATTGGAGGAGGAAATGGCAACCCACTCCAGTGTTCTTGCCTGGAGAATCCCAGGGACTGGGAAGCCTGGTGGGCTGCTGTCTATGGGGTCGCACAGAGTCAGACACGACTGAAGTGACTTAGCAGCAGAGAACTGTTTATTTTCCATGTTCTCCTTTCTTGTTTTCTGATTAATTAATGTTNTTGCATTTCCTTCTACACACTCACAAAGAATCTCTCCATAAAGTACTTATTAATTATAAATGGCAAAATAGCACTTTTACAGTACAGAAACCTAGCAAGCACCACCTTCATCAAATAATCGGTGTTAACATCATCAGTAATGAGCCAGATCATAACACGTGCCTCTCAATACACAGAGAACGCTACATGGCTTCTAAAGTCCCCATGCCCAAAGCACACACTGTAATTAAATCTCATCGTAAGGAAACATCAGACATGCCCAAAAGAGGGTGTTCTGAAAGATAACTGCTCTAGAATCTTCAGGGCAGTCTTCACTCACTGAACCTCCCCAGCTTTCAAACTGGGGCCCCTAGGAGGGTAGCTTTGCACACTGGGGGTGTCACCGCCTCACAGAACCCGGGAGTCACTTTGCTCCCATGGCTTTGACCTGACACCTGGTGGAGAAGGTGAAGCCACAAGTTCAGTCTTCGTGGGAGGTATGGAGCCCTGGGCAGCCATCACGGGAGATTTTCCTTTAACTGAAAGGAAGCTTCCAGAGAGCCAGCCCAGAAACATCTGGGTGTCAGAGGCTTTCCCCTGGACCCCGTCTGGTGTAGACGATTCATCTACATTACCCCCTGCACCCTGAATCCTTATCAGCCATGAGGTAGGGGAGACCTACCTTGGATAAGAACAGATGGTCAAGACAGCTCCGTCATTCCTCCAGGTCAGGCAGCTGGACGTGGAGGGGGANCATCTATATTACCTCCTGCACCCTGAATCCTTATCAGGCAGCCACGAGGTAGGGGAGACCTACCTTGGATAAGAATAGATGGTCAAGACAGCTCCGTCATTCCTCCAGGTCAGGCAGCTGGACGTGGAGGGGGAGGGTACAAGGCCACGGTCATCCGGCTTCAAGACCACCTTCTTCAGAGTTCCTCGGTGGTCCAGTGGTTAAGAATTCTTGCTTCCACTGCAGGGGGCACAGGTTTGATACCAGGTTAGGGACCTCAGATCCCAGAGAGGCATGGCCAAAAATTTGGGGGGTAAAAAGGAACACCTTACTGACCCTGCCCCCTGGACTCTCAGTGAAAGGCACATTTGGGACAGAGTTGGCGGGGGTGGTCTTCGTGGGGGGGAGTGGGCATTCCAGGTCTGATCACTTTAATCCATCCAGCAGATAGATCTTTACTGGGCTGGGGACATGGGTTCAAGATCAAAGATTGGGCAGCCAATCCTAATAGGCTTTTCCAGACTTGCGGATGATAGACAATGAACAGGCTCAAGATAAACAGACAGATCTGACCCCACGTCCACTGAGCCCTTCCCTAGGAGGAGGCCCAGGAATCAGCATTTTTACTGGCATTCCAGAAGAGCGCTCTCTCAGGGTTACTTGGGGAATGGTGGCGAGGCTGTTTCCTGCCAGGAGAGGTGAGGCTGGCCTTGTTAAAGAGGTGGTTTTGCTAATCCCTTGTCACCAGATGCTGCTCTCCTCATGGTGAAAAATACAAGGAGTGGGCCTAGTGTGGCCCCTGGAGCCTCAGGTTGAGACACGGCTGAGATTACTTCTCATCTCGGTCATTCCCCCAAGTGCCACATGGTCCCGCTAAAAGTGCATTTGGGTGGTTTTTCCAGCTTAACGAGGCCGAACCAGAATCCGTGGTATTCACACTGGACCAGCTGTTCCCCATCTCACTCTTTGAATTCTCTCCGCCTTCTTCATCCTTAGCATCCAATCTAAGCCAATCCAATCTCACCCCACAAAACACATCCCAAGTTGCCCACCCCTCCATCAACTCTGCTCGCACCTGAACCAAACCTTCCTCAGGGTCCACTGGGACCCAGGTAGGGGACCCAGCCCCATGCTGCCCCTCCTCCTCCCTCTGGGGAGCCCCCAGAGATCTTCTTTCAAAGGAAATCAGATCATTCCAGCCTAAAACTCTTCATGATGACCCATTGCAACTAAAATAAAATCAACCCATTCCAGTGTTCTTGCCTGGAGAATCCCGTGAACAGGGTAGCCTGGTGGGCTACAGTCCGAGTCAGACACGACTGAAGCAACTCAGCACACACACGGCACAGTCCCTCTCTAGACTGTTCTTTCCACNATTCCAGTGTTCTTGCCTGGAGAATCCCGTGAACAGGGTAGCCTGGTGGGCTACAGTCCGAGTCAGACACGACTGAAGCAACTCAGCACACACACGGCACAGTCCCTCTCTAGACTGTTCTTTCCACAAGAGGAAGAAATATTTTCGTCGAATTCACTGTTCTGCCCCGCCAGACCTGGAACAGTGTCTGACTCTGGCTCATCAATAGTCATTTCCATAATTAATTAGCCTTTACAATGACCCCGGCTGTTTCCTGTTAGACAAGCAAAACAGCTGGCAAGTGAGCCGGCAAACACAACACCCAAGCTGGGGAGGGGCAGAGGGTCACATGGGGGTGAGAAGAACAGGCTTGTCTCCACGCTTGGGGCCAAGGGGTGGGGCGG
>SJYW01051973.1:0-10731 GCA_006410735.1 Raphicerus campestris
TAATTACTTTATAATACTGTATTGGTTTTGCCATACATCAACATGAATCCACCATGGCTGTACACGTGTTCCCCATCCTGAACCTCCCTCCCTCCTCCCTCTCCATACCATCTCTCTGGGTCATCCCAGTGCACCAGCCCCAAGCATCCTGTACCCTGCATTGAACCTGGATTGGTGATTCATTTCTTATATGATATTATACATGTTTCAGTGCCATTCTTCCATATCATTCCACCCTCTCCCATAGAGTCCAAAAGACTGTTCTGTACATCTGTGTCTCTTTTGCTGTCTCGCATATAAGGCTATTGTTACCAAATTTCTAAATTCCATATATATGCATTAGTATACTGTATTGGTGTTTTTCTTTCTGGCTTACTTTACTCTGTATAATAGGCTCCAGTTTCATCCACCTCATTAGAACTGATTCAAATGTATTCTTTTTAATGGCTGAGTAATATTCCTTTGTATATATGTACCACAGCTCTCTTATCCATTCATCTGCTGATGGACATCTAGGTTGCTGCCATGTCCTGGCTATTAAAAATAGTGCTGTGATGAATATTGGGGTACACGTGTCTCTTTCAATTCTGGTTTTTTGCAAGGAGGATTCTTAACCACTGGACCACCAGGGAAGTCCCTCAGAAACACACTTACTTTCCTCTTTGAATTGTGAGCAGTCAGGGAACATCAGACATCAGAAGAAAACCTCTGACACAAATGATAGGTACCAAATAAAACAAACTTTAAAGAAAAGAACAAAACAAAACAAAAAATAGAAGAAACAGACCTACATCAGAACATGAGGGAGAAAAATCTCTAAAATCCTCAGAGACGAGTTCATTTATGAAACAAGTACAGAATGCCAAAAAACAAAAAGGAAGAAGCAAAGAATAAAAGAGGGCCTGGGAAATATAAATGCACAAGCTGAAATAAAAACTTCAGTGGAAGGTTTGGGGGATAAAGTCAGAAAATCAACCAGGAAGTAGAACAAAAGGGCAAGAGGCAGGAAATGAGGGAAAGGATAAAGCACTTAGAGGGTCAAATCTAGAAGCCCAGCAGTTGACACATGGGAGTTCTAAGAAGAAAAAAAAAATTAGGGGAGAGAAATTATCAGAAAAATCCTAAGCAGAGATGTAGTAGACTAGAGGGACCTGAAACTTCAACAATCGAAAGCACCCTGAGTGCCTAGCAATCAATGAAAGAAACTCCACATCAAGGCACGTCTATTAAAAAGGTTCAGAATCCAGAGATAAAGAGGAAAATAGTGCCTTATGCAGAAAAGTGAGAATCCGAGTGGCAGTGCTGGATGCTAGAAGATAAGGAAGTGAAGTCCTCCAAGTTCTGCAGGAAAATGATTTTAATCAAATTCTATGCTTAGCTAGACTAGCAGTTACATGCGAAGGTAACATAGATATTTTCAGACATGACTCTATATGGATATATAGATATACATATGATCAAAATATGTATATAGATCTAGCTATACATATGTTGCTATTGTTTAGCTGCTAAATCGTGTCTGACTCTTTGTAACCCTCTGGACTGTAGCCCACCAGGCTACTCTGTCCATAGGATTTTCGCAAGCAAGAATACTGGAGGGGGCTGCCATTTCCTACTCCAGGGGATCTTCCCAACCCAGGGATCCAATGTGCATCTCCTGCACTGGCAGGCAGATTCTTTACCACTGAGCCACCAGGGGAGCCCCTGATGGCTTTACAGTGAACTATATTTATTTAAAAAAATTTATTTATCTATGATTGCACTGGGTCTTCTTAGCTGTGCATGGGTTTTCTCTAGTTGCAGCGAGTAGGGGCTACTCTTTGTCCTGGTGTGCAGGCTTCTCGCTGCGGTGGCTTCTCTTGTTGCAGAGCCCAGGCTTTAAAGCTCGGGCTCAGCAGCTGTGGCATGTGAGCACAGTTGTTCTGGGGCATGTGGGATTCTCCTGAACCAGAGATCAAACCTGTGTCCCCCATATTGGCAGGCAGATTCTTAACCACTGGACCACCAGGGAAGTCCTGTGAACTATACTTAGTTATATACCAATCTTTGATATAATTATGAATTGTGATGTAAATCTATTGTGAGGGTGATGAGAAGAAAAATATGGGTTTACAATAGTGTGGGAAATATAAGTGCTAAATATTCATGCACCAAAAAAGAGGTAGTAGTTAATGTCTAGAATCAATAAATCAGTAATTAGCAGCATTATTCAGACATGGATATAACCACATAAAGGAAAGCTAAAATAATTGAGAATGGTGACCTCTAGGCACTAGATGAGGGTGGGGTAGGTTGGGTAAAGTGATTTAGAGAATTAATTTTTTTTTTATAACAAGCCTTCTGGCATGATTGATGTGTGTGTTCATGTTGCTTTGATTAAACAAAAGTAAAGGACAATACACACAGCCGTTTGGAGCTTGAAAGCAGAACAGTATTTGGAGATTTGGGGGCCCCGATACTGTTTTCTTTTTGAAATATCTTCTTTGGAAATAGGTTAAGATATAACCTATTTCCCCCACTCTTCCCCAGTAGCATAGTGGACACCTTCAGACCTGAAGGACTCATCTGTTGGTGTCACTTCTTTTTGACCTTTTATACAATTCATGAGGTCCTCACAGCAAGTATACTGGGCTGGTTTGCCGTTCCCTCCTCTAGTGGATTAAGTTTGGTCAGAACTTGCTGCTCTGACCTGTCCATCTTAGGTGGCCCTGCATGGCATGACTTCACTGAGTTATGCAAGCCCCTTTGCCATGACCAGGTGGTTGATGCGAACAGATGACTCACTGGAAAAGTCCCTGATGCTGGGAAAGATTGAGGGCAGAAGGAGCAGAGGGTGTCAGAGGATGAGATGGCTGGCTGGCATGACTGAGGCAATGAGCATGAACTTGGGCAGACTCCGGGAGATGGTGAGGGACAGGGAGGCCAGGTGTGCTGCAGGCCATGGGTTTGCAAAGGATTAGACATGAAAAAAAAAAAAAAAAAGGATTAGACATGACTGGGTGACTGAACAGCAACAACAATAATCATATCCTGCTTGACTTGCCGCCAAGAAGACCAGGCTCCCCTCCTCATGCCCACTTCCCTCTTCCCCCAGAATGGAAGTGTGACCAAGGGTGCCCAGAGTTCTCTTATTATTGCAGAAAGCTTCACATGTTTCAAGTCATTTGATCTTGACCATGGCCTGATTAGATATAACAACACTTCATGTGTGTAGAGATGGAGTCTGGAGTGGCCTCCTCTGGCCACCTTTCCATGTGCCAGCTCAGCCCTGCTCTGCCTATGGCCTGTTACTATCACCTAATGTCTTTCTGTCCCCATGATGTGTTTTAGAGGAAAGAGGAAGAGGAGAGGAAGCGAGGAGAAGAGCAGATTCGCCTCCAGGAAGAGCAGAGGGCGAAGGAGCTCTACTGGACCCTGAAGCAGGCCCAGCTGCAAAGCCACCCCAGCGAGAAGGAGGAACGTGAGTGGGAAGAGCAGTGTGAGTAGCACTTGAGTTTTTAAAAACATTACTTCAGTTCAGTCCACTTCAGTCGCTCAGTCAGGTCTGACTCTGCGACCCCATGGACTGCAGCACGCCAGGCCTCCCTTGCCCATCACTAACTCCCAGAGTTTACCCAAATTCATGTCCATTGAATCGGTGATGCCATCCAACTATCTCATCCTCTGTCGTCCCCTTCTCCTCCTGCCCTCAATCTTTCCTAGCATCAGGGTCTTTTTCAATGAGTCGGCTCTTTGCATCAGGTGGCGACAGTATTGGAGTTTCAGCTTCAGCATCAGTCCTTCCAATGAACACTCAGGGCTGATCTCCTTTAGGATGGACTGGGTGGAGCTCCTTGCAGTCCAAGGGACTCTCAAGAGTCTTCTCCAACACCGCAGTTCAAAAGCATCAATTCTTTGGTGCTCAGCTTTCTTTACAGTCCAACTCTCACATCCATACATGACTACTGGAAAAACCACAGACTTGACTTTTTGTTGGCAAAGTAATGTCTCTGCTCTTTAATATGCTCTCTAGGTTGGTCATAACTTTTCTTCCAAGGAATAAGCGTCTTTTAACTTCATGGCTGCAGTCACCATCTGCAGTGATTAATTAGATCGCTGGATCTTCCTTTCAGCATGCAGACTCTTCGTTACGGCATATGGGATCTAGTTCCCTGACTCAGGCCTCCTGCATTGGGAGCTCAAAGTCTTAGCCCCTGGAACACCAGGAAGGTCCTAAGCTCTCTTACTGGGGACTGGAAGGCTGGCCTGCTTTCTCAGCCACTTTCCTCCCACCTGTCTACTTGCTCAGTCATCATTCCAATTTATCTGCTTAGCCCAGAAGCCTTTAGCCTGTGTCAGCCAGGACCCAGAGGGTAAGAGCTCCATCCTCAAGAAACTTACTTGTCTGTTGGGGAGATTTCTTATACTAAAGAGTAAAACTCTACATTAACAGAGTTACCAATAATTTTCTGGCTGTGTGCTAAGCCCCGGAGATCCAGAGATGAGGGATCGTGGTCTGTATCTTGGGGGAACTTGCCAGCCAGGCAGGAGCTAGGCACACAGGCTAAGGGCTTTGAGGGAAAAGGTACACGTTCTGTTGGAGCGCATGGTGGCTATTCAGGTGGCATTCCAGATGAGAAAGTATAAAGTGAGGCTGCTGGGAGCTTGGGGATATCGGACGAAGAGGCTGGAGAAGGTGGTCAGGATGGAGGACCCAGAATATGATAAAGGGATGTAGTGTGCTTAGGAAGTTACAGATGTATGTGAAAAAGTGAAAATCACCTGGTCATATCTGACTCTTTGCGACCCTATGGACTGTAGCCTGACAGGCTCTTCTATCCGTGGAATTCTCCAGGCAAGAATACTGGAGTGGGTTGACATTCCCTTCTCCAGGGGATCTTCCTGACCCAGGGATCAAGCCAAGGTCTCCTGCATTGCAGGCAGGTTCTTTACCGTCTGAGCCATTGGAGATGTACAGGTGGCTCTTAATCTTGGAGAGTGCTGGGCGTGGTAAGAAGTTAGGTGGGAAGGAGGAAGTGGAACTGAGCTTGAAGGTGGTGTTTTAATATGTACTTGAGACTTGCTTTAACCAGGTATGGATAGGCATGCTGATGTGGAAATGACTGTTGCAAGGCATTTTTGCTCACAGATTCCTAGAAATGGAGAGCATGGCATGCCATGCAGGGCCACACAAGAAGCACCAGGGTGAGTCAAAAGGCAGAGGAAACAAGTAGAAAAAGTGGGCAAGAGCCTTCACTACGGTGTCGTTGGGACAGGTAAGGCATGCGTGTGTGCGAGCTCAGTTGCTTCAGTCATGTTCGACTCTTTGTGACCCTATGGACTATAGCCCACCAGGCTCCTCTGTCCATGGCATTCTCCAGGCAAGAGTACTTGAGTGGTTGCTGTGTCCTCCTCCAGGGGATCTTCCTGACCCAGGGATGGAACTGGTGTCTCTTAAGTCTCCTGCATTGGCAGGCGGGTTCTTTACCACTAGCACCACCTGGGAAGCCTCAAAGGTAAGACAGGACAGGGTAAGCTGAATAATTTCAGCAGGCTCTGGGGTATAGGAGCTCTCTCTAGTTCTCTATACCCGGCACTGGGGTGGTTAGGGCAGATGGACAGATTGAGGAGTATAAGAACCAGATAAACGAGGTGGTTGGGGTATGGGCTTTGCATTGGTTGGTTTGCATTTGAGAGGTGCACTTGCAGCTGGGTCCTTTGCTAGCTTTAGGAAATGGGTAGATCTCGGAGGGGCAGTATTTGAAGGACCAGCAAGGTCCCAGATGTCAAAACTTCAAAACATACAGGAAATAAAAAGGCATGACTTGTATGAGTGGACAGAGGAAACTTCTAAAGTCCAGTGACATAGTTCGGGCTGGTTTCGGAGGTGAGAGGGAGGAGGAGACTGTGGCATGATTGACTTTGGAGATGACTAGGGCCACAGCAGGGAGAGCAGAGATATGTGTGCCTTCTGCCGGCCAGCATTCTGTTCTTCAGCGTTTCACAACCACCTGCCCCATTCATTAGACACACTTAAAAAAACTGAGATACAATTCACATACCGCAATGCAAGAGACCTGGGTTCAATTCCTGGGTTGGAAAGATCCCCTGGAGAGGGAAATGGCAATCCACTCCAGTATTCTTGCCTGGAAAATCCCATGGACAGAGGAGCCTGGCGGTCTACAGTCCATGGGGTCACAAGAGTCGGACACAACTTAGCGACTAAACCACCCCCATAAAATTCATCCTTTCAAAGCATGCAGTTCAGTGGTTTCTAGTATGCTCACAAAGTCGTCTCACCATTACTACTCTCCAATTCTAGAACATTTTCATCCCCAGAGAAAGAGACTCTCTGTCCACTGGCAGTTACTCACCCCTCCCACTATACCCCTGGAAATAATCTAATTTCTAATCTAATTTCTGTCTCTATGGATTTGCCTGTTATGGGCAATTCATATAAACAGAGTCATATCCTACGTGGTCGTTTGTGTCTGGCTTCTCTCATTAGTGCATCTGCAAGGTCCATCCGTGTTGTAGTGTGGGTCAGTCATTCATTCTTTTTTATGACAATAAAATTCTAATGTGTGGTGTGCATATACCACACTTTTGTTTATCTGTTTATCATCAGTTGATGGCCATTTGAATTGTTTCTATTTTTTGGCTATTACAGATAATGTTGCTCTGAGCATTTGTGTATGTTTTTGTGAATATGTATTTTCAATTTTCTTGGATATGTATCCAGGAGTAGACTTTCTGAGTCTTATGATAACTCTATGTTGAACACTTTGAGAAACTGCCATATTGTTTTCAAAGTGACCATACCATTCTACATTTCTACAAGCAGTGTGTAAGGGCGCCAGTGTCTTCACATCCTTGTTAGCACTCATTTTTGGTGTTTTGCTTAATATCCATCCTAATGAAATGCTATCTTATTGTGATTTTGATTCGCATCTACCTAACACTTGCCATGAAAATACTGAGGATTGTAAGAAGCTACTATGAACAGTTAGAGTCCAACAAATGAGATAACCTAGAAGAAATGAATCACTTTCAAAAACGTACAACCTACAAAGACGGAATCATGAAGAAATAGAAAATCTGAACAGACCAATTACTAATAAGAATGTTGAGTCAGTAATAAAAAAAATCTGCCAACATAGAAGAGTCCAGGACTAGATGGCTGCACTGATGGATTCTACTCAATGTCTAAAAAAGAATTAACACAAATCCTTCTCAAAATATTCCAGAACATTGAAGAGGAGGGAATACTTCCAAACTCATTTTAAGAGGCCAGCATCATCCTCATACCACAGCCAGACAGAGACAGTATAAGCAAAGAGAGTCACAAGCCTCCTTGATACACATACATGCACAAGAATCCTGTAATATTTTGCTACAAAATCTTTGAACATTTGGAAAGGCTCCGTGGAGGAAACGGCATTTGGTTTGGGAAAGTTGAGTAGGAAAGGTGAAGGTGGAGAAGGACGTCTCAGCAGAGGGAACAGCACTGAGCAAAAGTGAGGTCCTTGTGTGCGGGGAACACGGCACATGGTTCTGAAAAAACTTGTTTATGGCCGCACTGGGCCTTGTGGCTGCGCGTGGGCTTCCTCTAGCTGTGGTGAGAGGGCGCTGCTCTTTAACTGTGGTGCTCAGGCTTCCTGCGATGGCTTTTCTTGTGGAGCACGGGCTCTGGATACATGGGCTCAGTAGCTGCAACACACGGGCTCCAATAGCTGCAGCCCACGGGCTCAGTAGCTGTGGCTTGCGGGATCTAGAGTGAAGGCTGGGTAACCGTGGCGCCTGGGCTTAGTTGCTCCGTGACATGTGGAATCCTCCCGGACCAGAGATCAAACCTTTGTCCCCTGCATTGGCAGATGGACTCTTAACCACTGGACCACCAGGGAAGCCAGCACATGTTTTGACGTGGCTGTAGCCTGGGCTTCATGTTGGGTAATGATGGAAATAAGGCTAATTAGGTAAAGCCTTAGGCAAGACCTAAGAAGAATTCATTCATATAAATTTGGAATGGATGGAGAGACAGGTGGAAAAAGAAGGCAGGACAAAAGTTTATAGTGAAAAAAAAACTGAACAATCAGAGTGAAGTCACACGAGCCCTTGTTCCGGAGAAGGAGCACGGGGCTGGGAGCCCTGTCCTAGCTCTCCTGCTTCCTAGTGTAGGACCTCAAGCAAGTTCTCATTTTGCTCTGTGGCTCAGTCATTTGTAACATGAGGGTGATCCTGGAGAGCTGAGGCTTGCTGGGAGGGTGAAATGAGAGAGAGGAACCCAGGTGCTGTCTAAACTCTGAAGGGCTGTCACTCACGGGGCGTTCCGTCTTTTGTACCTACACCCTGAGATGGAAAGTTACGGGCTGGGCTAGTGTTTGGCTGGGACAGAGGATGGAAATCATCTGGTGCAGGTGCTGCCTGCTTGCTAACTGATGGGCTGTGTGGCACCAGAAAATGGAAAAACCCACCCTAAACAGAGAAGAGATGTGATAACTCAGGCCCATGATTTCGGTTCCCTCATTTTGTGCTTTCTTAAAGAATGATGAGCTTAACGCTGAAGCTGTCATTCAAATCCAGCAAAGCCATTCTGCACTCAATTAACTTAATATGAAAGCTATAGTGGGCCATTAATCTACTGGGAGCAGCAGTTTTTGATAAAACACCTAAATTAAATTCTCCAAGTTAGGAAAAAAAGAGGGAATTGTTCCCTTTAGTATCACTTGAATACACAGTTAGTTATTCAGTTCAAACAGCAGAGCAGGCCCTGACTTCTAAGAAGCTCTGAATATATCAGGCAGAAATTCGCTTAATCATTTCTCAGCAGGAGTTTGTAGGACTGTGAGTTAGGTAACATCTAGTTGCCCAGAGATTTTGAAATGAGCCAGTCTGACTTGGCTAATGGTATCACTTGTAAAAATTGGGACAGTGTTACAGTTAACCCCTCCCTTCCTCTTTGAGCTTTAATGATCCCAATTGTGGCCCCGAACCCACAATCTGCATCCTCGTGTCAACCCTTTGTGGGGTTGTGGTCAGAGCTGAGTGAGAAAGTGTGTGCTCAAGGCTACTAGGGAGTGCAGTTGTCTTGGTTCTGTTCTCTTCCCTCATAGAAGGGCATGTGCTCTGGAGTCTGGGCTTAAACACAGTGATTCTAGTGGACTCACCAGTGACTCAATGGCTAAGACTTTAACTTTCCAGTGCAGGGGCCCAGGTTCGATCAGGGAACTAGATCCCACAGGCTGCAACTTAGAATTTGCATTGCCACAACTAAAGATCCTGCATATTGCAACGAAGATCAATAACCCCATGTGCTGAAACGAAGCTCCGGTGCAGCCAGAGAAAGAAAGTTCGTGATTCTAAACTGCTGTGTACTTGACCCGGGTAGAACTCGGGGGCTTGTGGAAAGGGGATATGGTCTGGAGATGGCATGGGGCAGAGAATTTGGTGTTTGAAGGACAGCTGAAGAATAGCACAAAAGTTTTTTTTCTCTCCACTGATGGGATGGGAAACTGTCGAGTTGCTCCTTGGGCAACTGCTCCCCAAACTCCAGGTGCCATATATTTTTGGTTTTACAGCTCAGAATAATGCCAGCCCGAGCCCCCCACATGCCCTATTCACATCCTGCCTAGGGTTCTCTCTCCTCTTGATTGCTCAAAAATCTCTGGGGAGCACTCTAGTCTTAAGGGACTGGAATGGGTGAATTTAACTCAGATGACCATTATATCTACTACTGTGGGCAGGAATCCCTCAGAAGAAATGGAGTAGCCATCATGGTCAACAAAAGAGTCTGAAATGCAGTACTTGGTGCAGTCTCAAAAATGACAGAATGATCTCTGTTCATCTCCAAGGCAAACCATTCAATATCACAGTTATCCAAGTCTATGCCCCAACCAGTAACACTGAAGAAGCTGAAGTTGAACAGTTTTATGAAGACCTACAAGACCTTTTAGAACTAACACCCCCAAAAGATGTCCTTTTCATTATAGGGGACTGGAATGCAAAAGTAGGAAGTCAAGAAACACCTGGAGTAACAGGCAAATTTGGCCTTGGAATGTGGAATGAAACATGGCAAAGACTAATAGAGTTTTGCCAAGAAAATGCACTGGTCATAGCAAACACTCTCTTCCAACAACACAAAAGAAGACTCTACACATGGACATCACCAGATGGTCAACACTGAAATCAGATTGATTATAATCTTTGTAGCCAAAGATGGAGAAGCTCTATACAGTCAACAAAAACAAGACCAGGAGCTGACTGTGGCTCAGATCGTGAACTCCTTATTACCAAATTCAGACTGAAATTGAAGAAAGTAGGGAAAACCACTAGACCATACAGGTATGACCTAAATCAAATCCCTTATGATTATACAGTGGAAGTGAGAAATAGATTTAAGGGCCTAGATCTGATAGACAGAGTGCTTGATGATCTATGGAATGAGGTTCGTGACATTGTACAGGAGACAAGGATCAAGACTATCCCCATGGAAAAGAAATGCAAAAAAGCAAAATGGCTGTCTGAGGAGGCCTTACAAATAGCTGTGAAAAGAAGAGAGGCGAAAAGCAAAGGAGAAAAGGAAAGATATAAGCATCTGAATGCAGAGTTCCAAAGAATAGCAAGAAGAGATAAGAAAGCCTTCTTCAGCGATCAATGCAAAGAAATAGAGGAAAAGAACAGAATGGGAAAGACTAGAGATCTCTTCAAGAAAATTAGAGATACCAAGGGAACATTTCATGCAAAGATGGGCTC
>SJYW01051974.1:0-12106 GCA_006410735.1 Raphicerus campestris
CCCTTGATATCTCCAGTTTTCTTGAAGAGATCTAGTCTTTCTCATTCTATTGTTTACCTCTACTTTGATCTTCCTATCTCTCCTTGCTATTCTCTGGAACTCTGCGTTCAGTTGTGTGTATCTTTTCCTTTCTCCCTTGCCTTTCACTTCTTTTCTTCTCTCAGCTATTTGAAAAGCCTCCTCAGGTAACCACTTTGGCTTCTTGCATTTCTTTCTCTTTGGGGTTTGGCCATCATCTCCTGTGCAATATGCTGAACCTCTGTCCATAGTTCTTCAGGCACTCTGTCTATCAGATCTAATCCCTTGAATCTATTTGTCACTTCCATGGTATAATCCTAAGGAATTTGATTTAGGTCATAAGAATAGTCTAGTAGTTTTCCCTACTTTCTTGTTAAGCCTGAATTTTGCACTGAGGAGCTCATGGTCTGAGCCACAGTCAGCTCCAGGTCTTGTTTTTGCTGACTGGATAGAGCTTCTCCATCTTTGGCCAAGAACATAGTCAGTCTGATTTCATATTGACCGTCTGGTGATGTTTATGTGTAAATTCATCTCTTTTGTTGTTGGAAAAAGATGTTTGCTATGACCAGCATGTTTTCTTGACAAAACTCCGTTAGTGTTTGCCTGGCTTCATTTTCTACTCCAAGGCCACACCTGCCGCTTACTCTGGGTGTCTCTTGATTTCTGACTTTTACATTTCAATCCCCTGTGATGAAAAGGACATCTTTTTTGGTGTGAGTTCTAGTAGGTGTTGTAGGTCTTCATAGAACCATTCAGCTTGGCTTCTTTGACATCAGTGGTTGGGGCAGAGACTTGATTACTGTGATATTGAATGGTTTTTCTTGGAAACAAACTGAGATCTTTCCATCATTTTTGAGATTGCACCCAAGTACTGCATTTTGGACTATTCTGCCGATTATGAGGGCTACTCCATTTCTTCTAAGTGTTTTCTTGCCCACAGTAGTAGGTATAATAGTCATCTGAATTAAATTCGCCCATTCCCATCCATTTTAGTTCACTGATTCCTAAGTTGTTAATATTCAATCTTGCCATCTCCTGCTTCACCATGCCCAATTTACCTTGGTTCATGGACCTAACATCAGGTTCCTATGCAGTACTGTTCTTTAGAGCATCAGACTTTACTTTCACCGCCAGATACATCCACAGCTAAGTGTCAAGAAAGAAGTTCCCGCTTTGGCCCAGCCACTTCATTCTTATTGGAACTATTAGTAATTGTCCTCGTCTCTTCCCCAGGAGCATATAGGACACCTTCTGACCTCCAGAGTTCATCTTCTGGTGTTACATCTTTTTTCCTTTTCATACTGTCAATGGGGTTTTCGAGGCAAGAGTACTAGAGTAATTTGTCATTTTCTTCTCCAGTGGACAACATTTTGAGAGAACTCTTTGCTATGACACATCCGTCTTGGGTGGCCCTACACAGCATGGCTCATAGCTTCATTGCATTACACAAACCCCTTCACCATGACAAGGCTGTGATCCATATAGTGGTATACATTAGCAGCTTTTAAGCCAACTCTGTAGAAAAATTCTTGTTTTCCAGCTGTAAGATTGATGATATTGACGTACCCATCACTGTGCAGTAGTGTGATTGGTCTTCCCAGAGAGATCAGAATTCTTTTGTTCATTTTGAAAATACCCTACATATTTTTTTATTTTTGTAAAAAAGAGGCCATCTTGTGGTAGTGAATGATTCGTGTGCATATCCATATCTATATGTCTGTGTATATTTGTGTCATCTATATGTGTATTTGGCCAGTAGGACACTATGTATATATATTTCTAAAAATGAAGGCATGAACTTGAATAGCCAGGATGGTTTTTCATTATTGTGTTGTATCAAACCCATTTTATTCTTGCAAGAGAGGTGAAATCTTCTGTTTAAAATAAATGCAATCCCTGTCCTCAGAAACGTCTTGGGAAGTATGTCCGTGAATTGTGATATGTCATAATATTTCCTGAGTATATGGGGAGTTTATTATCATGTCCTAGAAGAAGTTTTAGCATTTTTCTTTTTGTCTTTGTAGGTGAAGATTATAGTATAGCTTCATCGGATGTGGTCTTACTAGAAGGGGAAACCAGTAAAGCTGTGCCAATATATATCATTAATGACATCTACCCTGAGCTGGAAGAATCTTTTCTTGTGCAACTGCTGAATGAAACAACAGGAGGGGCAAAACTCGGGGCATTAACAGAGGCAATCATTATTATTGAGGCCTCTGATGATCCCTATGGATTATTTGGTAATGAGACTGTGTGTCTCTTACTTATTTGTATAGATTCATACATTTCTTTACTTTTAGAGCCTCAAAATTGATTTAATCTTATTTCCTTTTAAACTGCTATTACTGATATATAAGGACATCTATGTATGTTCACCACCTGTGGTTAGAAATAAACCTCTTAGCATAAACCTAGAGATCATACACTTTTAGGCTTTTAGGTCAGATCTGGCTCCTGGATGTATTTTGTGAATCTTAGACCAATTGTTAAAATAACTTTTTTTACAGAAATTTGTACAAAAATCTGAATTTCTGAGCTTTCTTTATAGTAAAAAAAAGTATGGTGACATCAAGCCCCCCTTTTTGCATAGCATCAGTCTTCAAAGCAAAATACCAGCTGCCAGGCTTGTACCATGCCATTCACCCCAGAGGTCATGGGACCCACTTCACTCATGACTGATACATGTCTGACCTCTGTGGGCATCTGAGTTTATGATTTCTGGTTCTATCATAATGAAAAATAATTTGGAAGATTTGGGAGGAAGGCCTGAGCATTTGCACCATAGCATGTTTCTCTGATTTTGTGGCGTTCAGCCTCTTAGATTGCTCGGGGGGAGGGGAGGAATAATTGAGTATGGGGTGGCAGTTGGTTTGCTCTGTGTTGATGTAGTTTCACCTTGTATTTGAAATAATCTCTGCTTTGCCCTTTAGGTTTTCAGATTACTAAACTTACTGTAGAGGAACCTGAGTTTAACTCAGTGAAGGTAAACCTGCCAATAATTCGAAATTCTGGGACACTCGGCAATGTTACTGTTCAGTGGGTTGCCACTATTAATGGACAGCTTGCTACTGGCGACCTGCGAGTTGTCTCAGGTAATGTGACCTTTGCCCCTGGGGAAACCATTCAAACCTTGTTGTTAGAGGTCCTGGCTGACGACGTTCCGGAGATTGAAGAGGTGAGAGGAATGGCTAGTCTAGAATGACACTGTAAACCGTATCTTGTCTTATAGTGATTAGAACAGATGCTTGTTGTTGTGACATTTATAGAGGTGTCTGATAAATTATTTCTGTGAGAATGTTCAAAATTTGGTAGTGTGAAAGTGATCCTTACAGAAAACAAAAACAAGAATATTTTAGAAATAGGTCTCATACTTGTTCACATATTAGTTTACTAGTATAAGATTTTTTTTTGTACAATTATATTTTTCTGTGTTTTGATTAAGTGATTAAAACTATATAATCTGGCAGAAAGTTTGCTATATTGTTTAACATAAACAATTTGTTTGTGTTCATAATCTCTCTTGGCTTGAGTGTGAGCCAGTCTTAATTATATGTGGATTTTGATTTTTCTGCTCATTCATTTATCCTTTAGGATTTACTCTGTGACAAATTCCATGTGAGATTTATTTGCCTGATATTTATTTTTCATGATAAAGAAGTGAAGTGGCAAATAAAGATAGCGTCTCAGTGGGGAAGTTGATTCATCACTGACATATATTGGCTGAAGATAATTTTATTTTATGAAATTCAAGTATTATTAAAATCTAGAGCTCATAAAATTAGATTTAACAGCATTTATTCTTTAATAGCGTCAAATTTTTTAGAAGGGAAGTCCATAAAATTTCAGTTGAGTGCTAATTGTGTCATTACTCACTTCTTAAATTTTAGTTATTAGTTACTACATATAAAACATTTCTCTTTCCTCTAAATTTAGGTGACATCATGATATATTTTTGTTTTAAATTTTATCAGAGAATTTCCACTTATGAGACTGTGGGAAATAAAGCATAATAAATGAACTATTCATAAGACACATATGCAATATTCTCCCTTCGTAAAAAAGTGTATAGGGATTACAAGCGTATTATTGAAGGGGTAAACATAAAGAGGCATCTTAAAATTGATTCACACGATTGTATAACAGAATATTAAGGAACTTAAACAGCCTGTATTTCTCACATGCAGTCGGTGTTAAAGTTGGTGAGGGGTGGTTCTGTTACATGCTGAGTTTGTAAATGTGGTGGAGGAGTTTCTTTATGTTCATTCGTGTTACACTATACTGTGTTCTTGTTTGNGACCCACTTCACTCATGACTGATACATGTCTGACCTCTGTGGGCATCTGAGTTTATGATTTCTGGTTCTATCATAATGAAAAATAATTTGGAAGATTTGGGAGGAAGGCCTGAGCATTTGCACCATAGCATGTTTCTCTGATTTTGTGGCGTTCAGCCTCTTAGATTGCTCGGGGGGAGGGGAGGAATAATTGAGTATGGGGTGGCAGTTGGTTTGCTCTGTGTTGATGTAGTTTCACCTTGTATTTGAAATAATCTCTGCTTTGCCCTTTAGGTTTTCAGATTACTAAACTTACTGTAGAGGAACCTGAGTTTAACTCAGTGAAGGTAAACCTGCCAATAATTCGAAATTCTGGGACACTCGGCAATGTTACTGTTCAGTGGGTTGCCACTATTAATGGACAGCTTGCTACTGGCGACCTGCGAGTTGTCTCAGGTAATGTGACCTTTGCCCCTGGGGAAACCATTCAAACCTTGTTGTTAGAGGTCCTGGCTGACGACGTTCCGGAGATTGAAGAGGTGAGAGGAATGGCTAGTCTAGAATGACACTGTAAACCGTATCTTGTCTTATAGTGATTAGAACAGATGCTTGTTGTTGTGACATTTATAGAGGTGTCTGATAAATTATTTCTGTGAGAATGTTCAAAATTTGGTAGTGTGAAAGTGATCCTTACAGAAAACAAAAACAAGAATATTTTAGAAATAGGTGTCATACTTGTTCACATATTAGTTTACTAGTATAAGATTTTTTTTTGTACAGTTATATTTTTCTGTGTTTTGATTAAGTGATTAAAACTATATAATCTGGCAGAAAGTTTGCTATATTGTTTAACATAAACAATTTGTTTGTGTTCATAATCTCTCTTGGCTTGAGTGTGAGCCAGTCTTAATTATATGTGGATTTTGATTTTTCTGCTCATTCATTTATCCTTTAGGATTTACTCTGTGACAAATTCCATGTGAGATTTATTTGCCTGATATTTATTTTTCATGATAAAGAAGTGAAGTGGCAAATAAAGATAGCGTCTCAGTGGGGAAGTTGATTCATCACTGACATATATTGGCTGAAGATAATTTTATTTTATGAAATTCAAGTATTATTAAAATCTAGAGCTCATAAAATTAGATTTAACAGCATTTATTCTTTAATAGCGTCAAATTTTTTAGAAGGGAAGTCCATAAAATTTCAGTTGAGTGCTAATTGTGTCATTACTCACTTCTTAAATTTTAGTTATTAGTTACTACATATAAAACATTTCTCTTTCCTCTAAATTTAGGTGACATCATGATATATTTTTGTTTTAAATTTTATCAGAGAATTTCCACTTATGAGACTGTGGGAAATAAAGCATAATAAATGAACTATTCATAAGACACATATGCAATATTCTCCCTTCGTAAAAAAGTGTATAGGGATTACAAGCGTATTATTGAAGGGGTAAACATAAAGAGGCATCTTAAAATTGATTCACACGATTGTATAACAGAATATTAAGGAACTTAAACAGCCTGTATTTCTCACATGCAGTCGGTGTTAAAGTTGGTGAGGGGTGGTTCTGTTACATGCTGAGTTTGTAAATGTGGTGGAGGAGTTTCTTTATGTTCATTCGTGTTACACTATACTGTGTTCTTGTTTGGATATCTTTGATTTTTTTTTTCTTGCATCATGTTTATTCTAATTTCAGAGCCGGGATTCTCTTAAGGAAGTTTTCACTGTATTTTTAGGTTATCCAAGTGCAACTAACTGATGCCTCTGGTGGAGGTACTATTGGGTTAGATCGAGTGGCAAATATTATTATTCCTGCCAATGATAATCCTTATGGTACAGTAGCCTTTGTTCAGTCGGTTTATCGTGTTCAAGAGCCCCTGGAGAGAAGTTCCTGTGCTAACATAACTGTCAGGAGAAGGTATATGAGATGGCTGCTTGGGACTTGTGGGGTGGTGGAAAAGGATCTCTTGCACAATCTAATAATTTAATTATGGTAGTTTTTACATACTGTAAAATATTTTACAGGTTACTATAATCTGTTAATTAAATAATGCTTATCACTATAAAGTACTCATTATTTTCCCTATAGCTTTTATTAGTGAAATGGGTTATACATCATTTGGCTTTCTAACCCCAGACGTTTATTGCTTTAATTGATGATTTGTTTGAATTAGAACTTAAAAACAACTGGTTTCTAAATTGAAGATCGTTTAGATGCCATATGAAGTAGTTGATTTTCAGGTTCTTATCTTCTTCTGCCTTTCTTTTGTGAGGCAGCATACTGTTCACTGAGCTCCTTCAGAAATAGAAAAATAGGTGGTTTTGCAACCTTGTGGCGAGTAATTACATTTACATTTCCTGAGAATGTAC
This sequence comes from Raphicerus campestris, assembly GCA_006410735.1. Taxonomy (NCBI): domain Eukaryota; kingdom Metazoa; phylum Chordata; class Mammalia; order Artiodactyla; family Bovidae; genus Raphicerus; species Raphicerus campestris. Next base: position 6,671 of record SJYW01051974.1, read on the forward strand.
CCATGTCGGTATCATTCATTGTTAGTTTCAGTGAAAGTTAGTAGTGAAGATTCATTTTCTAACTCTGCTTGAAAATTCTGGAATGGGTATGATTTGCATATCTTGCTAGATATTTTCATAGCTGGGTTAAAAATAAGTATTATCTGAATGAAAATGAACCAGGTTACCTTACATGAGAAAACTCAATGAGACATAGAAAGCTAATTAAGAAGCATGGTTGTGTCTGTGCTAGTACCTTATCCACTTAAAAAAAGTGGAAGCCACAGTCAGTGTTCTCGCCTCTGCGTGTAATGCACAGATTGCTTTGAATGCCTAACCTGTCTTTTGTCACTCCACGTTTTAGCGGAGGGCGCTTTGGTCGGCTGTTGCTGTTTTACGGCACTTCTGATATTGATGTAGTGGCTCTTGCAGTTGAGGAGGGTCAAGACTTACTGTCCTTCTATGAATCGCCAGTTCAAGGGGTGCCTGACCCACTTTGGAGAACTTGGGTGAATGTCTCTGCGATGGGGGAGCCCCAGGATACTTGTGCCACTTTGTGTCTCAGAGAACACGCGTGCTCAGCGTTTTCCTTTCTCCGTGCTTCTGAAGGCCCCCAGTGTTTTTGGANTTTTTCATGATAAAGAAGTGAAGTGGCAAATAAAGATAGCGTCTCAGTGGGGAAGTTGATTCATCACTGACATATATTGGCTGAAGATAATTTTATTTTATGAAATTCAAGTATTATTAAAATCTAGAGCTCATAAAATTAGATTTAACAGCATTTATTCTTTAATAGCGTCAAATTTTTTAGAAGGGAAGTCCATAAAATTTCAGTTGAGTGCTAATTGTGTCATTACTCACTTCTTAAATTTTAGTTATTAGTTACTACATATAAAACATTTCTCTTTCCTCTAAATTTAGGTGACATCATGATATATTTTTGTTTTAAATTTTATCAGAGAATTTCCACTTATGAGACTGTGGGAAATAAAGCATAATAAATGAACTATTCATAAGACACATATGCAATATTCTCCCTTCGTAAAAAAGTGTATAGGGATTACAAGCGTATTATTGAAGGGGTAAACATAAAGAGGCATCTTAAAATTGATTCACACGATTGTATAACAGAATATTAAGGAACTTAAACAGCCTGTATTTCTCACATGCAGTCGGTGTTAAAGTTGGTGAGGGGTGGTTCTGTTACATGCTGAGTTTATAAATGTGGTGGAGGAGTTTCTTTATGTTCATTCGTGTTACACTATACTGTGTTCTTGTTTGGATATCTTTGATTTTTTTTTTCTTGCATCATGTTTATTCTAATTTCAGAGCCGGGATTCTCTTAAGGAAGTTTTCACTGTATTTTTAGGTTATCCAAGTGCAACTAACTGATGCCTCTGGTGGAGGTACTATTGGGTTAGATCGAGTGGCAAATATTATTATTCCTGCCAATGATAATCCTTATGGTACAGTAGCCTTTGTTCAGTCGGTTTATCGTGTTCAAGAGCCCCTGGAGAGAAGTTCCTGTGCTAACATAACTGTCAGGAGAAGGTATATGAGATGGCTGCTTGGGACTTGTGGGGTGGTGGAAAAGGATCTCTTGCACAATCTAATAATTTAATTATGGTAGTTTTTACATACTGTAAAATATTTTACAGGTTACTATAATCTGTTAATTAAATAATGCTTATCACTATAAAGTACTCATTATTTTCCCTATAGCTTTTATTAGTGAAATGGGTTATACATCATTTGGCTTTCTAACCCCAGACGTTTATTGCTTTAATTGATGATTTGTTTGAATTAGAACTTAAAAACAACTGGTTTCTAAATTGAAGATCATTTAGATGCCATATGAAGTAGTTGATTTTCAGGTTCTTATCTTCTTCTGCCTTTCTTTTGTGAGGCAGCATACTGTTCACTGAGCTCCTTCAGAAATAGAAAAATAGGTGGTTTTGCAACCTTGTGGCGAGTAATTACATTTACATTTCCTGAGAATGTACCCATGTCGGTATCATTCATTGTTAGTTTCAGTGAAAGTTAGTAGTGAAGATTCATTTTCTAACTCTGCTTGAAAATTCTGGAATGGGTATGATTTGCATATCTTGCTAGATATTTTCATAGCTGGGTTAAAAATAAGTATTATCTGAATGAAAATGAACCAGGTTACCTTACATGAGAAAACTCAATGAGACATAGAAAGCTAATTAAGAAGCATGGTTGTGTCTGTGCTAGTACCTTATCCACTTAAAAAAAGTGGAAGCCACAGTCAGTGTTCTCGCCTCTGCGTGTAATGCACAGATTGCTTTGAATGCCTAACCTGTCTTTTGTCACTCCACGTTTTAGCGGAGGGCGCTTTGGTCGGCTGTTGCTGTTTTACGGCACTTCTGATATTGATGTAGTGGCTCTTGCAGTTGAGGAGGGTCAAGACTTACTGTCCTTCTATGAATCGCCAGTTCAAGGGGTGCCTGACCCACTTTGGAGAACTTGGGTGAATGTCTCTGCGATGGGGGAGCCCCAGGATACTTGTGCCACTTTGTGTCTCAGAGAACACGCGTGCTCAGCGTTTTCCTTTCTCCGTGCTTCTGAAGGCCCCCAGTGTTTTTGGGTGACTTCCTGGACCAGCCCAGTCGCTAACAACTCGGACTTCTGGACCTACAAGAAGAACGTGACCAGAGTGGCATCTCTCTTTAGCGGTCAGGCTGTGGCTGGTAGTGACTATGAGCCTGTGACGAGGCAGTGGGCCGTCATGCTGGAAGGCGATGAATTTGCAAATCTCACCGTTTCTATTCTTCCCGACGATTTCCCAGAGATGGATGAGAGTTTCCTGATTTCTCTCCTCGAAGTTCATCTCATGAACATCACAGCCAGTTTTAAAAACCAGCCAACCATAGGACAGCCAAACACTTCTACCGTTGTCATAGCATTAAATGGTGATGCCTTTGGAGTGTTTGTGATCTACAGTATCAGTCCCAACACCTCCGAAGATGGCTTATATGTCGAAGTTCAGGAGCAGCCTCAAAGCACAGTGGAGATGGTGATCCACAGGACAGGGGGAAGCTTAGGTCAGGTGACAGTCGAATGGCGTGTCGTTGGTGGAACAGCTACTGAAGGTTTAGATTTTATAGGTGCTGGAGACATTCTGACTTTTGCTGAAGGTGAGTGATGGTTCTGAATGGATTTCAGTGCCCCTTGGGAAAATCATTATAGTCCATTTTTATGATAGTGTTCATATGCATTCCTACTATGTACATTCTTGCTAATATGTAAACGTGAATGAAAAAAGTAGTAGTTGGCTTGTTAATGGGTGACCTGACATATAGAGGGCTGATGGGGCCCTACGCATGTATCTTTTTAGTTGAATAAAAAGAGAAGAGGGAATGTGAGGATTTTATCCCTTTTATGTGTGATAGCAGAGCCTTTAAGGAAATGTAGAAGCATATCTAAAGCCAGTTTTAATTTTGTAAAGGAAGTTATAAGAATGAGCCGTGTATCCACAATTAAACATGCAAGTAAAAAGTATTGATAGCCAAGAAATGGGAAGCTTTTTCATGTCCACTGACAAATCAGGATAAACCTCCAAAGAAAATAACAAGTATAAATAGTCTAAGGGCTTCCCTATTGCCTCAGTGGTAAAGAATCTGCCTGCCAATGCAGGAGACACAGGTTTGGTCCCTGGGTTGGGAAGATCCCCTGGAGAAGGAAATGGCAACCCAGTCCTGTATTCTTGCCTGGGAAATCCATGGACAGGGGAAACTGGTGTGCTATAGTTCATGGGGTCACAAAGAGGTGGATACGACTTAGCATGATTTGGGCACTTATAAATTCCATATGGCTTCTTAACATAGTTTTTCTTCTGATTGAAAGTAATTATACTCATGAAAGCTTCAGGTTATACAATAAAATGAAGGAAGTAAATGTTATTTGCAATTTCGTATCTTAGAGCATATCATTGCATATTTTATCCTTTAATGCATATACTTTTTTTGGAAACAGTAATTAGGGGTTATGATGCATATAGGGTATACTTTTGAAACATCTAATAANATTCTGGCCTGGAGCATTCCATGGACAGAGGAGCCTGGCAGGCTACAGTCTATGGGATCGCAGAGAGTCACACCACTGAGCAACTTTCACTTCACTGGATGACTTTATTCATGTTATATTAAGTTTAATGACCTAGTGCTAGAGGAGCTTGTAATACTGGTCCTAGACTTGAATGGGATCACTATTTTAAATTTTCATGAACAGTGAAATTATAGAGAACTTGGACAATAATTAGGATTAGTGCAGATTTGCCAGTTCTTTTCCAGGGTTGATTGAATCACCAAGTATTTGAAAATTTTGAACGTTCATATATTTAAAATAGTTTTCTTTGGGTGAAAGAAAGATATTTTTACTGAACTCATTATTTAACTCATGATTTGGGCACTTATAAATTCCATATGGCTTCTTAACATAGTTTTTCTTCTGATTGAAAGTAATTATACTCATGAAAGCTTCAGATTATACAATAAAATGAAGGAAGTAAATGTTATTTGCAATTTCGTATCTTAGAGCATATCATTGCATATTTTATCCTTTAATGCATATACTTTTTTTGGAAACAGTAATTAGGGGTTATGATGCATATAGGGTATACTTTTGAAACATCTAATAAGCATTACATTTTAGAGTAACTTTTTAAGATAATTTAAAACTTGTCTATAATGGTTGGGCTTGTGCTTAGTCACTCAGTCATGTCTGACTCTTTGCAACCCTGTGGACTGTAGCCTGCCAGGCTCCTCTGTCTATGGAATTTTCTAGGCAGGGATACTGGAGTGGGTTGCCATTTTCTTCTCCAGGGGATATCTTCCTGACCTAGGAATCGAACTGGTGTCTCCTACATTGTAGATGGATTCATTACCTGCTGAGCCATCAGGGAAGCCCTCTATAATAGTTATTTCCCAGTAATTGATTTTGGGAACAATGGAATACTGATACACTTGATGTGGGAGGTATGTATGTGCATAGGTTAGCAATTGGTAACATTTTCCCCTAGTTCAAGGAAAATAATGAAAATTTGAGGAGGGAGTGGAGATGAAAANAGTTATTTCCCAGTAATTGATTTTGGGAACAATGGAATACTGATACACTTGATGTGGGAGGTATGTATGTGCATAGGTTAGCAATTGGTAACATTTTCCCCTAGTTCAAGGAAAATAATGAAAATTTGAGGAGGGAGTGGAGATGAAAATTTAAGATTAGATGTTTTAGTGGCTTTGGTAACTATAAAGAATTTATCATGTAATATAGTACTATTACAACAGTTAGTATTAACCTTGAGTTGTAACTTTAGCATCATGCAAAATGGACTATATTTTGTAGTTGACCTGTATTCTCAGATAATATATATTCTCTTGAAGCAGTCTTAACACCAAATTGATAAAACATACCAGGGTCATGGGGATTCCCAGG
>SJYW01051977.1:0-12253 GCA_006410735.1 Raphicerus campestris
TATAAGAGACAGTGCCAGCCCTGCTCTCAGCTGCATCTCCTCGGGCCTCGGGACCCATCTCCCACCACAGGATGTTGGGGGCATCCTGGGCCCAGGGGCAGGTCATTACTCACTGGCCCTCCTGGCTCCCATGCCCACGTACAGGGCTGAGGTAGATGAGGGGCAGGTGCAGGGGTCTGGGTGGGGCGGAGCTGAGGGAGGTGGTGTCCCGAGCACACGGGGAAGGTAGGCAGGAGGCAGGAGCTGGCGGGACTCCGTGGTTGGTGCCCAGCAGGGAAGGAGGGCCTGCCTTGTGGATAGGCTGGAGTTCTGGCTGGAGAAAGCCTGAAATTCGTGTTAAACACCCAGGCTGGGATGTCAGGTTAGCAGCGGGTTCATGAGCCTGCAGTGTGGGAGAGAGAGTGGGCAACGGGGAAACTAGGAGGCATCTGTGCTGCTAAACGAGGGGAATTTAAAGCAAACTCTGTAAACGCGTGAGTGGACAGTTGCTTGTTGTGGCTTTTTATTTTGTATTTCTTTGATTACTACCGAAGTTGAACATTTTCAGGTGCTCTGGCCGTTGTATTTCTTCGTTGGCATAATGCTCATTTTACTTATATTAGCTGCAGAAAAGAAATTGCCTTGAAAAAGGAGAAAAATAAGGAACCTCTATTAGAAGAAAGTCTGCCAGCACTGAACGAGTGCCCCACTTCGGCCCCACAGGCAGAGATGAAGCCCCTTGTAGCAAAGGATAAGGTAGCGTCCCTCTGCAGAAGCTTGCTTGGCCCTGGCCCAGTGGGGGCGGTGACAGGCCCGGCTGCAGCCACTCTGCTTGGACCCATCCTAGTGGCCGAGGCCTCCTGATCCTTGTGCTGGCTCCTGGGAAATCCAGGGACTGGTGGGGCGTGTCCCTGCCCCTCCAGCCCTCAGGGAAGACGAGACCGCAGGGTCTGAGCTGTGGTTCAGAGAGGACAGGCTGGGGGTGGCTGGTGGGGGGTGGAGCTCCCACACCAACGGGAAGGGCGATCGCTCGCAGCGGGCACAGAGCAGCTGGGAGGCCTGAGTGCCCCCACCGTCGCCACACGCAGTGGGCTTGCCCCCAGGGGCTTGCCTGTAAAGGAAATGACCGTCCCACGTGTGTTCCACAGTCACTTGTCATGGAGGCAGTGCCGTCCCTGGGGCCCCCTTTGTGGTGGGCGGTGCCAGGACCTCGGGGTGTGCAGAGTCCCCTGCGCCCAGCGCTGCTAGGTGGCCTGGCAGGAGCAGGGACGGGCATCCCGAGAGGACAGCCTGGCCACGGGCCCCGGAGCAGGGGCTGGGCTTGGGCGTGCGTGGCCGGGGGGCAGCCTCGCCAACGGTGCCCGCCCTGCACCAATGTGGCCCCCATGGGCCTGCGCGTCTTACAGATCCTGAAGGTAAATGAAGAGGCGGGCAAGGGCCTGGACGGAGCATCCTTCCCGCTGCTGTGGACCCTCAAGGCTGAGGTCCTGCTGGAGATGGAGCTGTACCAGCCTGCGCGGCTGCTGCTGTCAGAGGCATATCTGGCTTTCCAGGTGAGGGCACACCTGCCGGGCCCACTGCACCTGTGGGGCCTCCTCCCCCAGAAGCAGCCCCCCAGGCCCCTGCTAGGATGGAGGCAGGGCTCTTCTGTGCTGAAGACCGTTCGGCAGCCTCTGTCTGACTGTGGAGGCCTGTCCACGCGCTCTGTCTGTCTGCTCCTCTGGCTTCGCTGTGGCCCGTTCTCCATAACTGCGGCGGGTCTGTGCTGCGGCCTCTCTTCCTCTGGGCTCGGAGCCGCGTGTGTTTCTGAGCGGGCCCCTCACGGTGCGTGTGGATGATGGGGCCCTCGAGAGGCCGAGGGCTTCGGTTTCCTCTCAGAGGCAGATGGCATCCCAGGGCCCCACCTGCTCCGGAGCTCTGCTCTCCTCCTCCGTGTGGGCCCCGCGGGTGTCTGTGGCTGCTCGGAGGTCTCCTGGAAGCCTGGGTTTTGCCAGGCCCCCTCGGAAAGGCTTACTGCAGTGTGGACGCTCAGCCCTCGGCTCAGCCTCTCAGGTCCCTGCTGTCTGCTGGCTTTCCTGAGGCAGCTCGGCCGCTCCCCTGGGAGGGACCTCCTGTGTCGTCTCCTGGATGCTTCGGCTCCTGCCTCCTCTCCCCAGCCGGATGGAGACCCTCTCCCTGGGCTCTGTCTCCACGAGGATGGTGCCCTGTGAAGGCCCAGCACAGAGCGGAGCCACCCCGTGCGTCCCTCCTTCCCCGTGGGGGCGGCTGGGCTGCAGCGTCAGCGGCTCCCGGGGGCCCCGACAGGCAGCTCCGTCTCTGTGCAGCGTTCAGGATTGTTCCCTGGGAGGGGAGGCAAGGCTGCAGCCCTACTGGAGTTGGCCCTTGCTTTGTAACAGAGCCCTCGGGAGAGACGCACCTGTATCTCTTGTGTCTCAAGCCAGGGGGACAGCGTGGCCAGGGGAGGGACTGAGACGGCCGTGCGACTGGTGGACGGGATCAGCCAGGAAGGGCGCAGGGGTACCTGGAGGGGGTGCAGGAGTTCGAGGAGGCAGGGCTGCGAGCCGGCACCCACGGGCCCCAGGCACCGCGACCCCATCCCCTGGCCTGCGCCTGAGCATCCGGGACCTTCCCGGTCAGCCTCCCTCAGACCCACGAAAGGGTGCTCCACGCACTGTCCGCACCTCCCCTGGCGGCCACGCGGCCCTCCTGCTGCCAGCGGGGCTGCCTAGACTCTGCGGAGCAGGTCTGAGCTCGGCGTGGGGGCCCTCGTCCTGGAGGCGCATCCCGGGCAGGCACCTGCATGGCGCCTTCACTGTCTCTGTCTCTCTCCGGCTCCGTCTCTCTCCCACCTCGACGTTCCCCCCCACCTCTGCCTGTCTCTCCATCTCTATATGTGTCTCTCTCTGTCTTGTCTCGTTTCACTGTCTCTCTCTGTCTCTCTCGCCCCCCCCCGCACCCCATCCTCCATCCACACACCTCCTTTGCAGGAGCTGGACGACCCTCTCGCACAGTCCAGATGCCTGCATTTGCTGGCACAGCTCGCCAACAAAGAGAAGAAGCACGGGCAGGCTCAGCGGATGGTGGAGCAGGCCCAGCGCCTGGGAGGCAGCGAGGAGTTCTGGTACCAGTCCACCATGACCCTGGCGGACACGCTGCTGTCCGCAGAGGGCGAGAGGAGAGAGACCCTGGTGAGGGGCTGCTGCAGGAGGGGCGGGGGCCTGCGGGTCGGGGGTGGCAGCGCCACGTGACTCCGCCGGGCCTGCCCCAGGTCTGCAAGCTGTTCCAGAAACTCATAGACACTTTCAATGTACTCAAGAGAGAGAGACCAAACCGAGCGCCCGTATTGGAATTCCTGACCACAGAGCTGGAAGCCAGGTAACGCTCTGTGAGGAAGAATGTTGATCGCCATGAGCGTTGCGGTGCACTTCTTTCCACGATTAACTCTAAGTCACGGTTCGAGCCTGTGAAGTTCAGAGACTCGCAGGACAAGGCCCTGTGTCCGCAGCCGCCTCCCCTGTCCCTTCCTTGGCAGCCAGCCTCACTCGGGACCAGGCGGGCTGGTGGCTTGCTTCTCCCTGGACTCTCAGCTCCTCAGAGGTGGCTCGATGTCCAGGAAGCTTCTAGGGCTAGGGAAGGCCCGGCCACACCTCTCCCCACAGTCGGTGCGGGCCCCCTGGGCGGTCAGCCTCCTCCTGGGGTCTGTCGGTCTGCCTGCCGCTCCCCCCTCCAGTTTTTGGCCCGAGTGTCCGGTCCACAGACATAGCATCAAGCTCTCTGCAGGCGCCTGAGGGGCGGGAGGTCGCAGGACAGCCTCCAGGCAGGAACGTGCGCGCTCAGACAAGCAGTCTGTCCCTCGGCCATCGTCCTGGTTGGCCACTGGTCTTCTGGAAAGCAGCCTCCCATGGTCTCAGCTCCAGCTGCATGGGCCTCTTTCTAGGAGCGCACAGAGCCAGCCCGAGGTCTGTCTGTCAAGTCAGACTTGCAGGTCCCGCCTTCACAGAACAGCTCCTGCTTCCCAGAACACTGCCGCTTTCGCCTGATCCGGGTTTTCTTTACTCCCTTGCTCTCTGCTGAGTGCTTCCTGTGCTGGGAGAGGGTTCCTCACAGCTCTTCTCTCCCCACCTCTGGGGGCCCCTGGTCCTCCCCAGCAAATGCACCTGGACCCCCAGATGCAGGTGTGACATGTGAACAGGCTTCATTTCCACCTGGATTTCTTTTCTTCCCCAGTGTTCTTTAAGAGAGGGATTTGGATTTTCAGAGGGGTGTGGAGTGCCTGGGTGGGGAGAGGTTAGCTTCTAACTTCGTGGCATTGTCACCAAACGGCGTGGCTTGTGCTGTGGAGAGAAGTGTGCTGTCCCGAAGGTGCCCTTCCGGTTTCCCAGAGCGGAGCTGGTGGTGGGCGGCTGGTGGTCCTGCCCATCAGTCGCAGCGATGCCCCGCCCCCACCCCCGCAGGTGTGTGAACCTCCAGATCAAAGCAGCCCAGGAGCAGCTGGACAGAGACCCCCTGCAGAACTTGTTTCTGATGCTGGAAATAGACAGCCGCTTGCTGGAGGTCGAGGAGAAGTTTGTCAGCATCGGCCGCAAGGAGAAGTGCATGGACATCCAGCTGGAGCGGGCCCGCTTGAAGAGGTGGGGGCCTGCTGTGCTCCTTGCCCTGGGGAAGCGCGCAGACGCAGCCTCCCGTCCAGCCCGGGGCACGCGAGCGCTGCTCCACGTCGCTCAGACGTGGACATGCATACCTTTTCACACTCAACCACACAGGTGTCACCTCCGAGGCCAGGAGCTGCCCACCCCCAGCAATGCCGTCACCTCCCCGACCACTCCCATCATCTGCCCTTCCCCCGCCCCCGGCCTACCCAGGGCCACCCCACCATGGGGTCCATGCAGGGGTTCAAGGCACATTAAGCAAACCAGAGGCCTTTACGAGGGAAAAGGCAGGCACCGCCTGGGAGCCCCTGGCCGGCAGCTGTGGTCGCCGGAGCCGGTGGGGTCCTAGGAGGGCCTGGGGACACTCAGACACGGCAGGGAAGTGAGGGGCCCGCCCGGCCCCGGGCACTGCAGCGCTGCCGTGGCGCCTCCACACCAGCTTCAGACTGCGCGCAGCCCTCCAGGTCTCCATCTCTCTTCCAAACAGACTGAGATGATCTTTCCGGGAAAACACCTCATCATACAATGGGAGGTGCTGGTGAAAGATGCACTGCAGTCGCGTGCAGCTCGCGTGCGGCACAGTCTTGCGCTGAGAGTGTGTCGCTCTGACGGCTTTGTGCTAAATGCCGCTCTTCCTCTGATAAAGGTTGTGTGCCCTAAGCGAGAGATACGAAGAGCAGAGAGCCGCACGGTACTTGGAAGCGTACGACCTGGCCCAGAGAGCCGTGGCTGGAGCGGTGGACCTGTTTCTCAGCGTCCAGAGCTTACTGTCCCTGCATGACGTAAGGACATTGTGTGAACTTTACCTCGATTTTAAAAAAATCCCAGAAAGCTATGGGAGAGATGACCAAATATTTGGAAAGTAAATAGCATACACCAGAATAACCGTGGGCCAGAGTAAAAATCAGAAGGGAAGCTATTTTGAACTATAGTGTATGTGTGGTTAGGGGCCCACATATCAAAATGTGTAAGAAATCTCTAATGCAACACTTCGGGGAGATTTTATAGCACCAAATACTTGTGTGAGAAGAGAAAAAAAATTAAATCACTTACCTCAACATGAAAGTAGAAAGAGCAAATTAAACTCAAAATAAGTAGAAGAAAAGAAATTGAAGACCACAGTGGAAGCCAGTGAAATAGAGAACGGAAAACTGGAAAAGCCAATAAAGCCAAATGCTGTTTCTTTAAGGAGATCAATAAATTGGTAAACTTGTAGTCAGATTGGTTAAAAAGAGAGAAAGGATATCAATGACCACTGTCAGAGATGTAACATCACTATAGACTCCACATGTTGAAAAGATAATAAGGGAATATCATGATAAAGTTTATGCCATATGTTTGACAAGGGAGATGAGCTCAGTCAAAAAGAAATAGATAATGTGAATAGCCCTCAGTTTATTAAATAAATTGAAGTTGTAGTTAAAAGTTTTTCCATGAAGAATGTCAGACCATATGAATTTACTAGAGAATACCAGCAAGCACTGAGGGGAAAGAGTGAGGCCAGTTCTGTGTGGATTCTTTGGGAAGACTGAAAGGGGGGAATGCGTGCCAGCTCTTCCGTAGGGCTGGTGCCAGCGTGGTGCCAAGACAAGATGAAGGTGCGAAGAGAAACCCCACCGACAGCTCTTCTTCATGGTCATAGATACAAGAATTCTACACAAAATTTGGGAAATTAAGTCCAACAATGTGTAAAAAGGATAATATACCAGGTTGATCCCAGGTCTTGTGTAACATTCAAAAGTCAAATCAATTTGGTTCACCAGATATTTTTTAAAAATTAAACATTATTGGACTTCCCTGGTCGTAGGAAATTAGAATCCACCCACCAGTGCAGGGGATAGGGGTTTGATCCCTGGTCTAGGAAGATTCCACCCGCCATGGAGCAACTAACCCTGCGGGCCACAACCACTGGCCCGAGCGCTGTGACGCCCGCGCGGCTGGAGCCTCTGCAACACGAGAAGCCACCACGACCAGAGAGCGGCCCCAGCTCGCCACGAGCAGAGAGAGGGCGGCCCCGGCTCGCCACGAGCAGAGAAAGCCTGTGTGCAGCAACAAAAGACCCAGAGCAGTCAAAAAGAAAGACAGTGATAAGAAGAAAGCATTTAACAAGACCCAACATCCACTCCTGATTTAAAAAAAAAAAAGGCAAAACCTCTTAGCAAACTGTTGATAGAAGTGATCTTCCTCTGTCTGACTAAGGGTATCACATGTTGAAAGACTGAGTGCTTTTTCCTTAAGATGAGGAATAAGACAGCGATGTGTCCTCCACCACTTCGATCCAGAATGCTATTAGAGTTCCAGCCAGTTCAATCAGGCAAGACAAAGAAACGAAGCATTCAGATTAGAAACGAGCATGTAACACTGTCTTTGTTCACAGATAATGTGGTTGTCTGTGTAGAGACCCTGTGCAGTCTACAGAATAATACAGCCGCTGGGACTAAGGAGTGAGCTTAATAAGGCTGCATGGTGCAAGACCAGTGCACAGACAGCAATTGTGTGTCTCCAGACACTAATGATGGGCAACTGCATATTAAATATGGCAGCATACATATGAAATCTGGCCCAGAAAGCGAGAACTCATACCCTGAGAACCACAGAACATTGCTAGAAAAATTAAGCAATACCTAAAGAAATGGAAAGGTATATTAAGTTCATGGCTCAGGAGACTTGATGTTATTAAGATGTCAATTCCCCCCTTAAATTATCTACAATCCTAATCAAGATTCTACAGGGTTTTTAAAAATAGAAATGGACAAAGTGGCTTCTCATCTATGTGGAATTTAAAAGGCCTAACATAGCCAACACAACTTTGAAAAAGAACAAAGTTGGAGGCCTAACATTACCTGATTTTAAGACTTACTGTAAAGCTATGGGTGAATAATTTAACTCAGATGACCATAATATCTACTACTGTGGGCAAGAACCCCTTAGAAGAAATGGAGTCGCCCTCATAGTCAACAAAAGTGTCCGAAACGCAGTACTTGGATGCAGTCTCAAAGATGACAGAATGATCTCTGTTCATTTCCAAGGTAAACCATTCAATATCACAGTAATCCAAGTCTATGCCCCGACCAGTAATGCTGAAGAAGCTGAAGTTGAACAGTTCTGTGAAGACCTACAAGACCTTTTAGAACTAACACCCAAAAAAGATGTCCTTTTTATTATAGGGGACTGGAATGCAAAAGTAGGAAGTCAAGAAATACCTGGAGTAACAGGCAAATTTGGCCTTGGAATACAGAATGAAGCAGGACAAAGGCTAATAATAGACTTTTGCCAAGAGAACACACTGGTCATAGCAAACAACCTCTTTTGACAACACAAGAGAAGACTCTACACATGGACATCACTAGATGGTCAATACCAAAATCAGATTGATTATATTCTTTGCAGCCAAAGATGGAGAAGCTCTATACAGTCAGCAAAAACAAGACCAGGAGCTGACTGTGGCTCAGATCATGAACTTCTTATTGCCAAATTCAGAGNGGTTTGCTTAATGTGCCTTGAACCCCTGCATGGACCCCATGGTGGGGTGGCCCTGGGTAGGCCGGGGGCGGGGGAAGGGCAGATGATGGGAGTGGTCGGGGAGGTGACGGCATTGCTGGGGGTGGGCAGCTCCTGGCCTCGGAGGTGACACCTGTGTGGTTGAGTGTGAAAAGGTATGCATGTCCACGTCTGAGCGACGTGGAGCAGCGCTCGCGTGCCCCGGGCTGGACGGGAGGCTGCGTCTGCGCGCTTCCCCAGGGCAAGGAGCACAGCAGGCCCCCACCTCTTCAAGCGGGCCCGCTCCAGCTGGATGTCCATGCACTTCTCCTTGCGGCCGATGCTGACAAACTTCTCCTCGACCTCCAGCAAGCGGCTGTCTATTTCCAGCATCAGAAACAAGTTCTGCAGGGGGTCTCTGTCCAGCTGCTCCTGGGCTGCTTTGATCTGGAGGTTCACACACCTGCGGGGGTGGGGGCGGGGCATCGCTGCGACTGATGGGCAGGACCACCAGCCGCCCACCACCAGCTCCGCTCTGGGAAACCGGAAGGGCACCTTCGGGACAGCACACTTCTCTCCACAGCACAAGCCACGCCGTTTGGTGACAATGCCACGAAGTTAGAAGCTAACCTCTCCCCACCCAGGCACTCCACACCCCTCTGAAAATCCAAATCCCTCTCTTAAAGAACACTGGGGAAGAAAAGAAATCCAGGTGGAAATGAAGCCTGTTCACATGTCACACCTGCATCTGGGGGTCCAGGTGCATTTGCTGGGGAGGACCAGGGGCCCCCAGAGGTGGGGAGAGAAGAGCTGTGAGGAACCCTCTCCCAGCACAGGAAGCACTCAGCAGAGAGCAAGGGAGTAAAGAAAACCCGGATCAGGCGAAAGCGGCAGTGTTCTGGGAAGCAGGAGCTGTTCTGTGAAGGCGGGACCTGCAAGTCTGACTTGACAGACAGACCTCGGGCTGGCTCTGTGCGCTCCTAGAAAGAGGCCCATGCAGCTGGAGCTGAGACCATGGGAGGCTGCTTTCCAGAAGACCAGTGGCCAACCAGGACGATGGCCGAGGGACAGACTGCTTGTCTGAGCGCGCACGTTCCTGCCTGGAGGCTGTCCTGCGACCTCCCGCCCCTCAGGCGCCTGCAGAGAGCTTGATGCTATGTCTGTGGACCGGACACTCGGGCCAAAAACTGGAGGGGGGAGCGGCAGGCAGACCGACAGACCCCAGGAGGAGGCTGACCGCCCAGGGGGCCCGCACCGACTGTGGGGAGAGGTGTGGCCGGGCCTTCCCTAGCCCTAGAAGCTTCCTGGACATCGAGCCACCTCTGAGGAGCTGAGAGTCCAGGGAGAAGCAAGCCACCAGCCCGCCTGGTCCCGAGTGAGGCTGGCTGCCAAGGAAGGGACAGGGGAGGCGGCTGCGGACACAGGGCCTTGTCCTGCGAGTCTCTGAACTTCACAGGCTCGAACCGTGACTTAGAGTTAATCGTGGAAAGAAGTGCACCGCAACGCTCATGGCGATCAACATTCTTCCTCACAGAGCGTTACCTGGCTTCCAGCTCTGTGGTCAGGAATTCCAATACGGGCGCTCGGTTTGGTCTCTCTCTCTTGAGTACATTGAAAGTGTCTATGAGTTTCTGGAACAGCTTGCAGACCTGGGGCAGGCCCGGCGGAGTCACGTGGCGCTGCCACCCCCGACCCGCAGGCCCCCGCCCCTCCTGCAGCAGCCCCTCACCAGGGTCTCTCTCCTCTCGCCCTCTGCGGACAGCAGCGTGTCCGCCAGGGTCATGGTGGACTGGTACCAGAACTCCTCGCTGCCTCCCAGGCGCTGGGCCTGCTCCACCATCCGCTGAGCCTGCCCGTGCTTCTTCTCTTTGTTGGCGAGCTGTGCCAGCAAATGCAGGCATCTGGACTGTGCGAGAGGGTCGTCCAGCTCCTGCAAAGGAGGTGTGTGGATGGAGGATGGGGTGCGGGGGGGGGCGAGAGAGACAGAGAGAGACAGTGAAACGAGACAAGACAGAGAGAGACACATATAGAGATGGAGAGACAGGCAGAGGTGGGGGGGAACGTCGAGGTGGGAGAGAGACGGAGCCGGAGAGAGACAGAGACAGTGAAGGCGCCATGCAGGTGCCTGCCCGGGATGCGCCTCCAGGACGAGGGCCCCCACGCCGAGCTCAGACCTGCTCCGCAGAGTCTAGGCAGCCCCGCTGGCAGCAGGAGGGCCGCGTGGCCGCCAGGGGAGGTGCGGACAGTGCGTGGAGCACCCTTTCGTGGGTCTGAGGGAGGCTGACCGGGAAGGTCCCGGATGCTCAGGCGCAGGCCAGGGGATGGGGTCGCGGTGCCTGGGGCCCGTGGGTGCCGGCTCGCAGCCCTGCCTCCTCGAACTCCTGCACCCCCTCCAGGTACCCCTGCGCCCTTCCTGGCTGATCCCGTCCACCAGTCGCACGGCCGTCTCAGTCCCTCCCCTGGCCACGCTGTCCCCCTGGCTTGAGACACAAGAGATACAGGTGCGTCTCTCCCGAGGGCTCTGTTACAAAGCAAGGGCCAACTCCAGTAGGGCTGCAGCCTTGCCTCCCCTCCCAGGGAACAATCCTGAACGCTGCACAGAGACGGAGCTGCCTGTCGGGGCCCCCGGGAGCCGCTGACGCTGCAGCCCAGCCGCCCCCACGGGGAAGGAGGGACGCACGGGGTGGCTCCGCTCTGTGCTGGGCCTTCACAGGGCACCATCCTCGTGGAGACAGAGCCCAGGGAGAGGGTCTCCATCCGGCTGGGGAGAGGAGGCAGGAGCCGAAGCATCCAGGAGACGACACAGGAGGTCCCTCCCAGGGGAGCGGCCGAGCTGCCTCAGGAAAGCCAGCAGACAGCAGGGACCTGAGAGGCTGAGCCGAGGGCTGAGCGTCCACACTGCAGTAAGCCTTTCCGAGGGGGCCTGGCAAAACCCAGGCTTCCAGGAGACCTCCGAGCAGCCACAGACACCCGCGGGGCCCACACGGAGGAGGAGAGCAGAGCTCCGGAGCAGGTGGGGCCCTGGGATGCCATCTGCCTCTGAGAGGAAACCGAAGCCCTCGGCCTCTCGAGGGCCCCATCATCCACACGCACCGTGAGGGGCCCGCTCAGAAACACACGCGGCTCCGAGCCCAGAGGAAGAGAGGCCGCAGCACAGACCCGCCGCAGTTATGGAGAACGGGCCACAGCGAAGCCAGAGGAGCAGACAGACAGAGCGCGTGGACAGGCCTCCACAGTCAGACAGAGGCTGCCGAACGGTCTTCAGCACAGAAGAGCCCTGCCTCCATCCTAGCAGGGGCCTGGGGGGCTGCTTCTGGGGGAGGAGGCCCCACAGGTGCAGTGGGCCCGGCAGGTGTGCCCTCACCTGGAAAGCCAGATATGCCTCTGACAGCAGCAGCCGCGCAGGCTGGTACAGCTCCATCTCCAGCAGGACCTCAGCCTTGAGGGTCCACAGCAGCGGGAAGGATGCTCCGTCCAGGCCCTTGCCCGCCTCTTCATTTACCTTCAGGATCTGTAAGACGCGCAGGCCCATGGGGGCCACATTGGTGCAGGGCGGGCACCGTTGGCGAGGCTGCCCCCCGGCCACGCACGCCCAAGCCCAGCCCCTGCTCCGGGGCCCGTGGCCAGGCTGTCCTCTCGGGATGCCCGTCCCTGCTCCTGCCAGGCCACCTAGCAGCGCTGGGCGCAGGGGACTCTGCACACCCCGAGGTCCTGGCACCGCCCACCACAAAGGGGGCCCCAGGGACGGCACTGCCTCCATGACAAGTGACTGTGGAACACACGTGGGACGGTCATTTCCTTTACAGGCAAGCCCCTGGGGGCAAGCCCACTGCGTGTGGCGACGGTGGGGGCACTCAGGCCTCCCAGCTGCTCTGTGCCCGCTGCGAGCGATCGCCCTTCCCGTTGGTGTGGGAGCTCCACCCCCCACCAGCCACCCCCAGCCTGTCCTCTCTGAACCACAGCTCAGACCCTGCGGTCTCGTCTTCCCTGAGGGCTGGAGGGGCAGGGACACGCCCCACCAGTCCCTGGATTTCCCAGGAGCCAGCACAAGGATCAGGAGGCCTCGGCCACTAGGATGGGTCCAAGCAGAGTGGCTGCAGCCGGGCCTGTCACCGCCCCCACTGGGCCAGGGCCAAGCAAGCTTC
>SJYW01051980.1:0-15250 GCA_006410735.1 Raphicerus campestris
GAAATGTTCCCTTGGTATCTCTAATTTTCTTGAAGAGATCTCTAGTCTTTCCCATTCTGTCCTTTTCTTCTATTTCTTTGCATTGATTGCTGATATAGTTTAGTGTTCAAAATAAAAAGAGATGTTGTTTTTCTTTCCTATAAAATTGTAAGATGTATTAAATATGACAACATGACTGTGGTACACAGGACACTGATGAGTTAGTAAACCATGACCACTAAAGCTGCTGCCACCATCATCAACATCATCATCATCACCATCATAAATACCCAGGAGAAGCATGGGGTCTTAGGAGAACGGACCTAATCTTCAGAGCTAGACAAGGCTAGCTGTGTGACTGATGATTTCCTGTGCTTTCAGCTTTGTGGTTTTTGCCCACCTAGGTCTCAGCTGGATATCTCTGTGGCATCATGAATGGCAGACTTCATCACAATTAAGAAACTCCTGGCCTCTAATAGTAGTCATGGTAATGGCTGAGAGACAGAATGCCCTCTGATCAGACAGCTGTGCTGCAAACCTGGCTCTACTGTTTACAGCCAGTTAACCTAGGGCAAGTTCCCCAATTTCTCTCAAACCTGTGTTTTTGCATTTACAAATTTGTTATATTAATTTGAGCTCCACCAAAAGAAAACTCTGGAGAAAAATGGATATGCAGGTAGTTTACATGGGAGTTGATCTCAAGACGCCCAAGAGGGAGAGTGGGGAAAGTAAGGTAGAAACGGCAGAAAAGCCAACAATAGGTGCATCAGTTCTTGCTATAGACAGGAGGGGCTCAGTCTTGTCAGAGACACTCTTGTCAGAGAAACCACAAAGAACACATATGAGGATCACCCACTACAAAGGAGAAGACGGTAGCATTTTTCTACCTGTTTCTACCATTGATTGAGGGATGGCCTGTGGAGTGTCTGTTCCCCTCAGCAAGTTCAGGTTTTTGTTGTATGTCCAAATGCAACAAAACAAGCTTGTGGGATGCTACAGGAAGCTCCCTTCCCCAGCAGATGTCAAGAAGGAGGAGGAAAAAGAGAAGAGATGACAAAGATAACAGTGGCAGACTTCTTGCAGTGAGAAGCTATCGGCATGCCCAAAACTGCAGCTGTGGGTAACATTAGAAGGTTACAGAGAACATGGGGAAGGGCATGACTGCACCTGTTATTCTCAGGACAACACAAGTTATTTTTCCAGGACAGCATGAGGATCAGCCACAGGAACATAAAGTGCTTATTTCATAACAGGGACTCAGGAAATAGGAGCAACAGTGGCAAAGGTGCCCTACAAGAGGAGGACAGGCACTAACAAACTGAGAAACCAACCAGTAACCTCGTCTAGCCAATCCAGAGCCCCTCCTCACCTCTAGTTGGATGCTTCCAGGTGTATGCAGGTGAGCTGCCCTGCACAGGCTGCCTGCCCTGTTGATAAATTGCTGGTGTGGCTTTGGAGGAAGGTTTCCTTGAGTTTGTTTCCCTGGAGCCTCAGACAGTAAAGAATCTGCTTGCAATTTAGGAGACCTGGGTTCGATCCCTGGGTTGGAAAGATTCCCTGCAGAAGGGAATGGCAATCCACTCCACTGTTCTTGCCTGGAGAATCCCATGGACAGAGGAGCCTGGCGGGCTACAGTCCATGGGGTCACAAAGAGTCACAACTGACTGACTAATGCTTTCACTTTCCTTGAGTTTGCAGAGCAATAAGGCAGACTCAGCCCGTGTCACTGAGTTGCCACATTTAATTGCACACGATGCCTTTCCCAGGCCTGAGGCAAGCCTTCACAGGTCTCCTCCTCCACAAAAAATTATATAGTACATATTCTATGCCATTGGTATAAAATGAGTATATTAATATTATACATTATTAACACATTTTCCTGGACCTAAAAGTACATATTTTTTTTCTTCTGAGTAAAAGAATTGAAACCATTCTCTGGGTCCCTGAAGTACTATGGGCCCAAGGTGCTGTGCCTGCTCTGCCTAATGGATCAGTTGACTTACATATATTATTTCATTTCATTCTTTAAAAAGTGCCAAGAGGATTTCTTATCCCCATTTTTCAGATGAGGAACTGAGGCTGAGAGAGGTGAAATGACCCACTCAGTTTCACACAACCAATGGCAGAGGTCAGGATTCTTACATTACTCCAACAGTCGTATAGAATAAAGGCCCACTATGATGGTGACTGCAGCCATGAAATTAAAAGACACTTACTCCTTGGCAGGAAAGTTATGACCAACCTAGACAGCATATTCAAAAGCAGAGACATTACTTTGATAACAAAGATCCGTCTAGTCAAGGCTATGGCTTTTCCTGTGGTCATGTATGGATGTGAGAGTTCGACTGTGAAGAAAGCTGAGCACCGAAGAATTGATGCTTTTGAAATGTGGTGTTGGAGAAGACTCTTGAGAGTCCCTTGGACTGCAAGGGGATCCAACCAGTCCATTCTGAAGGAGATCAGCCCTGGGATTTCTTTGGAAAGAATGATGCTGAAGCTGAAACTCCAGTACTTTGGCCACCTCATGCGAAGAGTTGACTCATTGGAAAAGACTCTGATGCTGGGAGGGACTGGGGGCAGGAGGAGAAGGGGATGCCAGAGGATGAGATGGCTGGATGGCATCACTGACTTGATGGACATGAGTTTGAGTGAACTCCGGGAGTTGATGATGGACAGGGAGGCCTGGCGTGCTGCTATTCATGGGGTCGCAAAGAGTCAGACACGACTGAGTGACTGAACTGAACTGAATAATGATTCTTGCTGCATTTGCCAAAATCAGAAAGGTCAAAAATATGTGTTAAGTATATGTACACAGAAACATATATAGATACACACACAAAAATATGCATTTAATTTTTTAACAGCTTTATTGAGGTATAATTCACATGTGATATAATTCAGCATTTAAAGTATACAATTCAGTGGGCTTTAATATATTCAGTTATGCCACATTCACCACACTCAATTTAAGAATATTTCATCAGCCCAGAAAGAAACTCCATTCCCATTAGCAACTGCACGCATTCTCCCATGCACTTCTCCCCAGCCCCTAGCAATCACTACTCTATTTTCTATCTCTATGGATTTGCCTATTCTGGACATGTCATACAAACACAGTCACACAATATGTCACCTTTTATGTCTGGCTTTTTTCACTTTAGCATCATGTTTTCAAGGTTCATCTATGCCATAGCATCTATCAGTACTTCATTGGTTTTTACTTCATTTCACAGAAGTACCACATTTTATTTATCCATTTAGCAGTCAATGGATATTTGATGCCCAGAATTTACTAATTTTATAACTGGAAATTTGTGCCCTTTGACCAACATCTCC
Source organism: Raphicerus campestris (assembly GCA_006410735.1). NCBI lineage: Eukaryota > Metazoa > Chordata > Mammalia > Artiodactyla > Bovidae > Raphicerus > Raphicerus campestris. Next base: position 3,316 of record SJYW01051980.1, read on the forward strand.
CCGTTTCCTTCACCCCAGTCCCTGGTAACCACCACTCAACTCTGCTTCTAATCCTTCTGCATTCTTGATCCATAGTAGGTAGTCATAAGAATTCTGATTTAAGAATTAAGAATGAAATCTGTAACTAAAACTTAAATCAAGTTATTATTCCTTGCTTATGTACCAACCAACTAAGCCTACCAGTTGTAGGCTTAAAACAAGGAAAGAATATCATTTAAACACTCAAGTTTCCATTATTCAAAATGCCCATAATTTCCTGAAACTGAATGGTTAACCCCAGGTGGGAAAATCAGTGATCACTGCCTATGAACAGACACTTTTACAAGCCAACAATTCATTGCTCTTTTCTCTGGGCACTACTATCTACTTGCTTACGCAGTCTACTCCCACTTTAGGAATTGGCCCCCGGAAGCCATTATTTGTTTGGTTAAGCTGTCGAAACTGGAGCATTCACTTCACCTAAGCAAGCCCAATTATATTTTTGCATCTGGAAACAGGAACTACAAGACTAAAGGGTTGTTGTCAGGTTGTGGATGGGGAGCAGGGCCCATTTGATATAACCTCCAACAGCAGACTACCTTTTGGTCACCATGGGCACCAAGAAGCTGAGAAGGATGGTGAACAGAGAAAGATGAATCAAGCAGACGTTAGCAGTGAGAGTATACAGAATACTACATGTATAATTCTAATTTTAGGTTCCAAACTCTTCCTGCAATCTGGCTATATCCCTGCTCTTAGAATCCATGGGTAGTCCTATAATACTTTTATGAAATGTCCTTAAGCTAGTTCAGTCAGCTTAGATTAAGAGCAACCAAAACCCTAACACACAAAGTTACTAGAAGCCCTGACAGAGTGTCTAGTGGCTCAGAGGGTAAAGTGTCTGCCTGCAATGCAGGAGACCTGGGTTCGATCCCTGAGTCAGGAAGATCCCCTGGAGAAGGCAATGGCACCCCACTCCAGTACTCTTGCCTGGAAAATCCCATGGACAGAGAAGCCTGGTAGACTACAGTCCATGGGATCGCAAAGAGTCGGACATGACTGAGCGACTTGACTATACTTCTTAACTGTCATTTTACTCTCTATAATTAAGCCAGAAAACTTTTGAGCATCAGTCCCATCATACTGCTGGCTCTATAGTTTGTGGCCAGGCTGCCATTCTTTGGAAAAGGGGAAATACAATAACACTTTCAGGAAGAGTCTGTGGTTGGTGGGTAGGATACCTCTGGATTAAATCCTGCCTGCCATCTGCCTCTAATCCCCCACTCTCAGGTTTCTGAGAGAGCTCTATGCATGAATAAAAATACCAAAAGAGAATATAAGAATGTACTTTATTTTTAGTTTGACCTGTTTCTAATAACTCCAGATCAAGTCGGAAGTGCTTGCCAAGAAACTAGAAGGGTTTTGGTCTCAAGGCCATCATCGTCCCTCACCCATGGTTCATGTACCACATGGTCCATTTGAGGGCAGGAAACTTTGCTGGCGGCACCTGCTTCCCTGTATGTCAAATTTGGCAAACAGAAACTTCTACATGGCCCACACAGTCAACTCCACCTCAAGCCCTACCTCAAGGACCTGTTGGGCAGACACAAGGCACACAAGCAGAATCACTGTGTCTGCTTTTCAGAATCTCCACTTCTAGTCTCTTCCCTCAAGAGCTGATAAGGGAGTTGTTTTCAGGGCAGCCCCTGAAACACAGAATTATTGGTAAGGCCTTTATGAATTAGGGGAACCAAGAACAAGAACACAATTCATTAGTGATGGGTTTAGTGCATGCATTCTCAGCAGGGTGACATCATCACCGAGAGGGTAAAAATTGATTTTGGAGAGAGAAGAAAATTTATTCTTTGTTATGTATAGAGTACAGATATACATGCACTACATAAATAAATAAACAGCCTATCTATACTATTAAAATTTCATGTGGGAGGGTTAATTAGGGAAAAAAGTCTAAAAATGGCTTCTACTGAATCACTATGCTGTACACCTGAAATTAATATGATATTGCAAATCAACGATATTTCAATTAAAAATATTTTCAAATTTTAAAGCCTCCTTAGGAACAAAAGTTTGAGGGATATCAGAGCCTATAGTGGATGCTGTGGTACCATTTCCAGGCTCCCTCACCCTGGTCAACCCATTTCCAGCANTGATTCTTGCTGCATTTGCCAAAATCAGAAAGGTCAAAAATATGTGTTAAGTATATGTACACAGAAACATATATAGATACACACACAAAAATATGCATTTAATTTTTTAACAGCTTTATTGAGGTATAATTCACATGTGATATAATTCAGCATTTAAAGTATACAATTCAGTGGGCTTTAATATATTCAGTTATGCCACATTCACCACACTCAATTTAAGAATATTTCATCAGCCCAGAAAGAAACTCCATTCCCATTAGCAACTGCACGCATTCTCCCATGCACTTCTCCCCAGCCCCTAGCAATCACTACTCTATTTTCTATCTCTATGGATTTGCCTATTCTGGACATGTCATACAAACACAGTCACACAATATGTCACCTTTTATGTCTGGCTTTTTTCACTTTAGCATCATGTTTTCAAGGTTCATCTATGCCATAGCATCTATCAGTACTTCATTGGTTTTTACTTCATTTCACAGAAGTACCACATTTTATTTATCCATTTAGCAGTCAATGGATATTTGATGCCCAGAATTTACTAATTTTATAACTGGAAATTTGTGCCCTTTGACCAACATCTCCCCGTTTCCTTCACCCCAGTCCCTGGTAACCACCACTCAACTCTGCTTCTAATCCTTCTGCATTCTTGATCCATAGTAGGTAGTCATAAGAATTCTGATTTAAGAATTAAGAATGAAATCTGTAACTAAAACTTAAATCAAGTTATTATTCCTTGCTTATGTACCAACCAACTAAGCCTACCAGTTGTAGGCTTAAAACAAGGAAAGAATATCATTTAAACACTCAAGTTTCCATTATTCAAAATGCCCATAATTTCCTGAAACTGAATGGTTAACCCCAGGTGGGAAAATCAGTGATCACTGCCTATGAACAGACACTTTTACAAGCCAACAATTCATTGCTCTTTTCTCTGGGCACTACTATCTACTTGCTTACGCAGTCTACTCCCACTTTAGGAATTGGCCCCCGGAAGCCATTATTTGTTTGGTTAAGCTGTCGAAACTGGAGCATTCACTTCACCTAAGCAAGCCCAATTATATTTTTGCATCTGGAAACAGGAACTACAAGACTAAAGGGTTGTTGTCAGGTTGTGGATGGGGAGCAGGGCCCATTTGATATAACCTCCAACAGCAGACTACCTTTTGGTCACCATGGGCACCAAGAAGCTGAGAAGGATGGTGAACAGAGAAAGATGAATCAAGCAGACGTTAGCAGTGAGAGTATACAGAATACTACATGTATAATTCTAATTTTAGGTTCCAAACTCTTCCTGCAATCTGGCTATATCCCTGCTCTTAGAATCCATGGGTAGTCCTATAATACTTTTATGAAATGTCCTTAAGCTAGTTCAGTCAGCTTAGATTAAGAGCAACCAAAACCCTAACACACAAAGTTACTAGAAGCCCTGACAGAGTGTCTAGTGGCTCAGAGGGTAAAGTGTCTGCCTGCAATGCAGGAGACCTGGGTTCGATCCCTGAGTCAGGAAGATCCCCTGGAGAAGGCAATGGCACCCCACTCCAGTACTCTTGCCTGGAAAATCCCATGGACAGAGAAGCCTGGTAGACTACAGTCCATGGGATCGCAAAGAGTCGGACATGACTGAGCGACTTGACTATACTTCTTAACTGTCATTTTACTCTCTATAATTAAGCCAGAAAACTTTTGAGCATCAGTCCCATCATACTGCTGGCTCTATAGTTTGTGGCCAGGCTGCCATTCTTTGGAAAAGGGGAAATACAATAACACTTTCAGGAAGAGTCTGTGGTTGGTGGGTAGGATACCTCTGGATTAAATCCTGCCTGCCATCTGCCTCTAATCCCCCACTCTCAGGTTTCTGAGAGAGCTCTATGCATGAATAAAAATACCAAAAGAGAATATAAGAATGTACTTTATTTTTAGTTTGACCTGTTTCTAATAACTCCAGATCAAGTCGGAAGTGCTTGCCAAGAAACTAGAAGGGTTTTGGTCTCAAGGCCATCATCGTCCCTCACCCATGGTTCATGTACCACATGGTCCATTTGAGGGCAGGAAACTTTGCTGGCGGCACCTGCTTCCCTGTATGTCAAATTTGGCAAACAGAAACTTCTACATGGCCCACACAGTCAACTCCACCTCAAGCCCTACCTCAAGGACCTGTTGGGCAGACACAAGGCACACAAGCAGAATCACTGTGTCTGCTTTTCAGAATCTCCACTTCTAGTCTCTTCCCTCAAGAGCTGATAAGGGAGTTGTTTTCAGGGCAGCCCCTGAAACACAGAATTATTGGTAAGGCCTTTATGAATTAGGGGAACCAAGAACAAGAACACAATTCATTAGTGATGGGTTTAGTGCATGCATTCTCAGCAGGGTGACATCATCACCGAGAGGGTAAAAATTGATTTTGGAGAGAGAAGAAAATTTATTCTTTGTTATGTATAGAGTACAGATATACATGCACTACATAAATAAATAAACAGCCTATCTATACTATTAAAATTTCATGTGGGAGGGTTAATTAGGGAAAAAAGTCTAAAAATGGCTTCTACTGAATCACTATGCTGTACACCTGAAATTAATATGATATTGCAAATCAACGATATTTCAATTAAAAATATTTTCAAATTTTAAAGCCTCCTTAGGAACAAAAGTTTGAGGGATATCAGAGCCTATAGTGGATGCTGTGGTACCATTTCCAGGCTCCCTCACCCTGGTCAACCCATTTCCAGCACTGTGCGTATTAGCTCCAGTTGTTTCTTCCTGAGAACTGCCCTTTCCAGAAGAGGACCCACTTTTCTCAGGGAGACTGTGCTCCCACCTTTTCCTTTTCCACTTCATTCCTCCATGCTGTGCTCCTATTTCTGTGAATGATGATCCATTCTGTGGATCCACGAGCTTTTTCATTCTGTACTTTGGTCAGCCCTTCCCCCAATTCACTGCTTGTTTTACAAACTGAATCTTCTCTTCATATTTCCCTGACTCTTTTCAAAGCACTTCAGTAGTCAACGCCTTTTCTCCTACTACTCCTCCAAGTACCCTAAGGGACAGAACCTTGACTCATTTTTCTTTCTATTCCCAGGACCTAGCGCTGTTCCTAGTAGGAGCAGATGTTCAATAACTGCTAGATGGATCAAAGTAATTTACAGAACATCTGTGCAAGTTCTATGGGCAGGCTGCACTCTGTGAGTATTGAAAAGGCCACAAGGCAACTCCTAGTTATTTCAAAAATGGTCCTCCACTAAAAAGACCCAGTCCTACTTATTTCTGCCCTCTCACAAGCACCAAGAGCCAAGAAAAAATGCCTAAAACATCTCTTTCAAGCTATAATCTAATTGTCATAAATGGAACATTTTTTTAACAGTCAAATATTATGAGACAGTATCAGTACTGAACTGTTAATAGCCATACTTAAACTCAAGTGCTAAGCATAAATAAATATAAACAATGCTGATTTCTTGCAGAACAACTACAGTTTACAGACTTGTTTTTATCTATACTGTCCCTTCTGAGGCTCATGCAGCCTAAAAAACATATTACTCATTTTTAAAAGGTTGAACTATTTTAACAGGTTGAAGTGACACCCTCAGGTTGCAAAGTAATGTATGGAGGACAGAATTCAAACCCAAGCCTCTTATGCCTCCCTAGTCCAGCGGTTCTTCAGGAGGAGCAGGGAAGTTTTGCCCCGGAGGGGACTTTCAGCAATATCTGGAGACATTTTCTGGTTGTCAGGGCTGGAGAAGAGGTGCTATTGGCATCTAGTGGGAGAGACCAGGAATGTTGCTAAACATCCTACTATTTAGAGGACAGCCCTTCATAACCAAGAATTAATTACCTGACCCAGAATGTCAGTAGGGCTGAGGTTGAGAAACTGGTCTGGTCTAATGTGTTAGCCATCATAATACATTCCTTTGAGTGGACAACCTGGCTCTTAAATGGGTAGGGAACTATAAACGCTTTGGCCACAGAGTTGCTGACACAGTTTTAGCCTATTGATACCCATTTCAGATATCTGAGCTCTAGAACTGTAAGTTAATAATCGTGTGCTGACTTAAGCCACTAAAAGTGAAAGTGAGTAGCTAAGTCGTGTCCGACTCTTTGCAGTCCCATGGATGCAACCCACCAGGCTCCTCTGTCCATGGGATTCTCCAGGCAAGAGCACTGGAGTGGATTGCCATTCCCTTCTCCAGGGAATCTTTCCAACCCAGGGATCAAACCCAGGTCTCCTGTATTACAGCCAGATTCTTTACTGTTTGAGCCACAAGGGAAGCTCCTTAAGCCACTAAGTCTATGGTAATTTGTTATAGCACCACATGAAAACAATATAGCATTACACATACACATAAATGGGGCTTCCCAGGTGGCATTAGTAATAAAAAAATCCGCCTGCCAAAGGAGGAGACATAAGAGACTGGTTCGATCCCTGGGTCCGGAAGATCCCCTGGAGGGGAACATGGCAACCCACTCCAGTATTCTTGCCTGGTAATCCCTTGGACAGAGAAGCCTGGCAGGTTTTAGTCCATAGGGTTGCAAAGAGTCAGACACAACTGAAGTGACTTAGTCCACACATAAATGGTTATGTTGCACATCAGCTTTCCTTCAAAATGGAAGATTCTACCAAAGTATATGACTCCATTTTAAGGAGTAGAAATCTCAGCATATTAAAAAGCAGAGATGGCAAATTAAAAAGCAGAGATGGCAAATTAAAAAGAAGAGATGTTACTTTGACAACAAAGGTTGTTTTAGTCAAAGCTATGGTTTTTCCAGTAGTCATGTATGGATGTTAGAGTTGGACTATAAAGAAAGCTGAGCACCAAAGAACTGATGCTTTTGAAATGTGGTATTGGAGAAGACTCTTGAGAGTCCTTTGGACTGCAAGAAGATCCAACCAGTCCATCCTAAAGGAAATCAGAACTGAATATTCATGGGAAGGACTGGTGCTAAAGCTGAAACTCCAATCCTCTGGCTACCTGATGAGAAGAACTGAGTCATTGGAAAAGACCCTGATGCTGGAAAAGACTGAAGGTGGGAGGAGAAGGGGACAGCAGAGGATGAGATGGTTGGATGGTATCACTAACTCAATGGACATGAGTTTGAGCAAGCTCCGGGAGTTGGTGATGGACAGGGAGGCCTGGCGTGCTGCAGTCCATGTGGTTGCAAAGGCTGGACATGACTGAGCAACTGAACAGAACTGAAAGACTAAGCACATTCATTGATAGCTGATATATTCTAGGGGTTTATATCATTTCCACATTTATAATATCATGTATTCTATAAAACACTTTACCCAATGATTTCCTATAAATTGTAGTGGGCCCATACATGCTAATTGACATGGACAACATACATGTGTCACAAATAGAAATCACCAAAAAGAAGAGGAAGTGAAGAAATAAAAAGTGATTGCTCTATATAACATACTTCTTCATACATAATATTATGTCCTGTGGATAAATAGGAGAAGGCAATGGCACCCCACTCCAGTACTCTTGCCTGGAAAATCCCATGGGCAGAGGAGCCTGGTAGGCTGCAGTCCATGGGGTCACTGGGAGTCGGACACGACTGAGCGACTTCACTTTCACTTTTCACTTTCATGCATTGGAGAAGGAAATGGCAACCCACTCCAGTGTTCTTGCCTGGAGAATCCCAGGGACAGGGGAACCTGATGGGCTGCCGTCTGTGGGGTCGCACAGAATCAGACACGACTAAAGCGACTTAGCAGCAATAGCAGCAGCAGCAGTGGATAAATAACTAGATGGCCATTACCTAATCCAGGCTATTGAAATTCCAACATAAAATCAAATTGCTATGAGTGAACAACAGTTACATATACAAAGAAGGCATTTCATCTACACCTCTAAATACAAGCATTGTCAATATAAGCCCCTCTGCTTTTCTACAACATTTAAACCCAGACATTTAACAGGCAAATGAAGATTTTCAAAATGCAGACCATCTCTATTCACAATCCTCTCTGAGTGCATGGCTGGAGAGTTAATCCTTTGGATAATATCACTTTTCAAGGAAGGTGGGCTTTATTAAAGAATTTTTTTAAATAGGAGGGATTAATAATACACTAATCTCCTTAGTAACTGAAGCTAATTTATGAGAACTATAAACTTTAATCTATTTCCAACTTTAAAAGCAGAGAACATAAGTCAACCAGAAAAGTATTTATGGCTAGCGACCAAAATTAAAATTGATTCTCTTTGGGGCAGAAGTAGCAACAGCTTGGATTAGGAGGAATACATAGGATCTAGTCCCTGTTCTGGAACCAAGTATTTGCAGCTTTAAACAAGTTCCTTGAATTCTCAAATCTCGGTTTTTTCCTCTACAGCATTGAAATATTGAATCAGTTATCTGTCTCTAAGGCTCTTTACAGCTCGAAAACAATCTATGTTTAAACATTAATGTAGGATTGTCTTATTAACTTCATTTTGTTAACATATAAAAGCATAATTTATAAAGGCATTTAAACCTTAGGTGGGATCCAGGACAATGCACGTCTGGTGACTCAGTGAAAAGAGCAGCATGATTTGTTCTACAGTTTATTCAGTCTTCAGGGACTTGATGTCTTCACTCGGCTTGTAGTGAAAATGTTGACATGGATTACTGCCCTCTAATAAAACTAATTTTCATTATGTTTGGCTAGAAATCTGTGTGTGATGAAGGGCTAGATCCAAACAACAAATCAGCATATCAGTTTCGGCAGCTTTGCCTCCTCCCTTCCTCCTAGCAGTCCCCTCCCCCACTCTCCTATCCTTGTCCAACATCATTAAATAAAAACCAAGGCTTAACTATAAATAGATACTGGACTTGACTTAACTAACTTTAACATGGAGGGACAGGGCCTGAGTAGGTTCCAACTTGGCTACATTTTGCTTCATTCCTGAAGATTTTCCAGCAAGGTCTAAATCTCCTGCTGCCCTCTTCTCTCTCACAGACTTCAATGTCCCTCTGCATTATAACTACAGGCAGCACTTTCCTTTACTCTACTCCTTACTTTGTAGGATAATCTCATTTTCTTGATTTGCAACATGCAATGCCTATTCTCTGTCCCAAAGAGATAATATATAAAGCCATAGAGACATGTCTGCACAAGTCATTAAAAAATATCTAGAGGTTTTATTTAGTCTAATTAATACTCTACACAATTTGGCTACAAACAAAACAGGTTAGTGGCTTTTGTTATAAATTTTTAAAAAGATGAAAAAAATCATAATCAAGCTGGAGCAGGGAGGTAATGAAAAAGTATCTAAAGGAATTGAACAAACGGGGAAAAAAAACCTCAAATTAAAAAAAAAACAAAACTTTAAACACTTTCTGTAAAACTATCTTCTATGACTTTCCTTCTGACTGTTGTGATTCCCTGTAGCTCAGAGTTAAAGAATCTGCCTGCAATGCAAAAGCTGCAGGAGACTCAGATTCAAACCCTGAGTGGGGAAAATCCCCTGGAGGAGGGCATGGCAACCCACTCCAGTATTTTTGCCTGGAGAATCCCATGGACAGAGGAGCCTGGCGGGCTATAGTCCATGGGGTCTCAAAGAGTCACACATGACTGAAGCGACTAACCATGTGTATGTGACTTGTGGGTAAGAAAGAATTTTAAATTTAGGTTGTAATGTGGCCCCTCTGTCTCATAAAGATAATTGTGAGAGTAAAATATAAAAGGAAAATACCAAAAGACAACAGCAAAATACAAACTACGATATACATCCTCAGGAACCAGTAGCAGTGAGCATGAAGTCACAGCCTGCTGGATGCTAGGCCCTGAAAAGGGCAGGGGCAGAAATTTCTTTTAGAGTGGGGGATTTAAAGTCCTCTATTTAATATGAAGCACTAAACATGGGTCATATTCTAGGTGTAAAGCTAGAACACTCTGCTTGTTAAAAGAAGTTAAGTCAATTATTGCTAATGGATCCCAGGACTTACAGATTATACCACTGGTTATCAAGGAAGAAGTTATTACTTTGTTCCCCAAAGAACTTTTGTCAATGTGTGCAGACATTTTTGTTGTTGTAACTAGAGAGAAAGAAGTGCTTCTAATGAGTATTTACTGAGTATAGGCCAAGGATGTTGGTAAACATCCTACAATGCACAAGACAGTCCCTCACAACAAAGAACCATCTGGACCAAAACGTCAACAGTTTTCTTATTGAGAAATCCTGGATTATAAGTAGCCGGAGACCTATGGAAGCAAGCGGCATCAATGCAGTCTGCTTAGAACAAGATCTGAACCAAGCTGCTACTGGCTGGAGACTGGCTCTGTATTATTTCAAGTCTCACTATGGGACAGGAACTCCAAATCAGCATATTAATGTGGTTGTGTTCTGGGGATCCAGGTAGAAGTCAACTGAAAAATGCCAGACACAATGAGATCCCATTAAAAAAAGAAAGAGAGAAAGAGAGGAAAGAGAATGAAAGAACAAGAACAAATGAGTAAGAGAGAGCCAGAAAAATACAAACAAAACGTCCCACTCAAAATTAGCCTATAAACCAAAATTATAAAACATGTGAAGAAATATAACACTGAAAAAGACGGCCAATAGTATAAATATTCAGAATGTTAGTTCACTCTGACAAAATTAATTTTATAAAATAGCTTGAAAATGATTTTTCTTTTTTTAAAAATTAATTAATTTATTTTAATTGGAGGCTAATTACAATATTGTAGTGATTTTTGCCATACGTTGACATGAATCAGCCATGGTGTACATGTGTCCCCCATCCTGAACCCCCCTCCCACCTCCCTCCCCATCCCATCCCTCAGCGTTGTCCCAGTGCACTGGCTTTGAGCGCCCTGTTTCATGCATTGAACTTGGATTGGTGATCTATTTCATATATGGTAATATACATGTTTCAATGCTATTCTCTCAAATCATCCCACCCTCTTTAAAATAAGTATGTTTAAAATGTTCAGGAAAGTAACAGACGAAATCACATCTGCAAAAATAGAAGAAATTATGGCACAAAATCAAGCAGAAGGGAAGAAGAAAAGGTAACTGTAAAAAGAAATCAATTGAAAATTAGAAAAATATATAGTTTTAAAAATTAAAACTCAAAAGATGGGATAATCTTTAGACCTGAAAAAACTGAAAAGTAAATTAGTAAATTATATTGTGATAGCAAGTAATTTGCCCAGAAACCAGAGGAAAGATAAAAACATTAAGACTTGTGAAAGACTATTTAAGGAGAGAGTAACATGGAAACTTATATTACCATATATAAAACAGATAGCCAACAGGAATTTGGGAATTTGCTGTATGGCTCAGGAAACTCAAACCGGGGCTCTGTATCAACCTAGAAGGGTTGGATGGGGAGGGAGTTTCAAAAGACAGGGGATATATGCATACCTATGGCTGATTCATGTTGAGGTTTAACAGAAAACAGCAGAATTCTGTAAAGCAATTATCCTTCAATAAAAAATAATTAATTTTAAAAAAAGAATCAGGGTGGATGGTTTGAGGGTCTCCAACTTTAGACATTTATTAGAGATCTAGAATCTCTTATTAGGGATTCTAAAAAGAAGGCTGGATCAGCTAAATCAGGAACAGTTATTTCTAATAACTGTTAAAGTTTTGTACTAATTGTATACCAAATATATCAACGTTGCCTGACCTATGATACATTCTCAATGCATTTCAAGAATAAATAAAACACACGAAAAATAGCCTATAAGAGAAAAGCAGATACTGACGAAATAGACTCTGATGCTGGGAGGGATTGGGGGCAGGAGGAGAAGGGGACGACAGAGGATGAGATGGCTGGATGGCATCTCTGACTCGATGGAC
>SJYW01051980.1:22308-32742 GCA_006410735.1 Raphicerus campestris
TCCCCATCCCATCCCTCAGCGTTGTCCCAGTGCACTGGCTTTGAGCGCCCTGTTTCATGCATTGAACTTGGATTGGTGATCTATTTCATATATGGTAATATACATGTTTCAATGCTATTCTCTCAAATCATCCCACCCTCTTTAAAATAAGTATGTTTAAAATGTTCAGGAAAGTAACAGACGAAATCACATCTGCAAAAATAGAAGAAATTATGGCACAAAATCAAGCAGAAGGGAAGAAGAAAAGGTAACTGTAAAAAGAAATCAATTGAAAATTAGAAAAATATATAGTTTTAAAAATTAAAACTCAAAAGATGGGATAATCTTTAGACCTGAAAAAACTGAAAAGTAAATTAGTAAATTATATTGTGATAGCAAGTAATTTGCCCAGAAACCAGAGGAAAGATAAAAACATTAAGACTTGTGAAAGACTATTTAAGGAGAGAGTAACATGGAAACTTATATTACCATATATAAAACAGATAGCCAACAGGAATTTGGGAATTTGCTGTATGGCTCAGGAAACTCAAACCGGGGCTCTGTATCAACCTAGAAGGGTTGGATGGGGAGGGAGTTTCAAAAGACAGGGGATATATGCATACCTATGGCTGATTCATGTTGAGGTTTAACAGAAAACAGCAGAATTCTGTAAAGCAATTATCCTTCAATAAAAAATAATTAATTTTAAAAAAAGAATCAGGGTGGATGGTTTGAGGGTCTCCAACTTTAGACATTTATTAGAGATCTAGAATCTCTTATTAGGGATTCTAAAAAGAAGGCTGGATCAGCTAAATCAGGAACAGTTATTTCTAATAACTGTTAAAGTTTTGTACTAATTGTATACCAAATATATCAACGTTGCCTGACCTATGATACATTCTCAATGCATTTCAAGAATAAATAAAACACACGAAAAATAGCCTATAAGAGAAAAGCAGATACTGACGAAATAGACTCTGATGCTGGGAGGGATTGGGGGCAGGAGGAGAAGGGGACGACAGAGGATGAGATGGCTGGATGGCATCTCTGACTCGATGGACGTGAGTCTGAGTGAACTCCGGGAGTTGGTGATGGACAGGGAGGCCTGGCATGCTGCGATTCATGGGGTCGCAAAGAGTCGGACACGACTGAGCGACTGAACTGAACTGATGGAATAGAAAATAAGATATAATAAATACATCCATGGTGGATTCATGTCAATGTATGGCAAAATCAATACAGTATTGTAAAGTAAAATAAAGTAAAAATAAAATTAAAAATAAAATAAAATACTGAAAAAAAGAATGTAAAACTGAAAGTTTTTTACTAAAAAGAGCTAATCAAATAGAAAATCTTAGATATACTAAGAGAAAATACACATATACACAATACTAATAATATAAATATGTATAATTAATACAAATATTAATAATTGACCATACAGAACTTAATAATTAATAATACAAGTACAGTAAAGCTTCTAAATCATGAAAGAATAATATGAACATCATGAAATGAATTTTTAAATGTAGATAAAATAGAAATTAAAGAAATTTTAAAATTGTGAAAATTGCTCAAGAAGACACAAAACAGAATAGATAACCATTAAAGAAACTTAATTGACAATTAGAAGTATGCCCCTGAAAATGTCAATCAGGCCCAGATGGTTTTGTAGTTTGTTCAAACAACTTCAGAAAATGGGGAAAATTAACCAATTCTCTGAATGAAGCCAGAATGTTTTTTATATCAGTTTGATAGGGATGAATAATTTTATATGAATAAGTTTGTATGAATAATTAAAATTGTAGAACTACCTGACAATAAAAACAGATGTCAAAGTCTGAAAGAATTTTTCAAACCTAGCATATATATCAATAATGCAAGGAAGGTTCAAAGTAAAATAAAGCTAAAAATATAACACATTATATTAAAGGAAAAAATCCATAAAAATCACTCATACATTATTTTAAAAGCTCTTAGCAAATAAGAATTAAAAGAGACTTTTTTAAACTGATAAGCATAAAAAAAAAAACCTCAAACAAAATGTTAGATTACCACTGTCACTCCAGCCTTTTTCGAATGCCATAATCAATATAAACAAAAGCAAAACAAAAGTAAAGAGGTATAAGGATTAGAAAGAAATAAAACATCACACACTGGTGATGATATGATGATCTTTCATAGAAAGCCTGAAGAATTTATAGACAAATTATTAGGACAAATTAGGATAATTCAGTAAGGTTGCTGAATCAAGTTCAACACACAATAATCAATGGTCTTACCATATACCAGTAATAATCAAATTAGGAAGAAAATACATGATACAAAATATCAATAAGGCTATAGCTATAAGGCTCCTAGGAATACATGTAATAAAATTAGCATAAGGTGTGTTTAGAAAATCTTTAAATGCTAAGAAAAGAGAATATCAATTTACTAAGTGAAGAAGTGGTGCAGTGGTAAAGAATCCACATGCTGCTGCCCAGGAGACTCAGGTTCAATCCCTGGGTCAGGAGGATCCCCTGGAGAAGGAAATGGCAGCCCACTCCAGTATTTTTGCCTGGAGAATTCGAGGGACAGAGAAACCTGGCGAGCTAACAGCCCACGGAGTCACAAACAGCTGGACATGACTGAGCATGCACACTCGCAAAAATGAAGAAGTACACCATTTTATGATAAGATTCAATATCATATATGTCAATTTTCCTAAATTAATATATAAATTCCAAACAACATTTCAACATGATTGTTTAGAACTTCAAAAGTTTATCATAAAATTTATATAAAAGAAGTGTCTAAGAACATCCAAGGAAATTTTAAAGAAAACGCTGTTCATCAATAGAAAAAAATAAAAGAATTGATATATGCATGAAGTATTTAGTAGAATACCATATAAAAGTTAACAAGAATAATTAAAATTATGATGTGAAAGGAAAATATGTTGCAGAATGATACCTAAAAATCATACCACTTATAGAGTTTTTTAGAACATATAAAAATGCTGAGGTTAGTCATAAATATATAAACATACATGTTACAAATAAATTGTCTTTATTATCATGTTTCCCTTAGTGGTAACAAATGTAAAGCAATGGCAGCCCACTCCAGTACTCTTGCCTGGAAAATCCCATGGATGGAGGAGCCTGGTGGGCTGCAGTCCATGGGGTCGCTAACAGTCGGACACAACTGAGCGACTTCACTTTCATGCACTGGAGAAGGAAATGGCAACCCACTCCAGTGTTCTTGCCTGGAGAATCCCAGGGATGGGGGAGCCTGGTGGGCTGCCATCTATGGGGTCACACAGAGCCGGACACGACTGAAGCGACTTAGCAGCAGCAGCAGCAGCTACAGCATAATTAGGTCAAAGTGATTAGGAACACAAACCTGGCTGCAAACATTGGTTCTGCCCTTACTGATTTCATGACATTGAGTATATTAGCTAATCCTTGGGCCTAAGTTTTCTCATATGTAAAGGGAGGTTTAACAGAATTTACACAAGATTAACAATGGCAGAACTAAATGTAATTATTGATCGAATTCACCCAGTACATAGTCTGATAAGTAATAATCCCTCATTAAATGATGATTGTTATTATAGAAATCATTTTCCCTGTGGAGTGCAGAGACTGGCATTTGCAACCTCCAAGCCTTTGGGGAACATGCCCCATTTAGAACAAAGTTACTATTTCCACAAAATTCAAATTCTAAAATTATTTTTCCAGTCAACTCACTTTCTCTTTTTCTTATTTTTAGAGTCATAGGTAAACTTTCATTAAAGTGAAGTGAAAGTCGCTCAGTTGTGTCCAACTCTTTGCTGTACAGTCCATGGAATTCTCCAGGCCAGAATACTGGAGTGGGTAGCCTTTGCCTTCTCCATGGGATCTTCCCAACCCAGGGACTGAACCTAGGTCTCCCACATCGCTGGCGGATTCTTTACCAGCTGAGTCACAAGGGAAGCCCAAGAATACTGGAGTGGGTAGCCTATCCCTTTTCCAGCCGATCTTCCCACCCTAGGAATCGAACCAGGGTCTCCTACACTCAGGCAGATTCTTTACCAACTGAGCTATCAAACTTTCATTAACAATGTGATATAAAAGTGTGCTGAATGTCACTTTAAATCTGAGAAAAAATGAGACAAATATGAACCATTTTCTTTGTAATAAATCACTTTGCTATCTAATTGTTTATTAAGCCACAACTTTTGAAAAGAACTGGCTTGTGTAATATTTGAGAGTTTAGAGGGAAACAAAATGTACTAGGTGGATCCAACTGCCACCTAAAATGTTTGACATAGGGGGAACTATTTATGATTTTTCTGTCATGGCTAAACTTCTGAAAGAGAAATCACAAAACTATTTCACAGACAATTATTTGAAAGCTACAGTGAAATTATACTACTGTTACAATGGAAGAGCAACTGTCCTCTAACATCATCTTCTGATTTACTAAAGATATAAATGAACCTGTAAAAAACAAAGAATTGCATTATTGTCTACAATTGAGGATTTGAAGGATTCCTTATTGAAAGCCTTATGAGTTTATTTTTACAAAAGCTTCCTTTTAAAATAGCTATATTCCTTGTATATTTTGCATCTATGCAAACAGCAGCATGGCTTCCCTGGTGCCTCAGCTGGGAAAGAATCTTCCTGCAAAGTGGGAGACCTGTGTTTGATCCCTGGGTTGGGCAGACCCCCTGGAGGAGGGCATGGCCACCCACTTCAATATTCTTGCCTAAAGAATTCCTGTGGACAGAGGAGCCTGGTGGGCTACAGTCCATGGGATCACAAAGAATCGGACTCGACTGAGTGACTTTCACTTTCAAACAGCAGCAAGACTATGTTTCTTTCTGTGGTACTCTACAGCAAGCTGATTATCAGAGCATAAAGAAATTCTAGTCATACGCAATTTTAGGTACGACTGTGAACTGGAATAATGATAACCACTCCTCCAAAGCTCCCCTGAAAGTACCAACAAAAATCAAAGCAAGCAGGCAGTGAACAGATGAACTCTTCTTCCCTAATGCATTTTCAACAAAATGGATATAAAGACAGTTTGGCGAACTAGAATTGTTTTCTCCCTGTTTAAAAATTTCAGATGTGTATAAATATTTTCTGTTTTGCTATCAGTGGAAAATAATTATGTAATCATTCCATAGCTCCCAACCATGGCTAATTTTGGTTATTTGCCTACAATCAGTGTTTAACTATTATTATTGTCATGTGATCATCTCAGATGCTTCAGACACTACTCCGTGTGTGTGCATGTGTGCGGGTTTGTATGTATGCACGCACATGAATGCATACAAGTTGGAGAGTGGGTCTTGTAGGTCTTACATGTATTTCTACATCTAAACAAAATTAGTCAATTCATCCCAAGAGAACTACAAAAGGAGGGCACTTGGCTACTTTCCTCTATCTTCACTTTCTTCCCTGCCATTACCTTTAATGATCTCAGCATCTGTGCAACCCATAATGTCACAGTTTCTCCATTTCCTCTGGTCCAGAAAACTCCATATTTACTCCAAGGTCACCTCACCTTGGGGTATCTGCCATCTCTTGGAAATGCGTAACCCACAAATGTGCTCTGACTACAAACATCTACTCTTCCATTTAACCTCTGTCCTTAATCTTTCTAAACCTTCTCTTTATCATCATTTTTAATTCACTCATTCACTTAACAAATATTTATCATTTATGCCAAGCACTGAATTTGGAGCTGAGGGTACAATAATGAATAAGAGCAACATGGTCACTGAACTAATAAGACATTCTCCTCTGTAGAACATTGAATTATGGGGGAAAAATGCAACAAGTCACTCCTTAACTCCCAAAGGTAGCATTTCATTATTAAAGCACATAATCCTGCAAATTGGAAGGCAAAGTCATTCTTTCTGGGCCCAAGAATAAGCTACTCCTCAAGGCACCAAGTGGCAGCAAGATGCTGGGTTGAGGTTCCTCTTCACACACCCTGAAGAGTTCTCTGCCAAATCTGACCTCATGTTTCAACCACAAACACACAGCTAATAATAGCTTCTGCTCTTAACCTACAAAATACAATTCTTAAAGGCAGTGTTTGAGAACCAGCCAAACTTCTGAAGGGAAAATTTACAGAGCCTAACCAGTAACTACTACCAAAACAAAACCTCTCCCAGCAGCCATATGGCAATTCCAAGTTTCACCAGAAAAGTTCTTTGAAGAGAATCTGAGGCTTCCCTAACCAGTGCCTAATGTCTGTTTAGCCTAGAGGTCAAGTCTTTTAATTATCCCCTGCTGGCTTCTGTTCTCTCAAAACAAGTAATAGGTAAATATCTTTCGGAACAGGATCAAGAAAAATGTATAACCAAAGATATACATGGTGGTTAGTAGAATTCACCAGCTCCGAGGCAAATACTTAAGTAAAATGTTATGCTTATTTTTTTTTAAAGCTAATGTCTGACATATTTTTCATCCTCCAATTTAAAATTAAATTATTTTTCATCCTCCAATTTAAAATTAAATAATTAAATAATTATTAAATTATTTGCTCCGAGGCAAATACTTAAGTAAAGTGTTATGATTATTTTTTTAAAACTAATGTATGACATATGTTTCATCCTCCAATTTAAAATTAAAATTTAATTATTTAAAATTAAATTATCTTCATTCCACTATTTAGACTATTCACAAAAGCAAGATATTCAAGAAGTCCAATTCGAGTGACATCTGAAAGGGCAGGTGGTGAACTATGTACACATCGAACTCCATATGTGATGGGGGTGCCTGGGCCCGAGATCTGTGGGCAAATAAAACTCATCTTCCATGTGGTTCTGGTAGATGAAAAAGGACTGTAACCTCTGTGAGGACAGGGACCACTGGTAGATGAAAAAGGACTGTAACCTCTGTGAGGACAGGGACCACTGGTAGATGAAAAAGGACTGTAACCTCTGTGAGGACAGGGACCACGTCTCTTGTGCTCACAACTGTATGCTTAATGCCTAGTGCAGGTAGTATGATGATTGGCATGACTGATGGATAGATGGATGGAAAGATGGATGAATGCATAGATATTGTTTTCTATTTGGATGAGTGGAAGAAGAGTATGGGGTAGAAAAAAATGAGTTGGGGAAAGATTTCTGACCCATGTTAATCACATTCTTCCTTTAGCAATAAGACAAAATACTTTGGGTGAAACTTTGCTATTAGGTGAATTAAGGTATAGATTCTGGAGCGATCTTTGATTAGCTATGCAATATTAAAGAAAAATCATCACTTTGGGGGCCCATTTCCTCATCACTAAAATTGATATGCAAATTTTATTTGTGCTCTTGAGAAGATTAAATGAAATAACAGTGAAAGAGTCCATTGAACTACCTGGTAGTGTGTTCTTAAAATGCTGAAAACAGATAAATTGAAGAGAGTTATTGACCTTTGTGCTAAAAGATATGTCACTCACATAGAGGGAACAGAGATAACACTTCAGATAATTCTGGCCCCTGGAAACCTATGATCATTTTAAATATGCATAGATAAAAGAGCTTATGCTGTGTTGCAGTATTATATCATTAAATAAAAAATTCTTCAAGATAAACTGTAATCATCTCTTTCCTAAAAAGGTAAAATGAACTTCTTTTCACATTGCATGATTCCCCATGTTGTGTGTGTTCTAGTGTTGTTTTAAAAGATCACAAAGTATGCACAGAAGTCTAGAGCAGGTGTCAGCAAACATTTTCTATAAATGATCAAATAGTAACTATTTTAGGCTTTCAGGGGGGTAGAGTCTCTGCCATAACTACTTGATTCTGGTGTGATAGCACAACAGCATGCAGAGACAATACATAAATAAATGAGTGTTTCTGTTCCACACTTTACTTATGGACACTGACATTTGAATTTCATGTGTCACAAAATAATTCTTCTGGGTTGTGAGAAAAAAATTGCATGCAAGGCTGAATCTGGCCATGAAATGGCCATGGTCTAAAGAAAACAGTTTTACTTTGTAATACCTGACTGGAGCCCTTTAATGCATCAAGAGTATTTACTTTAAATATGACATTGATATTCTCCTGATGATCCAATGTTAAAGGTTAAATTATTAATATTTAACTAGAAATGAAGCACTATTTTCAAGCTACTCATCACTTTAACTATTTGGGAATAGTTTAAGCATGCAGACACTTGCTGCTGGCCACAGATTAGCTAACATATATGTTTTCTAGCAAAGACATCAAGTTAAGAAAATAAAAGAGAAAACAAATTCTGTCAGGTTTTGCTTAATCAATTTTTAAAGTGTGTTTTAGGGTGATAACCATTGGAAAAGCATATTTCATTTCCTAATATAACACACAGCAATTTCCTATCCTGCTGGTATAAAACCTGTGGTATTATTATTTTTGTGTCTTATTAAAACCTGCCTTTGAGGCAGAGAATTGAAATGCTCCAGTCACAGGTTAACTATTATCACTTGCAAAGCAATTTGGTTTGAACAACAGCCCTCTAAGTTATTTATCTTCTTTATTTTCCCTTAGAACATTGTTTTTAATTGACCTAATCTAACTCCCACAGATTCTGCATAAATGATCACAGTATAAAGAACTAAATACAATTTCTCTAATTCTGTTTGATACATTAAGACTTAGCAGGAACTGCAGCTCAACTGTCAAATTAAAAACTTTTCCAGTTTTCACAAATACATGGAAGCAGTATTGACGTGGATTCAATTCATCCTTTTGATATATTGTTGCTATGGACTGAATGTTTGTGTCTCCTCAAAATTCACATGGTGAAACCACAACCCCCAGTGTGATGGTATTTGTAAGTGAGGCCTTACGGAAGTAATCAGGTTTAGGTGAGATGATGAGGATGGGGGCCCCCATAATGGGATTAGTATCCTTATAAGAACAGGAAAAGACCAGAGTTTTCTTTCTCCACCATGTGAAGAGAAAGGGAGAGGCAGCTATCTGCAAGCCAAGAAGAGAGTTCTCACCAGGAGCCAAATCTGCCTGCACCTTAATCTTGGATTTTCCAACCTCCAGAACTGAGAGAATTAAATGTCTGTTGTTCTTCTATCAGTACTCTCGCCTGGAAAATTCCATGGACAGAGGAACCTGGCAGGCTACAATCCATGAGGTCGCCAGAGTCGGATATGACTGAGCACAAACACATATGCACGCATTCAGCTACCTAGTCTATGGAAATTCATTGTAGTAGCCTGAACTAAGACAACTGAATCGCTAGGCATAGTTTAAAACATGCTTTCTTTAACTGTGCTGCCCTCAGCAAGTTGCTCATTGCCTATTTTCAATAAAATGAGGATTATAGTAGTAGCTGTCCCTGATGGCTCAGGTGGTAAAGAATCTGCCTGCAGTGCAGGAGACCCAGGTTCGATCCCTGGGTCGGGAAGATCCCCTGAAGAAGAGAATGGCAACCCACTCCAGTATTCTTGTCAGGAGAATCCCATGGACAGAAGAGCCTGGCAGGCTACAGTTCAGGGGGTCGCAAAGAGTCAGACACGACCGAGCGACTAACACTTTCATTTTCATTCTTAGAGTTGCCAAGAGGATCGAATAATAATCACAAAGCANCCATGGACAGAAGAGCCTGGCAGGCTACAGTTCAGGGGGTCGCAAAGAGTCAGACACGACCGAGCGACTAACACTTTCATTTTCATTCTTAGAGTTGCCAAGAGGATCGAATAATAATCACAAAGCACATAAGGAACACTTTATAGATGCTCACTTACAAACTTCCTCATATTTATATATTTATTTTTACATTTGGTGGTTTAAGCTATATACACAGCAAATTATTTTCATTTAAATGTTGAGTAAGCTTTAACCAACTAATAGTCATGTGAAGATACAATGAGATAAATAGAAATTAAAATAACAAAATGATACTATTTCTCAGGTTGGCTAATTTTTTTAAACTATTTAATGTTGGCACGTGAAATACTCAGAGGCATGTTTAATGGCCTAACCTTTCCAGAAAGTAACTCTGCAATATTCCTAAATCCTTAACATTATTCATAACCTTTGAATCACTGATTCCTCTTTTGGCAATGCTTCTTACTAGAATAATAAGATGTGGAGCTCAAGATGGATATATGAGGATATTTACCATAGCATTATTTATAGTCAACTTCTCAACAAGAATTTCTTCTCTCCTGACTTTGGGCACTGCAGTGTTGGCCAGTGCTTCAAGGAGACATCGTCTTTGCACTCAAGAAGGTTACATTCTAAATGGTAAGAAAGAGCAAACACACATCAAATAACAGCACATAATTCTTTCCTAGGTACATAAAACATTCTAATTTCTGACATGCTTGGACCACTGATGCCTCAATAATTCAGAAAAAGGAAGGCCAAAGTACTCCAAAGATTCTTCTTGGAAGAGAGTTGATCTGGCCCTTCTAAAGTGGGTACCACTTGAATGCAGGTGGAAGGGAGAAGAACAAGACATTTCAGGTGAGGTTTCATCA
>SJYW01051981.1:0-19611 GCA_006410735.1 Raphicerus campestris
CTGCTGGTGAGGAGCTGAAAGCCATCTACTGAGACCAAGGAGACAGGATGGGTCCTAAGCACCTTGGGGAAGACAGGCAGAGTTTGAGGTTCTTGAAGCCAGAACCATAACCATTTGACCACCTCATCCAGAGGAATGGCAAGAACCATTTTAACCCACTGGAGGGGACCAAGTAGCCAAGAAGACCCAGTGGCTGCAACACTGGCTGCAACACCAGAGATGTCAAATAAATTGACACCCTACAGCAAGGCAAGGGTGGCGTGGGGACGGAGCACAGGTGGGAATGCTCTCGTGCACAGCTGGATGGATCCAAGCAGGCATACTGACCCCCCGCCACCAACCTCCCACCTATGTGACCTGGGGTGAGGTGCTTAACTTCCAAAGCTCAGGCTTGTCACCTCTAAGATGGATAAGCCAACAGGTGTCCACAGAGCCACTAAAAGCACCAATAATAGAGTGTCCAGGGCACACTGGACAAAGTGTCCAGCACTCCTTAAGCCCTAAGCTAAAATCTCATCTCTTTGCCCTCCATCTGCTTTTTCTACTTATGCTCTTCCTCAAAATCATGCTGCATCCCTGCAGTGAATCTGAGAACATGGAAAAGGAAATCAAGTAAACGCACATGGAGAGCTAAAAGGATGTGAGTTCCGGGTTGGCTCCATGACCACGCCACCAAGATGGCGTCTGTGTCTGTTGCCATGATAAGCCTCACATCAAAAACCGGTGCTCGAGATGAGTGAATGAACAAATTAGTGACAGGAAGGATAATATGAAAACTGGATGAGATGGTGTGTATTCTTGGGGGCTCCAAGGAAACAGTGATGAGCCTCCCTTTTCTGCCCAACAGACTCCTCCCTGCAAGGCTTGGTTTACGTGACACCGCCTCAGAAGTCTTCCCCAGCTCCACCAGCAGGGCTAATGGGCTCTGAGCGCCTTCTGCACCTGCCTTCATAACACTTACCACCACTCCTGTCATGCATGCGACTGGCCAGCATCTCTCTCCCTTCCACTAGATTCTCAGCCTGCACTCACTAGGGGCTCCAGCAACCCACGTACTGAATGAATGGCTGAAGACTTGATAACCAGAGAAGGCTTCAGAGAAGAAGACAGGTATGCACCCAGGGGAGAAGGGCTAGAGTCAGGCTCCAGCCGCACAGGGTCAGGATAACGCATGGGAGGAAGGTGAGCTGGGCCTCCATTGAATTCTTCCTCATTTCACCCCACCCTCCAGACATTCACAGAGAGTGTGTGTGTCTCTTTTAAATACACTCACCCACGCGTCCACACACACTTCCCTGCCCTCCTCCTACAAGAATGACCCCAGAGTTCTCCTGGAACCTTCACAGCAGGGGTTCCTCTGTATTTCAGAGACTGGTAGCCACCTCCGAGATATCTGTGCTAGTTTCTGAGGAATAATGTAAAAAATTTTACAAAAGGAAGCCATGAAATTTTAGGAGTCTGAAGGATGGGTGGGCAGAGTAGCAATTTCAGTGAATGAGAAAAGAAGGAAAGTGGAAACTGTCTACTCAAGCAGGTACCAGGAGTGTTCTATCAGAAGGAGGACAAGCCCATCAGGCACGGAGAGGCCCCCTCTGTCATACTCTGCACTAGAAGCTTCTGTAAATTGGCTTCACTGCATCCCCAGAAAAGCACAGTGACAGAGCTATCGGGCCCTTACATGGATGAGACATGGAGGCTCGGGTCAAATCAGCTACTGAAGGTTAATGCAGTCCGTAAGAAACTGTGAATTAAGTAACTAGCCTCTCATTAAAATAAATAAGTTAATTTGCAAAAAAAAAAGAAAGAAAGAAAGAAAGAAAAAAGAAACTGTGAATTATTTCTAAACAGAGCAAAAAAATCATATTTTCTTGGCATGGTTGTACTTACAGCACTTCTAGCTGCCTATCTGTTTTATACTCCCTGTAGGCATGTGACGATCAAGGTCACTGTTGAAGCCTTAGAACCCAGCACACTGCCTGGGAGGAGAAGTCAGCGACGCATGGTGACTGAAAGAATATACAAATGGCAGAGACAATTTGGTCCTTTCACAAACATAACCTCACTCGAACAAGTACTCTGGCAAGAGGCCACGCTCCTTAGAGAAAGAAAGACATACATGGCCATGAAAGGGCGTGTCCTCCACCCACTGTTTCAGGCAGCGTGACTCCGCAGTTACCTGAGCCAGAGATGAGCTCCACCTCATGATGGAAAGGATCGCACCGCCTTGTTTGAGAACGAGCTATGGGGAAAGCACTGGAAAGCTCGTAATGAGTCTGAAAGCAAATGTCAGAGGCAGGAAGTGCAAACAGAGAAAAGCAGACTGTAAACTCCTTGCATAACCTCAGTTTGCATCCCCAAAGAGGATTCTGCTCTGGAAAAAAAAAAAAAGAATCAACTCAGACACAATGCACAAAATGTGCAGAGGAAGCTCGAGGGTAGGGAAGAAACTGACTTTGGGAGAAGAAGGTGGCGGTCCTTTTGTCAAGCCCCAGAGGTACCAATCCTGGGAAAGGAAGAAGCTCAGCAGAGGAGGATTCAGTTCAGCTCAGTCGCTCAGTTGTGTCTAACTCTTTGCGACCTCATGAATCGCAGTACGCCAGGCCTCCCTGTCCATCACTAACTCCTGGAGTTCACGCAGATTCACGTCCATCGAGTCAGTGATGCCATCCAGCCATCTCATCCTCTGTCATCCCCTTCTCCGCCTGCCCCCAATCCCTCCCAGCATCAAAGTCTTTTCCAATGAGTCAACTCTTCGCATGAGGTGGCCAAAGTACTGGAGAGGAGGATTAAGGATTTCTAAATGACAGAAGTCACTTTGTCTCTCCCCCATCCACCCCTACAGCTTGATGAAAAATTCTTATTAGGAATCATAAATGTTACTCCTTGCCCCAGAGAGAGCTAAGTAAGAACAGGCACCAAGATGGAATGTGGTTTTGCATATTACACTCTCCTAATCTACTGAAGGTCTAAATCCCCAGGACAACTTTTGTTTTTTTCAGTCTTGATTATACACAATGACCTGAAACATGAATATGAGAATAAACCTTCAAAGGGGAGAGATTACTTTTTTCCATAACACTATTAGAGGAGCCGATAAAAGCTCAGGCAGGATTCAGATAAAGATAACATTTTAATGGAAAATCATTTTATTTTACTTCCGACGGATGGCCTTAGCAGAACATGAATTTGATGGTGAGATTTAAATAGTAATGTACACATCTGAAAAATAACTAAAGAGAAATAACTATAGGTAGCCATTAACTGGCCCAAGGTACTCATCTGATTGGACTTCTCAGGTGGCGCTGGTGGTAATGAACACACCTGCCAATGCACAGACATAAGACGCCTGGGTTCAGTCCCCGGGTCGGGAAGGTGCCCTGGAGGAGGGCATGGCGACCCACTCCAGTATTCTCACCTGGGAAATCTCCATGGACAGAGGAGCCTGGTGGGCTACTGTTCCTAAGGTCGCAAAGAGTCAGACATGACTGAAGCGACATACCACACAATGCTCATCTGATTAGCCTCTTCCCAGGGTGTATGGTCTTCAGGAGAAAGCCTGGAAGTTTCTCCGACTGATCCTGCTCAGCCGCCTTCTCAATATGTGGCCTCAACAACATCTGCCTCTTGTGAAATGTACCACCAGCAAGTGTGATTTGTCCGGGAGAACACCCTTCGAACGTGCCCCTGGCAGCCTTGATTGAAGCTTTCAGCCTGACTAGGAAGGGAATGTGAGAAATAATAGAAATATAGCTCATGGCACAGAGCTCCTAAAGCCCTTGAAAATCCCAAGGAATGTCAAGAGCATATTGTTCCTCTTAAGTCACTAAGTCGTGTCTGACTCTTCTGCGACCCCATGAACTCTAGCCCGCCAGGCTCCCCTGTCCATGGGATTCTCCAGGCCAGAATACTGGAGGGGGTTGCCATTCCCTTCTCCGGGGGTTCTTCCCAACCCAGGGGTTGAACCTGGTACTCCAGCATTGGCAGACGGGTTCTTTACCACTGAGATACAGGGGAAGCCCGATAAGAGTATGAGGAGCATCTCTTGTTCTATTGCGGTGACTCTGGGTGGGCTCCTGGAGCGGGGCTGGTCCAGAAAGATCAAGGCATGATGAGAAGCTTAGATTTTTCATCTCCTGTTCTCCAGAGAGGGAAGAGGGACTGTAAACAGAGTTCATGATAGATCAGACCTGCATGATGAAGCCTCCACAAAAATCCCAAAGGTACGAGATTCAGAGAGCTAACAGGCTGGTGAACATATTCGTATACCAGAAGGGTGGCCTTGACTCCATGGGGACAGAATTTCCTGTGCCCAGGACCCTCCCAGACCTCACTTTATTACCTTTCTCTCTGGCTGTTCATCCTGCATCCTTTATCATAGCCCTTAATAGACTGGTAAATGTCAGGAAGAGTTTCCCTGAGTTTCGTGCGCTGCTCTAGCAAATGAATCAAATTGGAGGAGGGAGTCGTGAGAGCCTCAGATCTGCAGCTGATTAAGAAGAAGTACAAATGACAACCTGGACCTGTGAAGGGCATCTTAAATAGGGGAACTCTGGTGGGGATGAACCCTTTACCATGGGATCTGAGACTCTTCAGGCAGAGATGTTGGAAATGAGTGAAACTGTAGGACACCGGGCAGAGAGCGGCTTGGTGGGAAACCCCTGCACCTCTGGTGTCAGAGGCACTGTAAGTGTGATAGGCAGGTGAGCTGAGAGGAAAAACATGGGAAGAAGACTGGGCTGTAGCCGCAAGCTATAAATGAGCTGGCATTAAGAGGATCTACTACCTCCGAGGTGTTCGGCTTAAATGCTGACCTCTAGGGTAGCTGTGATGAGTGCTGGCCACACAGTCCAACCAAACCTTCCCAGTCTGTGTAACTGGAAAAGGGGAAGGAGAATGGATTTTACCTTTCTGTCCTAAGTTAGGCTAGACCAGTGTTTGGTAACTGAAGAAAGCCATAGCACCTGCCAGTTTTAGGACCAAAGGCCCAGATGACTGGGTAGCTGATGAGGTGGCTTCCCAGCCTTCTCCAACACCCCTGTCTCTCTGACAACAAACTCATCAACAAAGGCCAGCTCAGTTCATCGCTCACACCTCTAAGCAAACTGATCATAAACAGGACAAGAGCTTCATTTATTTGATGTACACAAAGATTATCTCTCTCTGTTACTTCAAAAAAGATTTGTTTGATGCTCATATGAGAATTGTGGATTTTTTTTTTAAGTTAGGATGGCTGTTTAAATTTTGGAAAGCAAATATGTGGCAATTCATCTCCTGTGGTCTTGGCAGCAAAGGACTGGATGCAGAAGCCAGTTTTGGACTCACAAACTTCCTTAAGGCAGAGTCCATGTAGTGACTTGCCCCACACAACAAGGGGAAATCCACCTTGGCTTCTTTTAAATCACTTCATCGAAGACTGCACAAAACAGAACAAAAATAGAACGCTCTGGGTGTCAGAAGATTTGGCTCTAGCACAGCGTGGGGCCGCCCTCAGCGGTCTTATCTGTTCACCAAATGGGGAACATCACCCCGCTCTCAAGAGACATGATGCTGGTGGAAATACTTAGGAAACAGAAATTCAACATACAAATGGGAGGTGTTAGTAAAGCCGAGGAAACAGGTAACTAGAAATACTGAAGCTGGTTTCAAGCCCGCACCTGACTGCTTCCAAGCCCAGGTTTAATCCCCTTTCTCAATACAAAAACAGCTGTAATTCTCAAACCCAGGACTTTATTTCCAACTATGTGGCAGACTATATATCCTGATGGAAATAATTACATGTTGGATGAAATAGAAATCAAACAAAAAGCTTTTAAACCTATCATTGAGTTGACACCAAAAGAAGAATTAAGGAAATTAATCCTTAATTAAAGAATTAGTGGAAACAAGTTTTCCCCAAATGACAGGAAAAAGAGGGTCTTAGATGCAAGGAAACGGCATAGCCAGACTGAGCCCCGAGTGTTTACGGAAACCTGCAGACCCTGGGCTTTGCAGGGTTGAGCTCTCCCTGGGGAACAGGATGAAGAGAGAGTCTCAGGCCTACCCAAGGTGAAGAGTGTAACACAAGACCCCTGAATAAATATTAAATCCTAAAGCTTCAGAGCGAGTAAGAAAGGAAGCCTGATTTTCAGAAGAAAAGGTAAGGAAACTTGTGTGTCTCCATTTTTCTACTGTGTACAGAGATTCCACAAATATGACTTGTGTATATTTTTGCTGACCCATTCATGCTTCTCATACAGTCCCCAAAAAACCAAAGGGGAGAATTAATTTTAAATGGCCCTGGAATAAGTAGTCATCTCTGGAGGAATTCATTTCAACTCAGACATCAAAATACTCCCCAAAATAAAGTTCTAGGGGAAGTTAAAAGCCCAGTGCAAGAAAACTCAAAACACAAAATATTTCAGGGCATATATACAAAAAGCAGATTCACAACAACTTTAGATACTGTTTAAGGTACAGACTATAAAATAATTATTTGCAATATGTTTAAGGAAAGTATAGAGAAGTATGAAAATGAGGACAAAGAAGAAGCATTAAAAATAATGAAGCAGATTTTTTTGAAGCCCAAATAAAATTTCTATAAATAAAAAATGAGTCTGGAACTTAAACTAGGGTTAAATAATAACTAGACAGATTAAATGGTAGGTGAAACAAAGCTGAATAGAGAATTAGTACATTGGAAGATAGATTCAGAATTTTTCTAGAGTCCAGTAGAAGAAGGAGGAGGAGGAGAAGAAAGGACAGAGAGAGTGAGAGAGAGAGATGAAAAATATGAAGAGAGGTTATGGTAAAAAATTCTAATAAATGTCTAACTAGAATTCCAAATTAGAGGAAAAGATAACTGAGAAAAAGGAGAAGAAGCAATATTCGAATAGCTAATGACAGAGGATATCTCAGCATGTAGAAAGATACAAACCTGAGAATTAGAAAGCCCAGTAAATCTCATATAAGATATAGAGAGGGAATCCCACACCAATCCCATTTTTACACACAGTAATACAACTTAATGACACACAAAAAAACAAGATGCTAAAAGCATCTTGAAAGGAAGAACGGAAGGGGCATCAATGACACATCTGACTTCAAACATGCCAAAAAAATCAAAGCTAGAAAACAGAAAATAATATCTTCAAAATTCAGAGAGACAGTAACTGCTAATTAGAATTTCATATTTAGTAAAGCTATCTTTCAAGAATGGGGTCAAACAAAGAAAATTTAGAAAAATCAAAACAGAGCATTTTCCACAAAAGATGTATCAAAGAAGGAAGTTTAAAGGGTATGTTTTTGGCAGAAAGTAGAAAAACTAAGATGGAAAAGAGAATGGTATGCACATGGCTAAACTATTCACTGGTTAGTGGTTTTGTTGGTGGGAGAGAAGAATTGGGCTAGAATTAAAACACCAAAGAAAACTACCAGATGTGTTAGAATGCGTTTATCACAGCTGAGACATTCAAAGGCTTTACGTTGCTCAGAAGAAGAAAAACAAAAATATTAATTAATTTGAGATTTCATTACCTACATGTGTTACCCAAGAGTCTTAGTAGAACTCGCAAACACAAAGAGTAAAGTAATGGAATATGAAGATGAAAATGGTACAAGAAGTAAAATAAAAAATAAAACAAGAATAAACCATGCTTAGGATTTCTTTTAAAGCTCTTCTAAACAACTTATGAGTCACAGAAGAAAAATTTAAATTAGAAAATTTTCAAAAGTAAAGTTCGTGAAAACAAAATGGGGACTTCCCTGGTGGCCCAGTGGTTAAGAATCTGCCTTGCAATGCAGGGGACATGGGTTCAATTCCTCAAAGATCCTCCCTGCCATGGAGCAACTAAGCCAAGTGCCTGCAACTACGGAAGCCCGCAAACCACAACTAGAGAGCACCGCTATAGAAGACCCCACAGGCCGCACTGAGACCCAAGGCAAGCACAGTAAGAAGAAGAACACTGTAAAAGGCAACACGCATTAAAATCTATAGAACGTAGCTAAAGAAAGATATATAGAAAAATGTATAGCCCAAATTGCTTACGTTTAGAAAGGAAGAAAGGCTAGCATTATCAAGCAATGCATTTAAGTTAACTCAGTAAGTCCAAAAAAGAACAGAATATACTTAAAGTTGATAGAGGGAAATAATAAAGATAACAGCAGAAATTATGAGAAATAAAACAAGCACAAGGTAAAGAGGTTCATAGCAAAATCCGGCTCACTCAGGAGACTAACAGACTAACTGTCAAAACTAGCAAGAAAAAATTTAGGGGAGAGAGAGAGAGAAGGTATATATATATACAATACAGAAACGAACAATGCAGACAAAACCTGAAAACAAATTATATTTTAAAATACTATGTCAATACCTTTGAAAGTTCATGTGAAAGAACTAACTTCTAAAGACAAAGTTACCAAAAATTTCTCAAGAGAAAAATTTTAAAACACAAAGAATTTTATAACTTTAAATAAATTGATTCAGTATTTTAAATCTAGGACCAAATACTTTATGGGCATATCTGCCAGACATCGCAAAAGGAAAGGAAATAAATCATCTTACACGACTCTTTACAGAGAATTAAAAATAAGGGAGCACTCATTTTAATGCAGCTTGTTAAGTGTGCTGTTCAAATCTTATATTTTTTCCCATTTTTATTTGATTTGTTAGCCACTGAAATGAATATTTAACATTTTCAATCATTTTGGGGAATTTTGTAAGTCTTGTACTTCCTTTTGGTACCTCCATCTGGCTTGATATCAGACTGATTATCTGATAACACTGATTATCAGACAAGTGTGGCCCAAGAAATGGGAATTATGTTAATTATAGAAATTAATACTGGTTTAATATTTTTAAACTTACCACATTAACACATTAAAGGGAAAGTAAACAACTTGTCAGATGCACCAAACTTAAAATTCATTCTTAGAAAACTAAAAATAAAAGGATCTTCATAAAGAATGTCTACCCAAAAAAGTCATACTCAATGGTAAAATATTTAAAGCATTCCTTTTGTATCAGTAACAAGACATGGATGCTTGCTATCCCCACTTCTAGAACCTTTACAGGGAGGTCGTAGCTAGTAAAGTGATATGAAAACTAGGTAAAAAGCTTAAGAATTGGAAAGAAAAAAAACTCCTGTCATTTGTAGGTAATATGATTTTCTTTGTAGAAAATCTCAAATTATCTATGAATAAGAGATGAGAATTGCTAGGAGAGTTCAGCAAAATTTCTGCACTAAAAATCAATATGCCAAAGTCAACCATATTTTTAGACACTAAGAAAAAGTCATATAGAAAATGTAAAAAAGTATTAACAATATAAACAATAATATAAAGTACCTGTGAGTTACTGTAATAAATAGTAGGTAAAACCTTTAAGGAAGAAGTATAAAATGACTAAAAGATATTATCACGTAGACTGACAAATATACCATACAGTTAGATAGGAAGATGTCATTTCTCCCCAAATTAAACCTGAGATTCAATAAAACAGCAATCAAAATCTCAATAAGACTTTCATGAAACTTGACCAGATGATTCTAAATACCCGTACAAGAGCAAAGGGCTGAGAATAACCAAAATACTACTGAAAAAGAACAAAGTCAAAGAGGGCAAACAATCCTCTAGTTCCAATTACAGAAGAATTGAATTCCCTTACACCTTTGAAACCACACCTAAGTGACTAGTTCCGTCACCGAAACATGAGTAGAACCTACGCGTCACTTCTGGGAGGAGGCGTTAACAGCTGGCTCTCCACACTCTCTTCTCCCCTCTGGAAGCTCATGTTGAGATGGTAACAGAGCTTCAGTCTGTCTGTGTCCTGAGTGCCTACAATTCCACATGTAACATAAGTAAGAAACAACCATTTTTGGTTGCAAACCACTGAGATTTATATGCGAAGCTAGCCCACCTATGCTGACTACCATCAATCTCAAGTCTTCATAAAGCTGCAACAATAAAAACACTGCTGTGTTGGTACAAAAATAAGTGAACTGACACATGGATCAGAATAGAGAGCCAATTAAAAGACCCATCCTTGAGTGGACACAAGATACGCCAGAGGTTGTGTTACAGACCAATAAATAGTTTGGGAAAGATAAGTCCACAGGGACAATAAAACTGGACCAGTCCTGGACACTATTCACCATCAATAGCTCCAGATGGATTGCAACTCTAAAAGAGACCAGTGAAATGGGAGAGCAATCAGCCGACGACAGTCTTAGGAGTGGGAGATAAGTCTAAAAAGCCACAAAAGTACTAACCATAAAGGGAAAAACAGATGAAGCGGACTACACTTAATAATGAACATTTGTTCTTTTCCAAATATGCAATAAATTCCAGATTGGATATTGGTTTGGCCACGTCTATAAAGGATATTGGTAGCAGATGGAGGAAATGTGAAGATGGTTTGCGTATGCCATGTGATGAAAATTCACTGAAATGCAAAGATGCAAACTGTTGACTGAGCTTGCATTTTGATCACACACACACACACACACACACACACAGACATACACACACACAAATGCAACTCAGTAGAATATGCACGGAGATGTTCAGGCTGATGACTTCTAGGCAGTAGAAATACAAAGTTCTTTAAAAATTGCTTGCATCTCTTATAGCCTAACTTGCTACAGTATGCATGTACTGCTTTTATGATAATAAAACAATTAAAATAAAATAAAATAAAACAATTAAAATAAATGAATGAATAAGTAAATGAAACCATGAATACACAAACTGTGGGTTAACACATAAAGATAATGAAAAAGACAAACACAGAGAGGGAAAGGATGTTTGCCTCACAAATGACCAACAAATAACTAATATGGAGAATTTCTTGAACCCTGTAAGTCTGTGATATAAAGGCAGACAACCTATCTGAAAAATCAGCAAAATACATGAACAGTAATGTCATATAAAGAAGAAATCTAAATTGCATTAAATTTATGAGAAGATGGTCCAGCTCATTAGTCATCTATAAAAAACATATCACAACCCCTGGGAGCTACTATCACACCTTCCAGATGGGCAAAAATTAAATTCTGATGATGCCAAGTCCTGGCAAGGCTGTGGGTAGTGGGCACCCTCATAACTTGCTGGCAAGAATATATAAAAGTATGACATTATTTGTTAAAGCCACAGATGAGCAAATGCCCCAGAAATCTCATTGCCAGGAATAGATCTGATAATTTCTTTTTGCAGAAAAGAGTTCATAGCAACACTGTTCATAACTGGTCCAAACTGGAGATGAGCCAAAT
Source organism: Raphicerus campestris (assembly GCA_006410735.1). Lineage (NCBI taxonomy): Eukaryota > Metazoa > Chordata > Mammalia > Artiodactyla > Bovidae > Raphicerus > Raphicerus campestris. The sequence continues at coordinate 11,244 of SJYW01051981.1, forward strand.
TTTCATTAACATTAAAACAATTTTTTAAAAACTGTGGTATCGCCATGTCTTGGAATACCATAAAACAATGAACATGAATAAATTCCTGTTACATACATCAATAAACAGAAGAACCTCAAAAACAGTGGTGAGCAAAAGTAACAAATCACAAAAATACATTCTGTATGACACCATTTTAAGTTCAAAACCAGGCAAAACCAAGTAATATATTATTTAGGAGTGTGTGTGTGTGTGTGTGTGTGTGTGTGTGTGTGTAAAACTATCTAGAAAAGCAAATAAATTAGCTTTAAAATTTCAAGACAATGGCTACAGTGTGAGTGAAAACAATAAGCCAGGTGGTAGGGGCAGGGGCGACGGGGGTTAGACAGGATTTCTAAGACTATAGTTAGATTCTATATTTTAATTCCAGCGGTGGGTACACAAGGGTCTGTTTTTCATTATTACTTAACATTTATTGATGTTATTTAACAATAACAATAATATCTGTCTGTGTTTTTGTGTGTGTGTGCTCAGTCATGTCCAGCTCGATGTGATCCCATGGACGGCAGCCTGCCAGGCTCTTTGACCATGGAATTTTCCAGGCAAGAATACTGGAGTGGGTTGCCATTTCCTTCTCCAGGGACCTTCCTCATCCAGGGATTGAACCCGCATCTCTTGCATCTCCTGCATTGGCAAGCAGATTCTTTACCATTGTGCCACGTGGGAAGCCTTAATAATATTACATAATATTATACAGATATTAATTATTATAGATCATGTTTCATGTGTGATTTTGTACATGCCTTTCATGGCTAACTAAATTATCCCTATAAAACAACAGCGGGATATTAAGAAATGTATACAGTCCAGGAGGAAATGCAAAATTAAAACCAGTCACCAAACTGTAATAGGCGCTGTAACAGAGACTATGAAAGTGAAAGTGAAGTCGCTCAGTTGTGTCCAACTCTTTGCGACCCCATGGACTGTTACTTATCAGGCTCATCTGTCAATGGGATTTTCCAGGCAATAGTACTGGAGTGGATTGCTGTTGCCTTCTCCAGCGGATCTTCCCAACCCAGGGATCGAACCCAGGTCTCCCGCATTGTAGACAGACGCTTTTACTGTCTGAGTCACCAGGGAAGGCAACAGAGACTATATAGCTATTCATTTGGTCATCAAGCAAGTCAGGCCGTTAAAAGAGGAACAAGTTCAAGTACCCAACTCTGGTCTCCTTTCTCTGTGAAGCTTGACTGTAAAAGCTGTGAGTTTCCAGGCAGGCGTTCTGCATGCCAAGGCTACATGTGCTGGCTTGAACATCTTATGAGTGAACCTGAAGTCCTGGATTCGGTTTTAGGAGACGCTGAGTGTCATGATCACGCAGGCTATAAATTGCATTTTTATGATGACAGTGATTGTTTAAGCAGAAAAACAGAAGCAATGCGCCTGAAGAAAAAACAACAAAGAAGCCTACCCAAACATCACCTCATTATTCAAGTGCAATGAACTCCGACTAACACTTAATTACAAGAGGCGCGAGGAGGCTCTGAGCAGGATAAGACATGGCACTCTCCCGAGGCACTTGATTGATTTCTCAGATTACAAAATTCAAGCTTCTGAGAATTCTGAAAACATTGATTTAGCAAGAGTGAGCCCAGGGAACACTCATGGCTTCTAATGGGAATAAATACAGAATAAATGAAACCGGCCAGGCTGCCTGTTACAGACCTTATACTAGGATGGATTTCAAACTTTGCTGATACTTTATTGCTCTAATGTAGCTGTTTCTTCGAGGGGAAAAGACAGACCTCATCCCTTTTATTCCTGTTCAGTGCAGCAAAGGCCTGCAACTCTGTGCCATCTGCTGTGATGTTCTGCATGGTTTGCATAGCTCAGAAATATGCTAAGGCACGACTTGGATTATTTATTTTTCTTTGAAAAGTATTACCAAGGAAGCCTGCCCCACACATATGAACATAAAATACTTTGGCTACCAAGTTTTCAAGGGAAAGAAATAGCTTCTTCCTGTACGAATCATCAATGGGAAATTTCTTCACTAATATCTTGAATTAAATATCAGATGGATTGATAGTTGGGCAAAAGCATTAGTTGCTCATTCATGTCCAACTCTTGGCGTGGCGACCCCATGGACTGTAGCCCGCTAGGTTCTTCTGTCCATGGAACTCTCCAGGCAAGAATACTGGAGTGGGTTGCCATGCTGTTCTCCAGATGGTTATGCAAAGTCACATCAAAATGCCTAGATTTGAATGCTAGCTTCACTGCTTACCTGCTGTGACCTGGGGCAAGAGACTTAACCCTCTGGGTCTCACCTGAAAAATGGGATTAATAAGAATATCTGCCTCCTGAGTTTTTCCTGAGGACTAAATAAAATAATGCATGTAAAACATTTGGTGTTTGTCTAGAATATAGTAAAAGTTCAACAAACAGCTGTATAAAGTCAGTAGGAAGACTCAATGCTTAGTTCAAGATGCTCTACGGGAGACTGAATTTTCTGAGTCCCCACTTTTGCAAATAGCAAGCTTAAATTTTATCCTCGTGTCCACACCATTTGACAGTCTGCTCATGCCATCTGAACACATCCTGCATCTATGAACAGAAGCTTGGGCCAGAAATAGTTTTAACAGTTCCCGTATTCTCTGTGGTTATCCACATGAGAAAGAGAANTCTGTCATACTCTGCACTAGAAGCTTCTGTAAATTGGCTTCACTGCATCCCCAGAAAAGCACAGTGACAGAGCTATCGGGCCCTTACATGGATGAGACATGGAGGCTCGGGTCAAATCAGCTACTGAAGGTTAATGCAGTCCGTAAGAAACTGTGAATTAAGTAACTAGCCTCTCATTAAAATAAATAAGTTAATTTGCAAAAAAAAAAGAAAGAAAGAAAGAAAGAAAAAAGAAACTGTGAATTATTTCTAAACAGAGCAAAAAAATCATATTTTCTTGGCATGGTTGTACTTACAGCACTTCTAGCTGCCTATCTGTTTTATACTCCCTGTAGGCATGTGACGATCAAGGTCACTGTTGAAGCCTTAGAACCCAGCACACTGCCTGGGAGGAGAAGTCAGCGACGCATGGTGACTGAAAGAATATACAAATGGCAGAGACAATTTGGTCCTTTCACAAACATAACCTCACTCGAACAAGTACTCTGGCAAGAGGCCACGCTCCTTAGAGAAAGAAAGACATACATGGCCATGAAAGGTCGTGTCCTCCACCCACTGTTTCAGGCAGCGTGACTCCGCAGCTACCTGAGCCAGAGATGAGCGCCACCTCATGATGGAAAGGATCGCACCGCCTTGTTTAAGAACGAGCTATGGGGAAAGCACTGGAAAGCTCGTAATGAGTCTGAAAGCAAATGTCAGAGGCAGGAAGTGCAAACAGAGAAAAGCAGACTGTAAACTCCTTGCATAACCTCAGTTTGCATCCCCAAAGAGGATTTTGCTCTGGAAAAAAAAAAAAAAAAGAATCAACTCAGACACAATGCACAAAATGTGCAGAGGAAGCTTGAGGGTAGGGAAGAAACTGACTTTGGGAGAAGAAGGTGGCAGTCCTTTTGTCAAGCCCCAGAGGTACCAATCCTGGGAAAGGAAGAAGCTCAGCAGAGGAGGATTCAGTTCCGCTCAGTCGCTCAGTTGTGTCTAACTCTTTGCGACCTCATGAATCGCAGTACGCCAGGCCTCCCTGTCCATCACTAACTCCTGGAGTTCACGCAGATTCACGTCCATCGAGTCAGTGATGCCATCCAGCCATCTCATCCTCTGTCATCCCCTTCTCCGCCTGCCCCCAATCCCTCCCAGCATCAAAGTCTTTTCCAATGAGTCAACTCTTCGCATGAGGTGGCCAAAGTACTGGAGAGGAGGATTAAGGATTTCTAAATGACAGAAGTCACTTTGTCTCTCCCCCATCCACCCCTACAGCTTGATGAAAAATTCTTATTAGGAATCATAAATGTTACTCCTTGCCCCAGAGAGAGCTAAGTAAGAACAGGCACCAAGATGGAATGTGGTTTTGCATATTACACTCTCCTAATCTACTGAAGGTCTAAATCCCCAGGACAACTTTTGTTTTTTTCAGTCTTGATTATACACAATGACCTGAAACATGAATATGAGAATAAACCTTCAAAGGGGAGAGATTACTTTTTTCCATAACACTATTAGAGGAGCCGATAAAAGCTCAGGCAGGATTCAGATAAAGATAACATTTTAATGGAAAATCATTTTATTTTACTTCCGACGGATGGCCTTAGCAGAACATGAATTTGATGGTGAGATTTAAATAGTAATGTACACATCTGAAAAATAACTAAAGAGAAATAACTATAGGTAGCCATTAACTGGCCCAAGGTACTCATCTGATTGGACTTCTCCGGTGGCGCTGGTGGTAATGAACACACCTGCCAATGCACAGACATAAGAGGCCTGGGTTCAGTCCCCGGGTCGGGAAGGTGCCCTGGAGGAGGGCACGGCAACCCACTCCAGTATTCTCGCCTGGGAAATCTCCATGGACAGAGGAGCCTGGTGGGCTACTGTTCCTAAGGTCGCAAAGAGTCGGACATGACTGAAGCGACACAGCACACAATGCTCATCTGATTAGCCTCTTCCCAGGGTGTATGGTCTTCAGGAGAAAGCCTGGAAGTTTCTCCGACCGATCCTGCTCAGCCGCCTTCTCAATATGTGGCCTCAACAGCATCTGCCTCTTGTGAAATGTACCACCAGCAAGTGTGATTTGTCCGGGAGAACACCCTTCGAACGTGCCCCTGGCAGCCTTGATTGAAGCTTTCAGCCTGACTAGGAAGGGAATGTGAGAAATAATAGAAATATAGCTCATGGCACAGAGCTCCTAAAGCCCTTGAAAATCCCAAGGAATGTCAAGAGCATATTGTTCCTCTTAAGTCGCTAAGTCATGTCTGANTTCCAATGCAGGGAAGCAGGGGGTGCTGGTTCCATCCCTGGTCAGGGAGCTAAGATTCCACATGCTGCATGATGCGACCAAACAAAGCAAAAAAGAAAAACAAGTGAGATGCTGCCACGTATTTCATGATCTGGCCGTTGTCACAATATCTTAGGCAGAATTCCAAATACCCTGTAAGTATTTCAGAAAGTATTCATTTGCGCATTTCTTGAGTGATTCAGCCATTTATTCAACCCGTTTTTCCTGGAGACCTACTATGTGCCAGGTCTCCTTGTGGTGCGAGAGGAGGCAGACGCCATTCTCGTCCTCGCAGCCTTTCCAGAGCACGGCCCCAGCAAGCCATATGGTGCCTTAAGCCCATCAGGGCTCTCTCGCTCCCGGCACGTGCAGTTCCGGGTATGGGGCACCGTCAGTGAAAACAGATGTGGTCCATCAGGTGGGAGCCCTTGGGCAGTGAGTATTTTCAACAACCATTCTTGGCAGCCCTGATGGACAGCAGTGGGCATTAAACAAATTACTACTCAAGTAGACACTTAATTACAAGCCTGACATATGCAACTAAGGAAAGTACCTAATGCATAATTATTAAGTAGTGTTTCTTACATAATCAGAGGTGTCTGGGACAATTTGGAAGGAGGAGTGCATGAGGACATTTCTCATCAGAAGAACCCCAAGTGTCCCCAACCATCATCTTGGTACCTGTGGAGAAGAAAGCCAGGTCACTTAGATAAGTTTAAGACTGTTGGATTTCTGCTCTAACCACTTATTCAATTAGAACATCTATTTATTTTTTATATATTCATAACTGTGCATTGCTGACTGTCCAAAGAATACCATTTTAAGACCTATCATGGGGTAAAAAATGATAAATTTGCTTTTGTAATTGTTAGATTTATCTACATAAATAATTCCATACTTAAGAACACTTTAGTATTAGTTATGATAGAAAGAGAATTATTTTCAGATTCAGACAGACCTGAGTTTGGCCTGGCGCCATTACTTTGCAATGATGTGCTCTTGGGCAAATTGCTTCATGAGTTTCTGCCTCAGTTTACTCATCTGTAAAATGGGATTTCTAATGCCTGCCTTTTAAGGTGTGGGGAAAATTAAATGTGATGATTTAGTGCCCAGTCCCCCTTGAGCTCTGACTCTGGGAAAGATCAGAAGACGCTGGTCTCTGTCCTCTTTGGGAGCAATGGGAACGCAAGAGCGAAACAAAACGGAATCTGGCCAACGTGTGTTGGTTCAAATGTGTTTGTTTCTTACATTATACGACAGCAGACTATAGATGCATCCAGTTGAGTTGCCTACTGAAAGAGGAGTGTTTGATTATTGCATCTTAATAATGTCCCTCGTGGCAGGTGTTTTGCTGTGAGATTCATGCAGTATATCCAGTCAACATACTCCTCTTGCAGTGGTTCTCCTGTCTACACCTATGGTATTCATTTGATTCTATATACAGATCTATCTGAGGTTCCCAGGTGACTCAGTGGTAAAGAATCCTCCTGCAATATAGGATACGCGAGTTCGATCCCTGAGTCAGGAAGATCCTTTGGGGAGGGAAATGGCAACTCACTCCAGGATTCTTGCCTGGGAATTTCGTGGCCCGAGGAGCCTGGCAGGCTACAGTCCATGGGGTCATAAAGAGTCAGTCACGACTGAGTGACTAAACAACAGATCTATACCTTCAGAAACTCACTGTCTTACAATTTTTTAAAACAAAAGTAAAAAGTTATAAAAAGATTTCTCTGATCATGGCCTCCTGTGTGTTTAAGAATTATGGCATGCCACTTAGATCCTTCTTAAAAACCAGTGTGTGTTTCAAAGAGCCTCCCTTGAGCCAGGCTTCTGGACAAGGCCAAATCAATGACCACAGCATGGCACGCTTGCCTGATGGCTGCAGACTGAGAAGTGGGAGGCCTGCTGGAGATTCATTTCCTAGAAGGTTGGTGAACAGTTGCACCCACACCTAGAAAGTTCACAGTGGCAGAGATACGGGAGTGCAGTCAGCCAGAATGTTAGCCAGCATGGGCCCAGGTACAAGCCACCAGAGACAGCCTGACCTTAGACCGTGGGATTGGAAGTCAGCATCCACTGAGTCATCCGTTGTTTTCCTCATTGGATAGTGGCTAAAGCTGAAGCACAGTTCTCAGTTCTCGAGGTGAATAACATGATTTAGGGAGGCAGTTGCTTGAGATACAAAGGAAGCCTCTGAGTAGGGCTGGGATGGTTGTCCTAACCAGTCGGAGTCATCCTGGGAACCACTGGTTGTTACTCAGCCTCTTTCAGTCTCTTTATGACAGATGAGATTTGCAATAGCACAGGCTAGCAGTGCAAGTTCATTGCCGAGGAGCTGGAACCTCCCCAAGGAGAGAAGAGGTGCCTTTGGAGGCCTTCAGTTCAATACAGGAATGTATAAGCCTCGTGACTTTGTAAAAGTATATTTAGTTTCTTTCATGCATCCAGCCCATCTGTGCCCTTTTTTTCTCAATTGCTGCTGAGAAATTAACTGGTAAAAGCTTTTATATGGTAACAATAACCACAAAACTCACTGCCATGTGGCTGTCCTTGATGTTTTATCTCGTCTCCAACATTACAAACAGTTAGACCCCTGATTGGATTCCCTGGTGGCTCAGTCAGTAAAGAATAAATCTGCAATGCAAGAGATAGGGGTTTGATCCCTGGGTTGGGAAGATCCCCTGGAGAAGGAAATGGCAACACACGCCAGTACTCTTGCCGGAGAAATTCTGTGGACAGAGGAGCCTGATGGGCTACAGTCCCTGGGGTTGCAAAAGTCAGACGGACATGACTTAGTGACTAAACTACCACCACCGCTAGACTACCCTGATTGTTGGTAAATGATGTCTTCATGTCCCAGAGTCTTCAAAACTTCTTCCATGCATCTGTAACACTCACTTGGATTGACTTTTTCTTCCCCTAGTGGCAGTCTATGTCTTTCCTGTTCAGACAGTACTGTCCTTACCTGTTGGCATCATTGACTCGATAGACATGAGTTTGAGTAAACTCTGGGAGTTGGTGATGGACAGAGAGGCCTGGCGTGCTGCAGTCCATGGGGTCGCAAAGAGTTGGACATGACTGAGCAACTGAACTGAATCGAGCTGATCCTTACCTGTAGATGGTGAAGGCAGAGGAGGGCTGGGGCCCAGGTGGCCTTGGCACCCTCACAGCTGCCTGGCACAGAGTCTCCTGCCTGTGTGGCTGCCAGTGTGGTTAGCAGGCTCCAGCTCTTTCCAACCACCACAAGTTTGTTCTCTACATCTTTGTTCTGTTCAGTTCAGTCTCTCAGTCGTGTCCGACTCTTTGTGAACCCATGGGCTGCACATGCCAGGCCTCCCTGTCCATCACCAACTCCCAGAGTTTACTCAAACTCATGTCCATCAAGTTGGTGATGCCATCCAACCATCTCCTCCTCTGTTGTCCGCTTCTTCTCCCACC
>SJYW01051981.1:22149-36974 GCA_006410735.1 Raphicerus campestris
TGACCCCATGGACTGTAGCCTGCCAGGCTCCTCGGGCCACGAAATTCCCAGGCAAGAATCCTGGAGTGAGTTGCCATTTCCCTCTCCAGGGGATCTTTCTGACTCAGGGATCGAACTCACATATCCTGTATTGCAGGAGGATTCTTTACCACTGAGTCACCTGGGAACCTCAGATAGATCTGTATATAGAATCAAATGAATACCATAGGTGTAGACAGGAGAACCACTGCAAGAGGAGTATGTTGACTGGATATACTGCATGAATCTCACAGCAAAACACCTGCCACGAGGGACATTATTAAGATGCAATAATCAAACACTCCTCTTTCAGTAGGCAACTCAACTGGATGCATCTATAGTCTGCTGTCGTATAATGTAAGAAACAAACACATTTGAACCAACACACGTTGGCCAGATTCCGTTTTGTTTCGCTCTTGCGTTCCCATTGCTCCCAAAGAGGACAGAGACCAGCGTCTTCTGATCTTTCCCAGAGTCAGAGCTCAAGGGGGACTGGGCACTAAATCATCACATTTAATTTTCCCCACACCTTAAAAGGCAGGCATTAGAAATCCCATTTTACAGATGAGTAAACTGAGGCAGAAACTCATGAAGCAATTTGCCCAAGAGCACATCATTGCAAAGTAATGGCACCAGGCCAAACTCAGGTCTGTCTGAATCTGAAAATAATTCTCTTTCTATCATAACTAATACTAAAGTGTTCTTAAGTATGGAATTATTTATGTAGATAAATCTAACAATTACAAAAGCAAATTTATCATTTTTTACCCCATGATAGGTCTTAAAATGGTATTCTTTGGACAGTCAGCAATGTACAGTTATGAATATATAAAAAATAAATAGATGTTCTAATTGAATAAGTGGTTAGAGCAGAAATCCAACAGTCTTAAACTTATCTAAGTGACCTGGCTTTCTTCTCCACAGGTACCAAGATGATGGTTGGGGACACTTGGGGTTCTTCTGATGAGAAATGTCCTCATGCACTCCTCCTTCCAAATTGTCCCAGACACCTCTGATTATGTAAGAAACACTACTTAATAATTATGCATTAGGTACTTTCCTTAGTTGTATATGTCAGGCTTGTAATTAAGTGTCTACTTGAGTAGTAATTTGTTTAACGCCCACTGCTGTCCATCAGGGCTGCCAAGAATGGTTGTTGAAAATACTCACTGCCCAAGGGCTCCCACCTGATGAACCACATCTGTTTTCACTGACGGTGCCCCATACCCGGAACTGCATGTGCCGGGAGCGAGAGAGCCCTGATGGGCTTAAGGCACCATATGGCTTGCTGGGGCCGTGCTCTGGAAAGGCTGCGAGGACGAGACGAGAATGGTGTCTGCCTCCTCTCGCACCACAAGGAGACCTGGCACATAGTAGGTCTCCAGGAAAAACGGGTTGAATAAATGGCTGAATCACTTAAGAAATGCGCAAATGAATACTTTCTGAAATACTTACAGGGTATTTGGAATTCTACCTAAGATATTGTGACAACGGCCAGATCATGAAATACGTGGCAGCATCTCACTTGTTTTTCTTTTTTGCTTTGTTCGGTCGCATCATGCAGCATGTGGAATCTTAGCTCCCTGACCAGGGATGGAACCAGCACCCCCTGCTTCCCTGCATTGGAAGCACGGAGTCTTAACCGCTGAACCTCCAGGGAAGTCCCTCTGGATTTTGTAGCTAAATCCTAACAACAGGAGGAGACAAACCTCTGACCATAAGACCAAGTGATGAGGCGACACGGGCAGTTCTTCACTGGGCTCCCTGGCTCTACACAGTTAGGAAATGCCAGTCACTTTTCTTCTTTTCCAGAAGGGAGTAATTTTGGAAGAAAGCAAATGGACTCTTGTCTTATTTGTAGGGTGTGGTAAAGAATATCCAGGCCAGAAACCTGAATATTTGATCCAAAGGCCATATTAGTGAAGGACAAAAATATGATTAAATAAAGTTACTAATCACCGTGGGATCTGAAGTCTGTTGAGTTTCCCCTAGCCTCTAGCTAGTAAATGAACCATGAAGAAAGCAATGTGTTTTTCCTCTCTTCCTCCCCTTCCTTCCTTGCTTTTGATGAAAAACTGTAGAGATTCTTACGGTCCAGAAAACTGAGGGAGATAATACTATGAGAGAAAGCCAACTGAAATGGAATCCATTTATTGGCAGAAATATGCACAAAGACACTCCCAATGTTTGCTTACAAAAACAAGCGAAGACTCAGGAAGGCCAAAGCTCTGGAGTAAAGAAGCTCATTGGTCTTTCCTCCCAGGAGTCCCCAGTTCCCAGCCCCCAGGCTCCACTCCAGGCTTCCAGGCAGAAAGGACCCTCACCCAGTGTCAGCTTGGTCTCTGCAGGCATTATCAGGACTAACCAGCTCTGCAGGAGGAGTCAGAGAGAGGATCTAGTCACAAAGCACCTACTGGGTGCTCAGCACAGTACAAATGGCTTCACAGCCTTGATCCCTTTCAATACTCAACACATCTTTGGGAGGTTTTTGTTTTGTTTTGTTTTGTTTTTCCACTTTAAGCAAAGCCTTGATTTTCAAGGCAAAAGTACATTTTTTCACTTTCTGTTCTTGGCATAAATTTTAATTATTTCCAGTAGAACCAAGACCTCCTGAATCCATTTCAGTGTCATCTAAAGCTTGAATTTCCTCAATTTCTGGGTAAAATATCCATTCACAAATAAGTTGTGCAGTTCGATCACCCTTTTTGACTTCAAACTTTTCTTTGCCAAAATTAAACAGAACAACACCAACATCTCTNACCTCCTGATCCATTTCAGTGTCATCTAAAGCTTGAATTTCCTCAATTTCTGGGTAAAATATCCATTCACAAATAAGTTGTGCAGTTCGATCACCCTTTTTGACTTCAAACTTTTCTTTGCCAAAATTAAACAGAACAACACCAACATCTCTATAATCTTCATCTAGGACACTCCTACTTCTATGAAATGTTTTGCCAAGTCAGAACATGGAGCTTCCCTCCCATAGCATCCAGAAGGAAGAGCTATCTCAATGTTGGTTTCCACAAGGACTTTCTCCATCGGTGGCATCGGGTAATCGTGGACCCTGTACAGGTCATAGCCCGAGGAACACATGGACCCCGTGGTTGGGGCAGTGGTGTGTTCCCAGAGCTGGGCAAAGCAGACCTCATGCCTTCCTCCTCCACAACCAGGCCCCACCTGCTGGAGGAGATGACTTGAGCCTCTTGAAAGCTGGGCAAGGGGGGCAGAACATGAGCACAAGAGGGAGCAGGGGAAACAAGAGCCTTTGGGAAGTATTTTTAAACCCTCTTTCAAAACTGATTACAGAGGCTGAAAAAGTATTCCATCACTCAAAATGAGTTCTGAAACCTCATTTCAACTATAACACTTCATCTCTTAAAAAGTGAAAGGGAAGACTGAAAAGTCAAGTGTTTGCCATGAAATGACATTGCTGATTAGAAGGAGAGCTGACCACATTATTCTAACAGCTCAGGTCCCTTTTTTCACTCTAGACAAAGGAAGGCAGGGGAATTCTGAAAACTTAGTGTTGGTGGTGAATTTGGGGTCCTGAACACACTTTTGGAACATAAATGTAGCTTCAGTTGAGACTTTATTCAATTAAGTTAACAGATCAATTAGTTCAATAAATATTTGGGGGCATCTATAGTGAACCATTCACTGTGCAGGCCCTGGGAACATCTCAGTTCTCGAGATAATCAAGTCCCTGCTCTCATGGAGTGGACACAGATTTTAAAAAAACAGATAAACAACCAGGATAATTACAGACTCAACTATGTGCTATGACAAGAATGCTGAGAAAAGTGTCCAAGTATTCTGAGTGGTTTTCCTGAACAAAGCCACCTTCAGGCTGAAATTCAAGAATAAGCAGGAGCTAGCCATGGTGATACCTTGGTCTGGGTGCCCTCAGGACAAGACTCTGAGATGGATTCGAGCGCAAGTAGCTGCCTAGGAAGATGGTCCCAGTTAACACTGGTGGAGAGTGAGACAGGAATGGGCAGGAAGCCGAGAAAGCATATGACATCAAATAAGTTATTCTGTGGGCAGCAAGAGCTCGATCCCATGGGGGAACTCTGGGAGACACTGTAAAATACACAACTCAGACCTATCCCACCTAAGGGGCAAGGGAACTGGGGTATTTATACACCATCTCCCAGAAATCGCTAGCCGAAGGCTGCTCTAGGGAGCAGGGCAAGCATTCATCCCCTACGTGCCCAGTCTGTCCTGAGCATAGACAGACAGGTTCTGGCAGCCAGCAGAAGCCTCAGAGAGAGAGGCAGGTATTGGTAGTTGGAAACTGACGTGCAGGCCTAGTAAGTGCTAAAGTAATATGAGTGGGTTCTGATAGCATTTGAGAGCTGTGGGTGAAGGGCAAGTTCAAAGCCAAGGAAGAAAAACAAGAATGTCTCATGTTGAGGGGGCTGTCAAGAGTTGGGCTCTGAAATCAAAAGTCTGGGTTAAAGTCAGATGATTTAGGTACAAATGCCAGTTTGGGGACATGTTGGCTGTGTGACACTGGGAAAAATGATTATCTTCTCTCAGCCTCAGTTTCTTCATCTGGATAAGAAAACTAATAAGCAAAACCAATACAATATTGTAAAGTTAAAAAAAAAAAAAAGAGTTCTGACCTCAGAGGTATGTTGTGAAGATTCAATGGGACAAGTCCTTTACCGCCACTAACACAATCCCTGACATGCTTGACATGATCAATAAATGATATCCTTTTGCACTGTCATCAAAAGGATAGGGTTGCTGGAAGGTAGGAAGTAGGGGCTTGGGGGAGGGGAGCAGGACATGAGGGGAAGAGGCAACAGGGGTCAGATCATGCAAGGTCTGAAGACTCTGGATTATCCCCGAGATGTGCTGGAAGTCACTGCAGAGTTTGAAGCTATAGAGTCATCTGATAGCATCATTCTAGAATGTCCTACTCGTCAAAGGGCTCAGTGGGCCTGCCGAGCAGGAGACAAGGATTCGATCCCTGAGTCGGGAAGATTCCCTAAAAGGAAATGGCAACCCACTCTGTATTCTTGCCTGGGAAATCTCATGGACAGAGGAGCCTGATGGAGTTGCAGAGAGTTGGATACAACTTATCGACTAAACAACAACAACTCTTCGAAGGCTTGAAATGCTTTATCTACTTCTGTATCCCAGTGCTAATTCTGCTGCTGGCATAAAAGGAAGGTGTTATTTAGCAGTAATTAGCGGACTCCAGAGGCGGATGGGTGGAAAGAAGCACTGACTTGAGTCACGCAACAACTGCACACACTTGGCTGTGGAATGATCTGCTTCATTTGCCTTCCGCAGACTTAACTTCCTAATTAAGCTGGCTCTAGCCAACATTCAGATGACTTTGCATTTTCCAAGTAGATGCCAAAAGAGGCCAGAGAGATGGCCCCCAAAGCCAGTGTGAGAAATGAGGAAGCAGGTCTGTAATGAAATACATCCTGTGGAGACCTTCATAGGAATAACTTATGTACATACATGAGTTCTAGCCAAAAGGGAAAAGAAATCACACTGGTTCTAAGGATATGCACACTAGATATGAATCTTTGAAAACACAAAGAAAGGACTTGGTGTAGTTCTAAAGCCAAAAGATAATGTTTCCATGGCAGGTGCCCAGCTCAGGCTGGGACTGGGACAGTTTCCAGAGAATGGGATTGTAGAACAGTATTATCTTATATTTATCTACCTATATCCGTTCCTTCCTTCCATCTATTTATATCCCAAAAGATGTCCACTGCAGAAGACATGTGGTTACATGAATTTTTTATTTTTAGAACATATCTAAAATCACTGCAGATGGTGACTGTAGCCATGAAATTAAAAGACACTTACTCCTTGGAAGGAAAGTTATGACCAACCTAGATAGCATATTCAAAAGCAGAGACATTACTTTGACAACAAAGGTCCGTCTAGTCAAGGCTATGGTTTTTCCAGTGGTCATGTATGGATGTGAGAGTTAGACTGTGAAGANTCCTGTATTGCAGGAGGATTCTTTACCACTGAGTCACCTGGGAACCTCAGATAGATCTGTATATAGAATCAAATGAATACCATAGGTGTAGACAGGAGAACCACTGCAAGAGGAGTATGTTGACTGGATATACTGCATGAATCTCACAGCAAAACACCTGCCACGAGGGACATTATTAAGATGCAATAATCAAACACTCCTCTTTCAGTAGGCAACTCAACTGGATGCATCTATAGTCTGCTGTCGTATAATGTAAGAAACAAACACATTTGAACCAACACACGTTGGCCAGATTCCGTTTTGTTTCGCTCTTGCGTTCCCATTGCTCCCAAAGAGGACAGAGACCAGCGTCTTCTGATCTTTCCCAGAGTCAGAGCTCAAGGGGGACTGGGCACTAAATCATCACATTTAATTTTCCCCACACCTTAAAAGGCAGGCATTAGAAATCCCATTTTACAGATGAGTAAACTGAGGCAGAAACTCATGAAGCAATTTGCCCAAGAGCACATCATTGCAAAGTAATGGCACCAGGCCAAACTCAGGTCTGTCTGAATCTGAAAATAATTCTCTTTCTATCATAACTAATACTAAAGTGTTCTTAAGTATGGAATTATTTATGTAGATAAATCTAACAATTACAAAAGCAAATTTATCATTTTTTACCCCATGATAGGTCTTAAAATGGTATTCTTTGGACAGTCAGCAATGTACAGTTATGAATATATAAAAAATAAATAGATGTTCTAATTGAATAAGTGGTTAGAGCAGAAATCCAACAGTCTTAAACTTATCTAAGTGACCTGGCTTTCTTCTCCACAGGTACCAAGATGATGGTTGGGGACACTTGGGGTTCTTCTGATGAGAAATGTCCTCATGCACTCCTCCTTCCAAATTGTCCCAGACACCTCTGATTATGTAAGAAACACTACTTAATAATTATGCATTAGGTACTTTCCTTAGTTGTATATGTCAGGCTTGTAATTAAGTGTCTACTTGAGTAGTAATTTGTTTAACGCCCACTGCTGTCCATCAGGGCTGCCAAGAATGGTTGTTGAAAATACTCACTGCCCAAGGGCTCCCACCTGATGAACCACATCTGTTTTCACTGACGGTGCCCCATACCCGGAACTGCATGTGCCGGGAGCGAGAGAGCCCTGATGGGCTTAAGGCACCATATGGCTTGCTGGGGCCGTGCTCTGGAAAGGCTGCGAGGACGAGACGAGAATGGTGTCTGCCTCCTCTCGCACCACAAGGAGACCTGGCACATAGTAGGTCTCCAGGAAAAACGGGTTGAATAAATGGCTGAATCACTTAAGAAATGCGCAAATGAATACTTTCTGAAATACTTACAGGGTATTTGGAATTCTACCTAAGATATTGTGACAACGGCCAGATCATGAAATACGTGGCAGCATCTCACTTGTTTTTCTTTTTTGCTTTGTTCGGTCGCATCATGCAGCATGTGGAATCTTAGCTCCCTGACCAGGGATGGAACCAGCACCCCCTGCTTCCCTGCATTGGAAGCACGGAGTCTTAACCGCTGAACCTCCAGGGAAGTCCCTCTGGATTTTGTAGCTAAATCCTAACAACAGGAGGAGACAAACCTCTGACCATAAGACCAAGTGATGAGGCGACACGGGCAGTTCTTCACTGGGCTCCCTGGCTCTACACAGTTAGGAAATGCCAGTCACTTTTCTTCTTTTCCAGAAGGGAGTAATTTTGGAAGAAAGCAAATGGACTCTTGTCTTATTTGTAGGGTGTGGTAAAGAATATCCAGGCCAGAAACCTGAATATTTGATCCAAAGGCCATATTAGTGAAGGACAAAAATATGATTAAATAAAGTTACTAATCACCGTGGGATCTGAAGTCTGTTGAGTTTCCCCTAGCCTCTAGCTAGTAAATGAACCATGAAGAAAGCAATGTGTTTTTCCTCTCTTCCTCCCCTTCCTTCCTTGCTTTTGATGAAAAACTGTAGAGATTCTTACGGTCCAGAAAACTGAGGGAGATAATACTATGAGAGAAAGCCAACTGAAATGGAATCCATTTATTGGCAGAAATATGCACAAAGACACTCCCAATGTTTGCTTACAAAAACAAGCGAAGACTCAGGAAGGCCAAAGCTCTGGAGTAAAGAAGCTCATTGGTCTTTCCTCCCAGGAGTCCCCAGTTCCCAGCCCCCAGGCTCCACTCCAGGCTTCCAGGCAGAAAGGACCCTCACCCAGTGTCAGCTTGGTCTCTGCAGGCATTATCAGGACTAACCAGCTCTGCAGGAGGAGTCAGAGAGAGGATCTAGTCACAAAGCACCTACTGGGTGCTCAGCACAGTACAAATGGCTTCACAGCCTTGATCCCTTTCAATACTCAACACATCTTTGGGAGGTTTTTGTTTTGTTTTGTTTTGTTTTTCCACTTTAAGCAAAACCTTGATTTTCAAGGCAAAAGTACATTTTTTCACTTTCTGTTCTTGGCATAAATTTTAATTATTTCCAGTAGAACCAAGACCTCCTGATCCATTTCAGTGTCATCTAAAGCTTGAATTTCCTCAATTTCTGGGTAAAATATCCATTCACAAATAAGTTGTGCAGTTCGATCACCCTTTTTGACTTCAAACTTTTCTTTGCCAAAATTAAACAGAACAACACCAACATCTCTATAATCTTCATCTAGGACACTCCTACTTCTATGAAATGTTTTGCCAAGTCAGAACATGGAGCTTCCCTCCCATAGCATCCAGAAGGAAGAGCTATCTCAATGTTGGTTTCCACAAGGACTTTCTCCATCGGTGGCATCGGGTAATCGTGGACCCTGTACAGGTCATAGCCCGAGGAACACATGGACCCCGTGGTTGGGGCAGTGGTGTGTTCCCAGAGCTGGGCAAAGCAGACCTCATGCCTTCCTCCTCCACAACCAGGCCCCACCTGCTGGAGGAGATGACTTGAGCCTCTTGAAAGCTGGGCAAGGGGGGCAGAACATGAGCACAAGAGGGAGCAGGGGAAACAAGAGCCTTTGGGAAGTATTTTTAAACCCTCTTTCAAAACTGATTACAGAGGCTGAAAAAGTATTCCATCACTCAAAATGAGTTCTGAAACCTCATTTCAACTATAACACTTCATCTCTTAAAAAGTGAAAGGGAAGACTGGAAAGTCAAGTGTTTGCCATGAAATGACATTGTTGATTAGAAGGAGAGCTGACCACATTATTCTAACAGCTCAGGTCCCTTTTTTTACTCTAGACAAAGGAAGGCAGGGGAATTCTGAAAACTCAGTGTTGGTGGTGAATCTGGGGTCCTGAACACACTTTTGGAGCATAAATGTAGCTTCAGTTGAGTCTTTATTCAATTAACAGATCAATTAGTTCAATAAATATTTGGGGGCATCTATAGTGAGCCATTCACTGTGCAGGCCCTGGGAACATCTCAGTTCTCGAGATAATCAAGTCCCTGCTTTCATGGAGTGGACACAGGTTTAAAAAAACAGGTAAACAACCAGGATAATTACAGACTCAACTATGTGCTATGACAAGAAGGCTGAGAAAAATGTCTGAGTATTCAGAGTGGTTTTCCTGAACAAAGCCACCTTCAGGCTGAAATTCAAGAATAAGCAGGAGCTAGCCATGGTGATACCTTGGTCTGGGTGCCCTCAGGACAAGACCCTGAGATGGATTCGAGCGCAAGTAGCTGCCTAGGAAGATGATCCCAGTTAACACTGGTGGAGAGTGAGACAGGAATGGGCAGGAAGCCGAGAAAGCATATGACATCAAATAAGTTATTCTGTGGGCAGCAAGAGCTTGATCCCATGGGGGAACTCTGGGAGACACTGTAAAATACACAACTCAGACCTATCCCACCTAAGGGGCAAGGGAGCTGGGGTATTTATACACCATCTCCCAGAAATCGCTAGCCGAAGGCTGCTCTAGGGAGCAGGGCAAGCATTCATCCCCTACGTGCCCAGTCTGTCCTGAGCATAGACAGACAGGGTTCTGGAAGCCAGGAGAAGCCTCAGAGAGAGAAGCAGGTATTGGTAGTTGGAAACTGACGTGCAGGCCTAGTAAGTGCTAAAGTAATATGAGTGGGTTCTGATAGCATTTGAGAGCTGTGGGTGAAGGGCAAGTTCAAAGCCAAGGAAGAAACAAACAAGAATGTCTCATGTTGAGGGGGCTGTCAAGAGTTGGGCTCTGAAATCAAAAGTCTGGGTTAAAGTCAGATGATTTAGGTACAAATGCCAGTTTGGGGACATGTTGGCTGTGTGACACTGGGAAAAATGATTATCTTCTCTCAGCCTCAGTTTCTTCATCTGGATAAGAAAACTAATATGCAAAACCAATACAATATTGTAAAGTTAAAAAAAAAAAAAAAGAGTTCTGACCTCAGAGGTATGTTGTGAAGGTTCAATGGGACAAGTCCTTTACCACCACTAACACAATCCCTGACAGGCTTGACATGATCAAGAAATGATATCCTTTTGCATTATCATCAAAAGGATAGGGTTGCTGGAATGTAGGAAGTAGGGGCTTGGGGGAGGGGAGCAGGACATGAGGGGAAGAGGCAACAGGGTTCAGATCATGCAAGGTCTGAAGACTGGATTATCCCCGAGATGTGCTGGAAGTCACTGCAGAGTTTGAAGCTATAGAGTCATCTGATAGCATCATTCTAGAATGTCCTACTCGTCAAAGGGCTGAGTAGGCCTGCCGAGCAGGAGACAAGGATTTGATCCCTGAGTCCGGAAGATTCCCTAAAAGGAAATGGCAACCCACTCTGTATTCTTGCCTGGGAAATCTCATGGACAGAGGAGCCTGATGGACCTCCAGTCCATGGAGTTGCAAAGAGTTGGATACAACTTATTGACTAAATAACAACAACTCTTCAAAGGCTTGAAATGCTTTATCTACTTCTGTATCCCAGTGCTAATTCTGCTGCTGGCATAAAAGGAAGGCGTTATTTAGCAGTAATTAGCGGACTCCAGAAGCNCAACAACTCTTCAAAGGCTTGAAATGCTTTATCTACTTCTGTATCCCAGTGCTAATTCTGCTGCTGGCATAAAAGGAAGGCGTTATTTAGCAGTAATTAGCGGACTCCAGAAGCGGATGGGTAGAAAGAAGCATTGACTTGAATCACCCAACAACTGCACACACTTGGCTGTGGAATGATCTGCTTCATTTGCCTTCAGCAGACTTAACTTCCTAATTAAGTTGGCTCTAGCCAACATTCAGATGACTTTGCATTTTCCAAGTAGATGCCAAAAGAGGCCAGAGAGATGGCCCCCAAAGCCAGTGTGAGAAATGAGGAAACAGGTCTGTAATGAAATACATCTTGTGGAGACCTTCATAGGAATAACTTATGTACATACATGAGTTCTAGCCAAAAGGGAANCCTGCGTGACTGCTCAGCTCCAGTGATGCAGCCACCTCCAAGTGTCGCTGCATCTTGTGGTCCAGACTTCCCAGGCAGAGACTCTGGACTTGACTCAAGTCTCAGGCCTGGATGCAAAGCCCCAGGCCTGTGGCCAGCCTGTGGGTGATCTCTTTGGACACAGGTGTGCTCCCCTGGCTGCTCACCTGTGGTTTGAGGCGCTGCTCACCACATGGTCCCTGCCTCTTCAGCTGAGGTGGTGNAGACTCTGGACTTGACTCAAGTCTCAGGCCTGGATGCAAAGCCCCAGGCCTGTGGCCAGCCTGTGGGTGATCTCTTTGGACACAGGTGTGCTCCCCTGGCTGCTCACCTGTGGTTTGAGGCGCTGCTCACCACATGGTCCCTGCCTCTTCAGCTGAGGTGGTGGAAAGGTCAGGTTTTCCAGGAAGGGTGTAGATGCCCTCCCTCTCGAGGCTCAAGCAGCTGTGTCAGCATTTGGACAGATATCACTGTGGTTTCCAAATGTCCCATTGGGAGCCCCTCTCAGTTAACCTGGAAATCTTTTTGCCTCACTTGTTATTCTAGCTGCTCCCCTGACACTGAGTCCCGAGACACATGGTTGTGGGTAGGAACTCTCTTTCATGGTTACACTTATAATTTACTGGCTGCTTCTGGAGCTGGGAGATTGTGATGGCCTTGAGGAGCTTACAGTTACTTTCTCTAGACCTTTTCATTCTCAGCTAAATCTCCCTTTAGGATGACACTTCAAAATTGTACACCATACCCGGCCTCCTACATGTTAACAGAGAAGGTGGAGTTAATTGGATGTTCTGTTTGCCTAAATAAATGAGAGGCTGCCTTGTAAAAATGATGAAGAACCTCCCTTTGTACACAATTTAAAAATAAAAGTTGCCACTTTTAGGAAGCCTTGGAAGGGGCTGGAGGCAGTGATCTTTCAAAACCAAGGACAGAAAACTAGGTGTAGCTTTTCCTCCATTATCTGGAATTCAGGACTTTCTCAGTGAGGGTGGTTTGGTCTGAGGTCCCTTCTTTACCGAGGCGTCTTCAGCAGACCTGGACCCTAAGAATGCCCCTTAGCTGCATGTCCACAGCAGCCTGCTCTGTGTATCTGTTCGTGTGCAAGTAAGGCTCACCGCACCCAGGGATTTGGCTGCAGAACGGCCAAGTTGGTGTTAATAGCAAACCCTGTTTTGGAAGGACTGCAATGTTGAATTCCCAACAACAAAAGTGACAGCAACAAAAGCCCTCTAATCCTCTGGGGGTGCTTGTAAGCAGGAGTGCCCTCAATACAGGCCACTTGCAGGCCAACTCACATGACATGTTGCTTTGCATTTCTTTATCAGAACACAGTCTGGCTTGTCTTTCTGGCTCTCCTCTCAACCCCGCAGTGCCGTGGGATGCTGTTGATGCAGCCCTTATGAACCGGATGCCTTGGGTTCTTGTTAATCAACAAGCCAGCCCCCATGGTTGGGGTCATTCATTTCCTGCTCGGCCAGCCTTTCATGCCTCTGCTCTCAGCCCAGCCTTCCCTGTGGCATCAGTGAGAGGTCCCCTGACTGTGTCCCCTGCAGGTTGTGCTGCGCAGATGAACATAGCAATTGGTTTACTTTACTTCCGGAAGGCTGTGACGCTTTCCACCCAGATCCTTGCTCTCTTCTGTCTCCTTCAGGCTTTTGGATCAGAGAGGGAAGCTGCCAGCTGTTGGTGTTTCCATCACAGCCACACATTTTCTAGCTCAGCCACTTGAAGCTTTTCAGAGAATTGCTCTGCGCTATAGTAAACCCAGCTGGGGCAGAGGTTGCGGACGTGGATGGTGTTCTAGATTGATGTCGTGGTCTCTGAACTTCCTCAAGGGCACTGGGAGGTCAGCTAGTGATGCTTGTTCCTGAAGACCTTTTCTGTGCAGAGGCCTTGCCAGGACCAGGAGGAAAAGGAGTTCAGCCCTGCTGGGAAAACACAGCAGTGAGCCTGTGCTGGGCCAGCCCTAACACGAAAAGACCCCTGTCATCTCAGGGCAATCTCACAGCCTGTTAATTGTCACGGCTTTGGGAGAATCCTGCAGCAATGATGGCCCAGGGAATTCTCCCTCCTCTCTGCAAAGGAAACCTCTCAGCAGTACTCCAGGCTTGTGAGAGAGAAGGGAAGCCAGCGTTTTAGGAAGGAAGGGTCTGTGCATGCAGAGTGTAATCAGCAGATCTCTCCAAGTTCCTCCATGCTTGCTTCCAGGTTACACTCTGTTGCATGCTGGGTGTTTTAATGGTGGTCTGGTGCTGCTGACTTATGCCCCGCTCTGCACCTGGGGGGCCCATCCCTCCTTTCCAGCTATTGTAATGTGGTCCATCCTCTGCTCTGGGGACTAGTTTCCCTTTGACAGAGGTGCTCATTTGAACTGGTCCCTCCCATTCTCTCTGCTTCCCCATGACTTGATACAAGCAGGTGGGTTTTTGTCTCTGTCTCAGTGGTCTGTACCCTTGGTGACTGTGTTGACTGTTCACAGTCCTTCCTGTTTGTAGAATAATACATTTGTCTCCCCATGATCACGAACGGCTCCAGGCAGCTCCTTCCTGAAAGTGGCCCTCCACTGCTGTTTCCTTACATAAATCTCAGCTAGTATTGAACAGTTAATATTTGCCAAAGGGAAATGGTAACTCACATGCTTTATTATTTAACAAAGCAACGGAACAGGACATCGATAGGTTTTTATTGCTTATGCAAAGCATTTGACCTTCCATCGCATTGACTTTCCTTTTGTGTAGTCTTGATAAACACAAGAAAGAGATGCAGGGGCCTTGCAGGGAAAACTCCATGACTCATTTCACCTGCATCCTTTGGACAATCTGTGCTTCATCCAGCAAAGTCCTTCCAAGATGCTTAGAGAAATTCCCCAGGCTGTCTATTTTTGAAGAATGTCATCCAGAAGTACCTACTGGTTTAGGTGGCAGAAAGAACCACCTGGGCAAACCTTCTCAAACACCAGTAATGAGGTATTGAGACACTTCACCTTCTTAGAAATAGTGATTTGTTTGAAAACAAGTGGACAGCCGTCAGCAGGGGACAGGTCAACAAGGAGGTGATGCCTGAGTGGGCATGCCTGTATGCAGAGGGATTCCTGCAGCTGCTCTGATTAGAATTATGTCTGAGAGGGTTGCCAGAAGGAAATAAAATGTTATCTTTCTTGCTACCAGTAAAAGAAATTCTACATGCTGTAGTATTAAATCTGTTCTATCAGGTCAGAACATGATACATGGGCTTCTCTGTGATACTGAAAATTTCAGTCTGGGAGGAGAGATAAATTTCATGTCATAGGGGCTTGGAATTTTATGAACTTTCAGTCTCCAAAGTCCGGTTCTAATTATGTTTTACTCTAGCCACTCAAACTTCCCTCCTTTTTAAAAAGCATTGGCTCATATTTCTATGGTCATAAATTAAATAGTGTGTTGGAAAAGTAATGATGATGATGATGATGAT
>SJYW01051981.1:40303-80076 GCA_006410735.1 Raphicerus campestris
GGCTCTTCCCCAGCCAGGGATTGAACCTGGGTCTCCCGCATTGTAGGCAAACACTTTATTGACTGAGCCACCAGGGAAGTCCCAGCTTACATACCTATAATCAGACTATATATTAGGGGTGATGGGGTGTATGTACATGTATATATATACACACATATGCTATATGTTGGTACAGTACACACACATACACACACACACAAAAAAAAACTTTCATTGAAGGAGCAAACTAGAGAGAACACTGAGCTGAAAGGCATAAGGTCCCAGGGAACACGGTTAATTCCCTTGACTGTCAGGATCCTGAATGGATACTGCCAAAGGGTAAAGTGTCGCAAGTTTCATTCTGCTGCGTTGACAAGAGCCACACATACAATGTTTTGTAAACTCCAGAGTCTTGGTCTCAGGCTTATTTCTTTCTGGGGAATGTCTTGTTTCTAAGACAACTGCTCTACAGTGAAGAAAAGTGAACTACACTTGACATTCAAGTATCAATACTTTTCCCTTCACCTAAATTCCCAAAAAGAGTGATCAGGAGACATGAGCTAGGAATCAGTCTCCCAACAAGGGCACTTACAGGAGGAATGGATGCTGGGGAAGCTTTTGCGGCCCTCGGACACCAGGTCGGGGTCCCCGGTGCAGTGCATTTCTGAATTCATCACTCCATCTGGAAAGCAGCGGTAAAAGAAATCGGGGCGAGGTCTACAAAAGACACCATGGACAGTTTCAATATAAAACGCTGCCATCACAAACAAACCCCAGCTGACCCCGCCGACCCCTGCTGCTTCCCCAGTTCCTTCTTCTGCCATCAACACCACAGGCCCCACCAGAAGACACCGTGGGCTTGGGCAAAGCTCAGGCTTCAGGGTCAGAAAGATCTGGGCTGGAACTCCCACTCTGCCACTTACTAGCTTTATGAATTAGGTAGTCACATAGCCACCCTCAGTCTCCACATCTGTAAAAGAGGGATATCAATACCTACCCAAAAGTGAGGTACTGAGGGTCAAGTGAGATGACTTCCGGGAGCCACCTGAGCATGGCGCTGGTGATGAAGCCATAGCTCCATCTATGGCTCCACTACGCGGAGGCTGCTACCAGGATCCAAGCCTCCAGGCTCCTCTTGGCCCTGAATCTCGAATCTGATGGCCAACTGCCTACACTTCCTTACAGAGCAGGTTTCACTGAGAAGACCCAAAAACTCAGTTCCGAGCTTTGGCACACTGTCACCAGGCCAGCTCTTGGTCCAGGTTGTGGGGGAAGGAAGTAAGGGACAAGCTGGCCCCAAGGCCGAGTCACCTGCCACAATCGCGGCTAACATGTACTGAGTACTTACTGCATACCAGACCCAGCATTAAGTACCACCCATGGGTCATGTCGTACGATTCTTATGACAACCCTGGAGCAGGTCCTGGAACTTCCTTCATTTCACACGTGTGAAAATGAAGGCTTAGAAAGATCACACTCCTGCTTAAGGTCACACACAACCAGTAAGTGGCAAAGACAAGCTCTGAACCCTGGCAACTGGATTCCTGCACCTACACACCACACCCCACATGTGTCCACTTCACTCAAGTGCAGATTCTCACTGTGATGAGTGATGGTGGATTCTTCACATGAATTCAGCTAACTCTGCCAGATGCCTGCCATGGACAAGGCTTTCCTAACAATGTAAACACAGTCCCTCTTTTCTGCACATACTGGGTTACAGTTCATATGGTTCTCACTGTGAACTATAAGGGCTCACTGGTCCTCCAGCTCTAGGATCTGAGCTTAATAACAATCTATCAGTATCCATAACGTATCAATTATCAACAGTCTATCAGAACTGTTGGTGTGCTGTCTCTCCCCTACGTGTGTCTCTAAGTGTGGCTATTCACCTACTGAACCAGAGCCTCAGAAAGGACCTGGGAGTCAGCGTTTCACTGGGCCCTCAGCAACTCTAAGCACAGAATGTTGGAAGGACGATGCAGCCCGAGGCCACTTGCTGACCAATCTATATTCATCTTCTGCCCTCTCGTTGCCTGACCAGGACTACACACCAAGTATCTGATTGCTAAATACTGAGGTTCCGAGAGGGAAACCAACCTGCCCAAGGCCAACAGCTAGTCAGGGCCTAAGTCAGGTCTCAAACTCAGATCTTTTGACTGTTTTTCTATACAGAGACTAGCTCATTTACAGAGCATTTGGGGAAGAAGGCAAGATAAACAGAAAATAGAAATCATCTCCTGGGAGGGTAAGAGAAATGTGTCATGAGTCACAGCTCAAATACTAATCCATATTGTTTATACCAGAGAGAATGATAAATAAGCAAGATTATCTATTTGTTGGATGCCAAAACTGACAAGTGAGAGAGTGTCTGGCGAGGCCCTGGAATACCAGTGGGCTGGAAGTGGAAAGGGCTTTCTTGACTTTGGTCCCCAAGAAAGTATAGTCATTAGATACTTCTTTACTATTGACGTCCTGCTTACTGAAGTAGTGAGTTCATCATTCAAAGGAGAGGCGAGATCTGAGTTGAGGACAGAAACCCCAGAAGGACAACAATTTAAGGGAAAACCAGATGAGCTCCAATCCATCCCATCCAGTTTCCTGTGGCCAAGGTTTCTCCACGGCTGACCTTGAGACTCTAAGTCACTACTTGTTTCTTTTTGGAACTTACCTTCCCACTATCAATTTAATAGTGTTTGTGCAGACTCCATTCAAAGCAAGAGCCAAGGACACGGCTACAAAACAAAACCGACAAACAGAAAAATAACCAGCTGGCTCTCAAGTCAAAATTATCATCATTACCATCATCATCATCATCATCATTACTTTTCCAACACACTATTTAATTTATGACCATAGAAATATGAGCCAATGCTTTTTAAAAAGGAGGGAAGTTTGAGTGGCTAGAGTAAAACATAATTAGAACCGGACTTTGGAGACTGAAAGTTCATAAAATTCCAAGCCCCTATGACATGAAATTTATCTCTCCTCCCAGACTGAAATTTTCAGTATCACAGAGAAGCCCATGTATCATGTTCTGACCTGATAGAACAGATTTAATACTACAGCATGTAGAATTTCTTTTACTGGTAGCAAGAAAGATAACATTTTATTTCCTTCTGGCAACCCTCTCAGACATAATTCTAATCAGAGCAGCTGCAGGAATCCCTCTGCATACAGGCATGCCCACTCAGGCATCACCTCCTTGTTGACCTGTCCCCTGCTGATGGCTGTCCACTTGTTTTCAAACAAATCACTATTTCTAAGAAGGTGAAGTGTCTCAATACCTCATTACTGGTGTTTGAGAAGGTTTGCCCAGGTGGTTCTTTCTGCCACCTAAACCAGTAGGTACTTCTGGATGACATTCTTCAAAAATAGACAGCCTGGGGAATTTCTCTAAGCATCTTGGAAGGACTTTGCTGGATGAAGCACAGATTGTCCAAAGGATGCAGGTGAAATGAGTCATGGAGTTTTCCCTGCAAGGCCCCTGCATCTCTTTCTTGTGTTTATCAAGACTACACAAAAGGAAAGTCAATGCGATGGAAGGTCAAATGCTTTGCATAAGCAATAAAAACCTATCGATGTCCTGTTCCGTTGCTTTGTTAAATAATAAAGCATGTGAGTTACCATTTCCCTTTGGCAAATATTAACTGTTCAATACTAGCTGAGATTTATGTAAGGAAACAGCAGTGGAGGGCCACTTTCAGGAAGGAGCTGCCTGGAGCCGTTCGTGATCATGGGGAGACAAATGCATTATTCTACAAACAGGAAGGACTGTGAACAGTCAACACAGTCACCAAGGGTACAGGCCGCTGAGACAGAGACAAAAACCCACCTGCTTGTATCAAGTCATGGGGAAGCAGAGAGAATGGGAGGGACCAGTTCAAATGAGCACCTCTGTCAAAGGGAAACTAGTCCCCAGAGCAGAGGATGGACCACATTACAATAGCTGGAAAGGAGGGATGGGCCCCCCAGGTGCAGAGCGGGGCATAAGTCAGCAGCACCAGACCACCATTAAAACACCCAGCATGCAACAGAGTGTAACCTGGAAGCAAGCATGGAGGAACTTGGAGAGATCTGCTGATTACACTCTGCATGCACAGACCCTTCCTTCCTAAAACGCTGGCTTCCCTTCTCTCTCACAAGCCTGGAGTACTGCTGAGAGGTTTCCTTTGCAGAGAGGAGGGAGAATTCCCTGGGCCATCATTGCAGGATTCTCCCAAAGCCGTGACAATTAACAGGCTGTGAGATTGCCCTGAGATGACAGGGGTCTTTTCGTGTTAGGGCTGGCCCAGCACAGGCTCACTGCTGTGTTTTCCCAGCAGGGCTGAACTCCTTTTCCTCCTGGTCCTGGCAAGGCCTCTGCACAGAAAAGGTCTTCAGGAACAAGCATCACTAGCTGACCTCCCAGTGCCCTTGAGGAAGTTCAGAGACCACGACATCAATCTAGAACACCATCCACGTCCGCAACCTCTGCCCCAGCTGGGTTTACTATAGCGCAGAGCAATTCTCTGAAAAGCTTCAAGTGGCTGAGCTAGAAAATGTGTGGCTGTGATGGAAACACCAACAGCTGGCAGCTTCCCTCTCTGATCCAAAAGCCTGAAGGAGACAGAAGAGAGCAAGGATCTGGGTGGAAAGCGTCACAGCCTTCCGGAAGTAAAGTAAACCAATTGCTATGTTCATCTGCGCAGCACAACCTGCAGGGGACACAGTCAGGGGACCTCTCACTGATGCCACAGGGAAGGCTGGGCTGAGAGCAGAGGCATGAAAGGCTGGCCGAGCAGGAAATGAATGACCCCAACCATGGGGGCTGGCTTGTTGATTAACAAGAACCCAAGGCATCCGGTTCATAAGGGCTGCATCAACAGCATCCCACGGCACTGCGGGGTTGAGAGGAGAGCCAGAAAGACAAGCCAGACTGTGTTCTGATAAAGAAATGCAAAGCAACATGTCATGTGAGTTGGCCTGCAAGTGGCCTGTATTGAGGGCACTCCTGCTTACAAGCACCCCCAGAGGATTAGAGGGCTTTTGTTGCTGTCACTTTTGTTGTTGGGAATTCAACATTGCAGTCCTTCCAAAACAGGGTTTGCTATTAACACCAACTTGGCCGTTCTGCAGCCAAATCCCTGGGTGCGGTGAGCCTTACTTGCACACGAACAGATACACAGAGCAGGCTGCTGTGGACATGCAGCTAAGGGGCATTCTTAGGGTCCAGGTCTGCTGAAGACGCCTCGGTAAAGAAGGGACCTCAGACCAAACCACCCTCACTGAGAAAGTCCTGAATTCCAGATAATGGAGGAAAAGCTACACCTAGTTTTCTGTCCTTGGTTTAGAAAGATCACTGCCTCCAGCCCCTTCCAAGGCTTCCTAAAAGTGGCAACTTTTATTTTTAAATTGTGTACAAAGGGAGGTTCTTCATCATTTTTACAAGGCAGCCTCTCATTTATTTAGGCAAACAGAACATCCAATTAACTCCACCTTCTCTGTTAACATGTAGGAGGCCGGGTATGGTGTACAATTTTGAAGTGTCATCCTAAAGGGAGATTTAGCTGAGAATGAAAAGGTCTAGAGAAAGTAACTGTAAGCTCCTCAAGGCCATCACAATCTCCCAGCTCCAGAAGCAGCCAGTAAATTATAAGTGTAACCATGAAAGAGAGTTCCTACCCACAACCATGTGTCTCGGGACTCAGTGTCAGGGGAGCAGCTAGAATAACAAGTGAGGCAAAAAGATTTCCAGGTTAACTGAGAGGGGCTCCCAATGGGACATTTGGAAACCACAGTGATATCTGTCCAAATGCTGACACAGCTGCTTGAGCCTCGAGAGGGAGGGCATCTACACCCTTCCTGGAAAACCTGACCTTTCCACCACCTCAGCTGAAGAGGCAGGGACCATGTGGTGAACAGCGCCTCAAACCACAGGTGAGCAGCCAGAGGAGCACACCTGTGTCCAAAGAGATCACCCACAGGCTGGCCACAGGCCTGGGGCTTTGCATCCAGGCCTGAGACTTGAGTCAAGTCCAGAGTTTCTGCCTGGGAAGTCTGGACCACAAGATGCAGCGACACTTGGAGGTGGCTGCATCACTGGAGCTGAGCAGTCACGCAGGCGTGGGGCAGGGGCACCCGCCACTGCAAGCCCAAGCCTCACACAGACCAAGCTGCAGGCGGCAGAGCCAGCGTCTTCACAGGAGACTGAGGCAGGGAATGAGAGGAGAGGAAGGATGCAGCCCAGAGGAGAGGGGCCATAAGGCGACAGGTGTCCTCCACCCGTCATGGCCTGGATCCCTATTCCATCCCCACAAGGGTTTCCCCTCTGATTCTTGAAGGTCTGTAAGACTGCTTGTTATAGTCCTATAACCAAATCTTTAATTTATTCGATCCAATTAGAGAGGAATTCTGTTCTTTTCAACTACACAGTGCCTAACCGAAGCCTGGCTATGTAAGAAGTGGTCCCGGTCCTTCCACTGCTCTGCACACCCTAGAACTCACACCCACCCTCCTTCCCTTACAAAGAACAGGGAAGACCGAAGTTTGCTACGTTTTTCATTTCCTCAAAGTCCAGTAATTAACAAACACCATCTTTAGTGATGAGTCTCATATTTCCAGATTTACTACCTTACTGAATGGTGAGCCTATACAACACACCAACAACACAGTGTGTGTGAGGGCTTGGATAACATCAAGGCGTCATGTCAGAAAATAAACCCAATTCCGTTTTCCTGATGACCGAAAAGCTAAAACTGGCTTCCGGGGAGTTTATTTTACTAAACAAGCCAAATAGTTTTGCTTTCTCTTCATGCTGTCATTTACTTTGTCTTTTGATTAATATGCAGATCAGAAAAAAAAAATGGATTTAACCCTAAAAATGTCAAACTCCTGTCACACGCAGATATGGCTCAGCTTAGGGACAATTTATAAGCATCGTGTCATACTCAATGGCAAAGACTGTAGCATTCTGTACATAATAACAACTGATTAACTGCCAAAGTGTCCCTACAGTGGCAATGAGTTATGGAGCTTATTTCCAATTGAGATTAAATTTTACATCTGCTTTTCCACATTTTTGCTTCCAGTCAATTGTGACTGGTCAAGGGGTCTGTGGTTGATGCCTGAATGAATTGTCCCAGATTGGGGCCTACTACCCACAAATGTGGGGTTGGACAGTCAGCAGTGACAAAGTTTCAGATTCACTCTGCCTTACAGCCAAGAGCTGTCCTTCCAGCTTAGGAAGCAGAGCTCTGGTAAGGAGCCTGAAACCCATTTTCAGCACAAGGGACAGCGGCGATGGGCTGGCCCACAGACCAGCACTGGCTCTTTAAAAGGGCTAAACCTTTACCCTGTCTCGTGTCTACCAAGCTTAATTTGACCAAGAGAAAAATCAGTTGAGTGCAACTGAGATTTTCAAAATCTGGTAATCTAATCAAGTTCAGCCCCGTCCCCTAAAGCAGGAACTGGGAATACTCTACCTAGGAAGGCTTCCTTAATTTCAGTCTTGTCTGTCCGCCGGATAATTTTCACCACACAAATAACAGCCAGAGGTGTGAGGAAAGAAATCGCCTGGAAGAAATAACAAAGAATCCCATATGAAGGCAGTAGTTTGCTATCAGAGAACTGATTGATAATTAGTTCCAGTGAGCTTCCCAGGGACGGCGGAGCCTGGTGGGAGGCCGTCTATGGGGTCACATAGAGTCAGACACGACTGAAGTGACTTAGCAGCAGCAGCAGCAGCTTCCTCTGGACTCACTAGTTGAACGATCTCACTGAACTCCTGACTTCATACTAAGAAGGATTTATATCTATACTGAGAGATTCCACAGACTTGACAAATCAGAGGTCTGATTACGGGTTATAATTGATTTGTAATTGCTGCGAGTCACGTTTAAAGTGGTGGCTTTTAAAACAAAAAAGAAGAGCCTATAATTACAGTGACATCTTTGCCAGTAACCCTCCTCCCATCCTCCCCTGGGGAGGGATGGAAGAACCCTTGGCTTCCCATCCCCAGCACTCTGGCAACATGGGAACACGTGGGATTTGCCTGGAATCTATTGATTCATTCATTCCCCTTTGGTATTCTTTGGTTGAATATTCCTTTCGCCACAAAGCAGAGGTTAGTCCCTTCACAGGCAGGAAGTCTCTCCTCTTCTCTTCTCCATCCCCTTTCCTCCCCTAGACCAAAGCACTCAGGAGTACAGTATGCACTTAACGAATCAAGCTGGTGGGATTCAGAAGCAAACAACTCTATCACTGAACCTTCTACGAGGCAGGAGCCATGTTTGGGTACCATCTAGTCCTGGGGTCTCTTAAATCCTCATGCAGGCTTTGTGACAATCTTTGCCAGGCTTAAGGACTATGTGATGTGCCTAAGGACACAGCTGGGAAGTAGCAAGATGGGCTCCAGAGGCCAGGTTTTCTGCCTCCCATATCTAGTCTTCACTCAGCATTCTATAATTAGTACTTCCCCGCCCCTACCATTCCAATGATCAAAAAAAAAGGTAGTGGATTGGCTAAAAAGCTTATTCATTTGGGGGTTTCATTCTGTCTTACCAAAAAACCTGAATGAACTTTTTGGCATACAATATTTGTGTTACATCCTTATGATTATAATGTCTCAGGATAACAATCAAAAGGGGTTAAATATCTCACAAATCTACAGCTGGGCTCACAGACAATGGTGGGAGGCATGGGCATGGGAGATGGTAAGTATTAAACAACAGTATTCACAATTTGGGAAGTCTCTACCTGGGCGCTAATCAGTGTTGCTTTTTGGAAAGGGGGCTTTCTAACAGGACTAAGGCATGGCTGGAAGATACTTTCCTTCATTAAAAACACCAGAATTCCTCCAAATGCACACAGTCTATCAAAATAATTGGAAATGTCCTGCAGACATGCAAGAACCAGACCGCGAGAGCTCAGAACATCTTGGGAACTCCTCTTTGGGAGGAATATTCACAGACAGTTCATGAGACAGGAGAAAATCTCTTACAGGGTGGTTTCTTTCTGATCACAAATGGTAGTAACCAGCTTGATGAGCCTCCTTATGGCCATGGCCCTGAACAACTTAACATCAATAAGTCCTGTCGTCATGGAGGGTGTTCAGAAGAGGGTGGCCCAGGTTTCAGGGGAGCTGCACAAAAGGAGATTCAGAACTGGAGCAGAGAAGCAGAGGATTTACCCAGGGCAGCTGAAAAAGGCAACACTCACTCGTGAGGGAAGCGTTCCAGCAAGTCTGTGAGTTTACACCAGTGCTTGGGGGTCTCTTCACCTGCAGCATTTGTTACAAGGCTGCGTCCCTCAGACCCTCTTATAGGACAGGTCTGGAATCTACATTGTGTAACAAGCATCTCAAATGACTCTGGTGACTGAGAAACACTGCATCAGTTCTGATTCACACATTCAGAGTTTAGAGAGCACTGGCTGAATCCCAGCTTTCAGTTCAGTTCAGTTCAGTTGCTCAATCATGTCTGACTCTTTGCGACCCCATGAATCGCAGCACGCCAGGCCTCCCTGTCCATCACCATCTCCCGGAGTTCACTCAGACACACATCCATCGAGTCCACGATGCCATCCAGCCATCTCATCCTCAGTCGTCCCCTTCTCCTCCTGCCCCCAATCCACCCCAGCTTACCTAAGTCCAAAGTTAAGCTCAAGGTCAAAGAAGTCCTGGGCTTTTGGTTTCCTCTCCCTTTGGGCACTACAGACCAGCCACTGCCCTCAAAGAGGAGAGGGCAGCTCGCTGAACAGTGAACAGTATTGCAGCAACCCCGCCAACAGTCAAACCATAAATATGAGAACAACAGTCAACTGAAGACGTGCTGTGTGCTGTGCTTAGCTGCTCAGTAGTGTCTGACCCTTTGTGACCCCCATGGACTGTAGCCCTCCAAGATCCTCTCTCCATGGGGATTCTCCATTCTGGTGGAAGTAATGATAGCTTTCCTCTTCTTGGGCTCTAAAATCACTGTGGATGGTGACTGTGGTCATGAAATCAGAAGTTTGCTTCTTGGCAGGAAAGCTATGACAAACCTAGACAGTGTGTTGAAAAGCAGAGACATTATTCTGCCGACAAAGGTTCACATAGTCAAGGCTATGGTCTTCCCAGTGGTCATGGACGGTTGTGAGAGTTGGACTGTAAAGAAGGTAGAGTGCTGAAGAATTAATGCTTTTCGAACTGTGGTGCTGGAGAAGACTTCTGAGAGTCCCTTGGACAGCAAGGAGATCAAACCAGTCAATCTTAAGGGAAATCAACCCTGAATACTTGCTGAAAGGACTGATGCTGAAGCTGAAACTCCAGTATTTTGGTCACCTGATGTGAACAGCTGACTCATTCGAAAAGACCCTAATGCTGGGAAAGATTGAGAGCAGAAGGAGAAGAGGGTGTCAGAGCACGAGATGGTTGGATAGCATCATCTAAACAATGGACATGAACTTGGAAAACTCTGGGAGATGTGAGGGACAGGGAGGCCTGGCGTGCTGCAGTCCATGTGATCACAAAGAGTTGGAGATGACTTGGCAATTGAACAACAGCAACATATATATAAACACACACACATGTATATATGTATGCTATTGGTGGTTTATCTGCCGGCTCAGATGGTAAAGAATCTGCCTGCAATGCAGAAGATCTGGGTTCAATCCCTGGGTCGGGAAGATTCCCTAGAGAAAGTAATGGCTACCCAGTCCAGTATTTTTGCCTGGAGAATTCCATGGACAGATTAGCCTGGTGGGTGTGAGTCCCTGGGGTCTCAAAGAGTCAGATAAGACTGAGCAACTAAGTATCTTAGCACGTATATGCTATTAACATAAAAGGAAAGGAAAGTGAAGTCGTTCAGTGGTGTCTGACTCTTGGTGACTCTATGAACTGTAGCCTACCAGGTTCCTCCATCCATGGGATTTTCCAGGCAAGGGTATGGGAGTGGGTAGCCACTTATTAATATAAGACAATTCCAGAAGGCATACTCTAAGGTTAGACAGATTTGGAACCCCAGAGAAAATATGATTTGGGAAGGCTTCCCCTCCAAGGTTCCAGAGGCTGCCTGCTGGGGATGACCCTGAGTTGGACTGTTCTGACCAAATAGGAGACGGGGTGCTATGCGGGAGCCCCGTGGCTCCAGCCAGGAGTGGGAGCTGGAGAATGCAAGGGCCATACCTTGTATATACACCAGTGAAAGCAACAGAAGGCATGCCGTCCATCCCCAAGCCAGACAATGGGTGACCCCTGGATGCTGATATAAGATACTGTGTTGCCAGGATGCTTCTGAGAACCCACTGGGCAAGACACCAGACACAAAGCTTGTCTCCAGGGAAGGGCATGAGTGGCCAAGAACTTTTNGTTCCAGAGGCTGCCTGCTGGGGATGACCCTGAGTTGCACTGTTCTGACCAAATAGGAGATGGGGTGCTATGCGGGAGCCCCGTGGCTCCAGCCAGGAGTGGGAGCTGGAGAACGCAAGGGCCATACCTTGTGCATCCACCAGTGAAAGCAACAGAAGGCATGCCGTCCATCTCCAAGCCAGACAATGGGTGACCCCTGGATGCTGATATAAGACACTGTGTTGCCAGGATGCTTCTGAGAACCCACTGGGCATGACACCAGACACAAAGCTTGTCTCCAGGGAAGGGCATGAGTGGCCAAGAACTTATAGCCACCAAGCAGGTTGAAGCCCGGGCACCTGGTGTTAGGATGTTTTAGCCACAGAAGAGCTTGTCACTGGGGGTTAGTCCCATCAGACAAAACAATGGGCCCAAAGTGACTGAATTTTCAGCATCCAACAGAAAGGCGTGTATACTGCACGGTGCCTCTAACAACTTAAGACACACGGCCACCTGGGAAGGGCCCTGCGGTGGGCAAACAGTCACAGCCTGTCACTGAGCCGGGAGCGCAGACTTGTCAAAAGTGTCTAAAAACTCAACTACCATGAGCCAGCTTGGTCTCTTTTCCTTCCCTCCTCCCCACAAACTGATTTTATTTTTGTCTTCCTTAGAAGCATCCTATTACAGAATAGAAGCTCCTGTTATTAAATCAACACAGTACCAGTAATATGCTATGGAAGTGAATATTCTGGACACGTCATGGCCAGAGGAAAAAGACTGATCTTGGGCAAAGGATAGATCTTGGGCAGATTTTTTAAGTTAAGAATTTGGGAAACGCCTCCTCTTCCCTCAGTTCCCTGAGTCTTTCTTGCCTGTCCTTTGAGAGTTTTTCTGTGATGCTGAATGGTCTGACCTGTGTTCATGTCTCTGCTCCCACGAGATTAGAAGGCATACCTACTCAGCTCTGCACCTCCACCTCCCACCACCGTGCTTGGCTCTAGGAAAGTGCTTCATAACTTTCTGTTGAATTAAGTAATAATTAACTAACTTGAAGTTGCCCACACTCTGCCTGTACCCCTGGCCCCCCCGATGCCCCCTTCCGCATGCGGTACTCCAGGCCAGCTCCCATTCATGGGCCCCCACCGCCTGGCTCCGCTGTGTCTGCCCCTTGACACCTGCTCTTGTGTGTGTGACAGGCTGCGCTCACCACCTGTCCTGTCCACCTCCCTTCAACCTCCAAGGAGGCAGCATGGCTGAATGGCTCCAAGAGTGTCTGCACTCTGATCTGCGGTGTTCAGACNCCACACTCTGCCTGTACCCCTGGCCCCCCCCCCGATGCCCCCTTCCGCATGCGGTACTCCAGGCCAGCTCCCATTCATGGGGCCCCACCGCCTGGCTCCGCTGTGTCTGCCCCTTGACACCTGCTCTTGTGTGTGTGACAGGCTGCGCTCACCACCTGTCCACCTCCCTTCAACCTCCAAGGAGGCAGCACAGCTGAATGGCTCCAAGAGTGTCTGCACTCTGATCGGCGGTATTCAGCCCCTGGTCCAGCCACTGACAGTTGTAAACCTGGGATAAGCTGCTTAATCTCATGACAGTTTCATTTTCCCCACTGAAATGATGGGATCACAGAAGCGCCAGCCTCAAAGGACTCGGAGAGAATTCACTGAGATGCTATTTGTAAAGTGATGAGCACAGTTACTGTATTCAACAGATGCTAGCTGCTGTTGTGACTACCATGGTGATGAGAAGGAGGAGGACAATGAGGAGGATGGGGATGAACATCCCTAAAAGTGCACCTGAGCCTCTCCTCCACTCTTTCTCAGATTCCACTTTGCTTCAGGGTACCATGGGCCTCACGAGCCTGCAGGGGTCAAGTCTGATTTGACTTCACACCACCTGCAATTCCTGTGGCTTTCCTCACCCTGGGAGTGTTCTCTGGACAAAGACAGTACAGGCAACAACAGAGAGGATACTGAAAAGCAATAACAAATACCAACTGAGTAGTCTGCCTACACCAAAAAGCAGGCTTTCAAAGATGCGCCGATACACTCCACATGTTCAGAAAGGGAGCATGGCCTCTTCTGAATAAGGAAGCAGCTGATAGCCTGGGAATATCCAGCAAACGTTAAAGTCAAGACCCAGTATGTGAGAAGAGAGTTCTTAGCCTTCCTCTCTGGTCCACAGGAGCCCAGGGGGCATCAAGGGAAACAAGCTCTTGGAATCCCACGGCCCAACCACACTCAAGTTTCATGCTGACAGATACACTCACCTTAGCTGATGGTGCCAAAGACAGAGAAAATGCCAGCCAGTGGCTTCCAGGTGATGTCATTACCATTTACTCCTTATGAGTTCCCTAACCTTCTGATAATATTTTTGTAACATTTGACCAAGTAGCTCTTTGAAAACAGACATGCACACAAATAAGCATAACTCCAGAAACACTGATTTCCCAAAGAAACCTGAATTCACAACAGCTGCCTTTAAAAAACACTTTGGTTATTAGAAAGTTTGCCTTTAGAGTAAAACATTCTAGACAAAAGTAGAGGAGACCCCAGGATTATTTATGTGTTAAGTAATGAAACTGGAGCTTTCTAAGGAAGCCAAGCAATTTTTTAAAAAACATTGAAAATATGTTCTCTTATACATTCTTTTAGAAACACCATAAGGTTTGTAGAGATCAAAAGCAGACAAATGATATCTTATATTAAACTCTCAATAAAACCCAGGAGAACAAATCTAATTTATGTGATGACAAAGCATTTTTCATCTTGCGTTGCACATATTCTAAATGTATCTACTGCTTTCCTTGTGTTATTATGGAGTCACACTAAATCTTGCAACCGAATGAACGAAATTCATCAACAACTATTAACAAAACAAAAGGTTGAACTTATTTCATTAGGAGATTAGAGGGTATGAATCAGTGTTTGTGGCTGAATGCCCTTCTATTCTCTGAGAATCACAGCGCTGAATAACTCCTCTACTGCCTCCTTTCCTCCACTGCCAACATGCAAATGTGCTCCATCCTATTTGTGTCTGCAGCCAGGATATCTGCGGCATTTGTATCTAGACTTCAAAACAATCCATTGTTCATAAATCTAGGACACAGCCACAGATTCATCACAACATCCCATATGAAAAGGCGTCTCCAAATTGGGCTTTATAGCACACAAATATGAGATCTTTGAAAATGGGGATAAGTGATAAACAGCAGCTCCTCCTACTAAAACCATGGAGTAAACCAGTTATGCACATGCTCGTTACTTTATTTCTAGGGTTTATGGAAGATGTGAGTTGGAACAGAAATGGGAAAAAAAGTCTGATTTTAATACACAGATGTAAGGCAATGCCCAACTCACAAGAACCCTACATTATTCAATTTCCCTGATATTCACAAAAATCTAGTTTATTTTCCAGCAGGAAGGTCATTATGAAGAAGCAATAAAAATAAGACTGTGGTGCTCATGCAGCGTTCTGGACACTTGGGGGTGTCTGCAGACTCAAAGATCTTGCCAATTTTCTTTGAAACAATCATTGGTGATCTTTCCAATCACTGATGAACAAGATTTCCTCCCCAAATCAGAAGGATTTCTTTCAAAGTGCAAAAATATCCCTTGTGTGCTCTATAAAAACTCTGGAACACACACTTGAGTTCGCAGAGACAGGACACATGATGGCTGGTCAATAGGCAAACGCTTCAAGCTACAGCATTGCCCATCCAAAAGCTACATTCTTGTTCTGTAACAAGACCAAGCTTCAATATTTCCTCGGCCACAGAAAGGCCTTAAAGCAATTCTCCAGGAGCTAGTGAGCCTTAGCCAGGAGTCCTGAACACTCAGCTCCAGACTGCAGGGCACCCTCCTAGCTGAGAGCGTGGCTCAGAGCTGGCTGCTTGGGTGCAAATCTGGGCTTTCCCGCTCTCTAGCTGTCTCATCTCTCTGGGATGCAGGTCTGCACCTGCAAAATTCAGACAATAATGACATCTTCCTCACTAGGAAACAGCTAGTTCAGTTCAGTCGCTCAATTGTGTCTGATTCTTTGCGACCGCAAGAACTGCAGCACTCCAGGCCTCCCTGTCCATCACCAACTCCAGGAGTTTACTCAAACTCATGTCCATTGAGTCGGTGATGCCATCCAACCATCTCATCCTCTGTCGTCCCCTTCTCCTCCCACCCTCAATCAAGGTAGGTCTAAATGAGAAAATCCTTCCTAAGTTTTCAGCAAGCGACCAGCACACAGTAGTGTTAGCCACTCAGTCGTGTCCCAGTCTTTACAACACCATGAGCTATAGCCCGCCAGGCTCCGTCCACAGGATTCTGCAGGCAAGAGTACTGGAGTTGCCATTCCCTTCTCCGGGGCATCTTCTCAACCCAGAGATCAAACCCAGGGCTCCTGCTTTGCAGGTGGATTCTTTACCGCCCGAGCCACCAAGAAAACCCATAGTAGGGAAAGTGTAAAAGGCTGTAATCAACATGAAGCAGAATGAAGAGGTAAAGTTAGCCCCAATATATCCATCAATTATTTAGGTGTTAGCCCATTTATCCTAGGGTCAGAGACGCTATCCAGAGTTGAGTCACACACAGTAGTCTCATCACCGGTTAACTGACCAGCCAAACCCAGGAAAGCAGTTAACAGAGCAGCTTAATGGTGTCTGAGGATGGCTAAATTGAGGTCTGCTTTAAAAGAAGATGGAACAGGCAACTTTGTTCACTAGTTGCTCATCTTATTCTACTCGAAGTGTTTGGAAACCATTCGGGTTTAGCTCAAGTAAGCAGAGCCCTTCTTTTCCAAAGCCTCAGGCAATTGCTTCTCACATGACCAAGCAGTGAACCCTCCTGATCTGGAATTGAATTTTAATCTGTTGGGCCATTCGCCTCTGTTCTTCAGGCTGCTCGTCGTCATCAGCAGGGGGTAGAAAAACAGAAGTGAAAACTCATGTGGCTCACACTCGGGGGAGTGGTCCCATCAACCATGAAATCACCGGTACTTACAAACATGAGGCGCGTGGGGATGTTGTCTGACTGTACCAGGGGATTCTTATAGAGCCAGATCTCTTCTGGCTGGATGACTCTCTGGAAGGGATCCAAAAACTCTGTAAAACTGAAACAAAACAAAGAAAGAGGCATGAGGGCTGAGCACTGGGGAGGAGGCAGCTTACACAAGAGCTCAGAGTGGACGGACTGGTCCGTGGGGAGGGGAGGGCAGGCGGCCCAGCTGATGGCTCGCAGGCAGCTCCAACAGGGGAAAGATGGAAGAATCGCCAGGCCTGTAGGGCCTTTTGTCACCACCAGCCTCCTAGGATCAACGGCAGGCATAAGAGAAGAGCTGAGAGGAGGACAAAGACCCTAAGAACTCGGGGGATCCAAAGGGAACTGGGAGTTGAAGTCCAGAATGGTGGCTTGGACTGGGGCAAGGCCAAGCCAGCAGCCGTCTCTGGGGACAATATGGACTTGAGTTGGAGTGAAGGGGATGGAGCGGTGGGCAGGACTAGAGAAAAGAACCCACGGTGTTCCTCCTCCACGTTACTCTAGATGGTGCCCCTCCACCATCACCACCACCAGGGGGCAGAGCGAGAGAAAGAAGCTTCCAGAAAGGACAAGGCTGGGACAGGAGAGACAGCAGAGAGGAAAGCAGGAAGGAAGTGGGAGGGGGATGGGTGACTGCTGTTAAGGAACCAGAAAGCTCTAAGCCTCCACCTCCCGACCCCTCTCTCAACCTGGGAACCCACTACGCCCAGTGGATGAAAAGAATCACCACCAAGAGAAAGCCTGCAGGGAAGACAACAGTTTAGCCAGCTCTCAGCCCCTGGGCCCCCTCCCAGCTCTCCAGCCCAGTTCTCCAACTGGTGAGTCCGGTTCAGAGTGGCTTCAGACGTGGCTGGGTGAGTCAGGGCTTGTGTGCCAGACTGAGGAATCTGGCTTTTGAACCAGGGAGGAATTTGGCAGAAAAGCATGGAATGAAATGAACAGTGGGGAAGATGGGGCATTGGAGCAGAACAGAGAAGGGAGGCAGAGACAGTGAGGAGTTGAGGGCAGCTGTCCCAGCAAGAGATACTTGCAGAGAGAAGCAAAAGGCAGGGCAGAAAGTGGAGACCACGCACAGGCGGGGGCAGGGGTGATGGGCAGAGCTGAGTCCAAGGGCTCTGGCTTGGGCTTTCAGGAAATGGGGTACCATTGCCAAGATGAGGAGGAGGGGAGTTGGGGGATGGGAATTGGAGGTCAGCAGTCATCTCATCTAGGAGACCAGCCAAGTGACCAACAGCCCCAGTTTGCCCAGGACTCTCACGGGCTTCCCTCATAGCTCAGTTGGTAAAGAATCCGCCTGCAATGCAGGAGACCCCAGTTCGATTCCTTGATAGGGGAGGTCCCCTGGAGAAGAGAAAGACTACCCACTCCAGTATTCTGGCCTAGAGAATTCAGTTCATGGGGTCGCAAAGAGTCAAATATGACTTAGCGACTTTCACTTTCACTACTGGTTTTAGCACAGGAAAACCCCCAATCTCAGAAAAATCCTAGATGGTGGGTCATCTTAAAACTATTCCAGACCTGGGACAGAGTCAGCAGTCTGAAAGTCTTGGTTTCTACCCTAGATTTGGGGCTTTTCATGATCATTAGTCTGTATGCCCAGCTACACTGGGAGGGCAGGGAGACTGGAGTCACTCTCCAGGGCTATGTCCTCAGAGCCCTGCAGGGTAGAACTCTCAGTGACTCTCCAGTGACTGCAGAATCTACTGTCTGTTCCAGACTTTGAACAGCTGCTTCTGTTAAAAAAAAAAAAAGCCTCTGTCTCATCAGCCTCACACTGAATTCTATCATGTCTATATCTAAACGAGACCTAAAATTCAATCTGTCTTTTGTATCTCTATGTACACATCCCTCCCTCTCTATGTCTCCCTCTGTTCCTTTCCTCCCCTCTCTCTCCCTACAAGTGAGGTTTTTCACGTTGTAAAACTCTGTCCTCTGTCCGTGTATTTATGAAATTTCAAGAAGAAAGTGATGCTGGCCTCTGACTGCTTCACTCAGCACTCAGCCCAGAACATATCTACTATAGGATCTTATTGCAATGCCCTGAGACTCCTGCATTGATGTGTAAAGTAATTTCTGCTAACAGCCCGCCAAGCCTCCTCCAAGACACAAGGGTGCATGCCATCTGGGTGCTGGGAAACCTATTTTCTGCCCAAGCTCCACCATTAAGCTGCTCTGGCCTCAGAACAACCCACTTCTCACTGGGCCTCAATGTCCTCACCTGCAACCTGGGTGCGTGAGTACATGCATGCTAAGTCGCTTCAGTCATGAACGACTCTTTGCAACCCCATAGACTGCAGCCCACCAGGCTCCTCTG
This sequence comes from Raphicerus campestris, assembly GCA_006410735.1. Taxonomy (NCBI): domain Eukaryota; kingdom Metazoa; phylum Chordata; class Mammalia; order Artiodactyla; family Bovidae; genus Raphicerus; species Raphicerus campestris. Next base: position 58,929 of record SJYW01051981.1, read on the forward strand.
TCCATGGAATTTCCCAGGTAAGAATACTGGAGTGGGTTGCCATTCCCTTCTGCAGGGGATCTTCCCAAGCCAGCAACTGAATTCTGTCTCTTACATCTCCTGCACTGACAGGTGGGTTCTTTATCACTAGTGCTGCTTGGGAAGCCCCCTACAACATGGGAGGTTGGGTTAGGTCAGAGGTGACAAATGAAGAAGGGTTAGAACCTTTGGAGACACCCTACCCCAGACCTGTAGCCATGGTATGGACTGGGCCTGGTATGTGAATTTTAGAATATTCCCCAGGTAATTCTGAAGGGCCTGGCACTAAACAAGAAAATTCTTCAAGATTCACAGCACCCTTGTCCACAAGAAGAGGAGACTTAGAAATTTAGCTTTCTACATTAACAATTCTTCCATCTGCTGAAGGACAGGCACTGGAGTCAGTCTCATCCATTTTCAAATCCCAGCCCCTGCTGTGTGGCTCTTAGTAAATTCATTAACATCTCTGAGCCTCAGTCCACCCATCTGTGAAATGGGCACACCTTATAGAGTGGAAATAAAACTTAAATGAATGACTATAAAGTACCTAACAGAGCGCAAACAGAAACCAGCATTTTGTCACTCTATCATTTTACTCTAGCCTCCAACTGCAAGCTTTTACTAGACAGTTCTCTAGTAAAAAACTGTTTTCTAGACAGTTTCCAGGCTTTTTTGAGGGGGTGGTGGTGGTGGTGGTGAGGAGTGGATTTCATTTTGCAACAACCTACTCACTGCAGTTGGGTGTTTTAAAAGCACTTTAAATATAACTAAGTAAAAAGAATTTTATTTGCAAGTTATTTTAAAGAATATGTAGGCTTCCCTGGTGGCTCAGATGGTAAGAATCTTCCTGCTACGTGGGAGACCTGGGTTCAATCCCTGAGCTGCAAAGGTCCCATGAAAGAGGGCATGGCAGCCCCCTCCAGTTCTTTCCTGGAAAATTTCATGGACAGAGGCTGGTAGGCTACAGTCCACAGGGTAAAAGAAGAGTTAGACACGATGGAGTGACTAGCACTTCGAGAATACACTTACGAAACCTAAAGCTTCCAGAATACTCCAGTTACTCTGGATGCATAACAAATTACTCCAAAACTTAATGTCTTCAACCACTTGTTTTCTTTTGCTCATGATTTTGTGGATCAGGAAATCAAGACAGGTCCAGTTAGGCAGAGCTCACTACACGTGGTCACAGGAGTTAGACATCAGCTGGGGCTGCATCACCGAAGGCTTGACCAGGCTGGACATCAGGATGGTCCATTACATGGGTGCTAGCTGTCAGCCAGGAGCTCAGCTGGCAACCGCCATCTGGAGCACCACACAGATCTCTCCAGCATGCAGGGTCAGCACAGTCAGAATTTTTCATCAGCCTGGCTGATGGCTTCCTCTGGAATGCAGGTCTCAGGAGGCCCAGGCAGAAGCTGAATGGCTTTTCTGACCCAGTCTCCAAAGTCCTGTAGCATCACTGGGTGACAGAAGGTCAGCCCCGATTCAAAACAGGGGAACTGACTCCACCTCTTAGCAGTGGTATGGAGTCCCATTATAGAAAAGCAGGTAAGATGAGAGAGAGGGCTGCAGCCACCTTTCAAATACAATCTGTCACCTGTAGGCTGTCATCATAATGGTCTTGCAGCCCCTACTCTCAGAGCCCCCAGAACTCTGATCCCCATTTCCTCTGCACACAGCTGGCCACAGGGCCAAGGAGCTGGCACACTGCTGAGCCCAGTCCTTCCTCATCTCGTCTGTCGCCCAGGGGACACTATCCTCCTGGCGATTTTTTAAAGCCTCGTGCACCCAGCCTTTCACATGACTCCTCACCCCACCCTGAGTGGCTGCAGCCAGAACACATCTGTCAAGGAAACTGTATCCTCTGGGAGCAACACACCAGGAAAGATAGATGTCCCTTCTCCCCACACACCAGCCACTGGCGTCTTCCTCCAAGAATCCAGACAGTGAGGCAGCTACACAGAGGACGTGAGTTTCAAAATGCAGACGGGAGCAGAGGTGGACATGCAGTAGAAAGGAAAGCTCTGGAAATGTGAAAGGGTGCCCCCGAGAAAGGGCATGCCAGGCCTGGAAACACCCTTCCAGAAACTCTTTGTAAAATGGGCTGAAAAGCAGGAAATGAAACCTTGCTTCCAGGGGAGGAATTCAGGCATGGGATCCAATTGCCCACTCAGCAGGGCTCACTATGCACTGAGGACCTCTCCTCGGCCCCCCAGCAGCGTGAACAATCAGGGCTTCCCAAACAAGAATGCACCCAGAGACCTCTTGGGGAATGCTGATACAGCAGGTCCAGGCTTGGCATTTTCAGCAAGCTCCCTGAGGATGCTAATGCTGTTGGTCTGTGGACCGAACCTAGAGTCACAGGAGGCCACCATATCAGCATCACCTCAGACGGAGCTGTTAACAGTACAGAAGTTGGACTTCTCTGGTGGCTCGGTGGTAAGGAGTCCAGCTGCCAAGCAGGAGGCAGGGGTCTGATCCCTGGTCCGAGAATATCCTACATGTCGCGGAGCAACTAAGCCCGTATGCTACAACTACTGAGCCAGCGCTCGACAGCCTGGGGACTGTAACTACTGAAGCCCACATACCCTAGAGCTGTCCTCTGCAAAAAGAGAAGCCACCGGGATGAGAAGCCCACTCACCATGCACCGCAGCTAGAGAGTAGCCCCTGCTTGTCTCAACTACAGAAAAGCCCGTGTAGCAGCTAACACCCAGCACAGCCAAAAAGAAATAAATTATATTTTTAAAACGCAGAAACTTGGGCCCCCGCCCAGACCTGCTGACTCAGAATCTTCATTTTCACAAGACTGCTGTGAGCGCTATGTGGTACAAACAGAGTTTTTGGGAAAGCCCATGCTTCCCAACTTCAGCCATTTAAGAACCAAGGTGGGGGGAGAAGAACCAAGAGGGCCAGTTTTGCTTGATCTGCTCTCCACTTGCAGAGCAAGTGACTGTTTTTCAGACTTTGTAAACTGCAATGAGTTTATTCTAGAAGAAACCTGTTGTCACTGCTGAGTTATGGGATTGGCATTCCTTTTATAAGTCATTGGTAAATGTTAAAAGCAGGCTATTAATTCTACCTTGATGCTTTTGCCTCTGGGCGGAGGCTGGCCTTCTCTGTGAGGTCAACAAGATCATTCCCTGCAAGATGGGAGGATAGAAGGAGAGGAGGCAGGATGCACAAGCCTTCTTCGTGATACAGAGTCAGGTGGATCATGTCCACAGATAATGGAAAGGCTCTTTGTGAAGCCCCTACCCTTATCTCCAGCACACTTGCACCACAGAAGAGGCAGAATAAAGATGAAAAGCAAAAATGATAACTCAAAAGCACAGCAATCGGAGGCCATTCACTACAGAAGAAATAGCCCCAAGAGTCTTAGGACCTCCTGCCAGCATCAGCATAATGACTTGACTATGCTGATAATCCCAGCATACCCCAGGCCAGTATAGTGACTGATGCCCTTGCATTTTCACAAAAAAGCTGAAGGAAGAGGAGCAACTCTTTGGTCACTGGGAGGTATGTAAACCCACTTTGCTTACTTTTATTTCCAATAAATACAATGCAGAGAAAAGCATCTCAATGTCCAGAAAGGGTCTGACAGACCCACTGATGCACAGTTCCTCATACTCTGAGGCTCAGAATCAAAACTATCCCCCCTGTGAATGGCCTTTCCCCGTCACTGCAGAGACTCTTGAAGAAACAATCTTGGTGTGACAGTCGGTACCCCAATTCTGTGACTAAATGCCCCTCTTATCCATTTTAAATCTAGACAGGCTTAAGAGTGGAGGGGACTTCTAAGACTTCATCAGACTCAGTGATCAAAAGTAAGCAGAAAGAAAGAGCAAGCGCTACGAAAGAAGGATGAATGCAAATCTAACAAGGCAGAAATATCACGTATTAATCATTTCAAAGAAAAAACGTGAGTTACTGAGATCCCATAGGTGTGAAAGCAATGTTTTCTGCACTGGTACAGATCAACTCTGATTCAGCATCCAGGACCAGTCCAGTCTCAAAATAACTGACTTCTCCCCCCATCAAATGCAGTCACTAAATCTTAACTATTATCAAAAACATCATTGCCCTTAACAGTGATTTGAAACTAAAATAAAATGACTAGGCTATATAGGTCAACATGTTCTGATGTGAAAAGCATGAAGTTACTATTATAGGTGGCGGTGGTTGAGTCACTAAGTTGTGTCCAACTCTTGCGACCCATGGACTGTAGTCCGCCAGGCTCCTCTGTCCATAGCCATTTCCTTCTCCAGGGGATCTTTCTGACCCAGGGATCAAGCCCAGGTCTCCTGCACTGCAGGCAGAGTCTTTACCAACTGAGCTACCAGGGAAATAGGAAATGAATAATTTTCTCTCCTGAAAATGAAAACTGTCCAAAGTCAGGTAACTTGCTGTGGGATTTTGATCCAAGACAAGCTCCTTCAAATTATCTTAGTCTAACCTTCTCTTAATTTCTCCCTGCAAAGTTTAGACAGTGTTACTCATCTTCTTAGTTCTCTGATGATACAGAAGGATTTGGAAAACCGACAATAAGAAAATTCAAAGATGTTCTTCTAACTTTTTAGGGTCAGTGTTAGTCTCTCAGTCGTGGCCAATTCACTGCAACCCCATGGACTGTGCCCTGCCAGGCCCTCCGCCNCAAGCCTTCTTCGTGATACAGAGTCAGGTGGATCATGTCCACAGATAATGGAAAGGCTCTTTGTGAAGCCCCTACCCTTATCTCCAGCACACTTGCACCACAGAAGAGGCAGAATAAAGATGAAAAGCAAAAATGATAACTCAAAAGCACAGCAATCGGAGGCCATTCACTACAGAAGAAATAGCCCCAAGAGTCTTAGGACCTCCTGCCAGCATCAGCATAATGACTTGACTATGCTGATAATCCCAGCATACCCCAGGCCAGTATAGTGACTGATGCCCTTGCATTTTCACAAAAAAGCTGAAGGAAGAGGAGCAACTCTTTGGTCACTGGGAGGTATGTAAACCCACTTTGCTTACTTTTATTTCCAATAAATACAATGCAGAGAAAAGCATCTCAATGTCCAGAAAGGGTCTGACAGACCCACTGATGCACAGTTCCTCATACTCTGAGGCTCAGAATCAAAACTATCCCCCCTGTGAATGGCCTTTCCCCGTCACTGCAGAGACTCTTGAAGAAACAATCTTGGTGTGACAGTCGGTACCCCAATTCTGTGACTAAATGCCCCTCTTATCCATTTTAAATCTAGACAGGCTTAAGAGTGGAGGGGACTTCTAAGACTTCATCAGACTCAGTGATCAAAAGTAAGCAGAAAGAAAGAGCAAGCGCTACGAAAGAAGGATGAATGCAAATCTAACAAGGCAGAAATATCACGTATTAATCATTTCAAAGAAAAAACGTGAGTTACTGAGATCCCATAGGTGTGAAAGCAATGTTTTCTGCACTGGTACAGATCAACTCTGATTCAGCATCCAGGACCAGTCCAGTCTCAAAATAACTGACTTCTCCCCCCATCAAATGCAGTCACTAAATCTTAACTATTATCAAAAACATCATTGCCCTTAACAGTGATTTGAAACTAAAATAAAATGACTAGGCTATATAGGTCAACATGTTCTGATGTGAAAAGCATGAAGTTACTATTATAGGTGGCGGTGGTTGAGTCACTAAGTTGTGTCCAACTCTTGCGACCCATGGACTGTAGTCCGCCAGGCTCCTCTGTCCATAGCCATTTCCTTCTCCAGGGGATCTTTCTGACCCAGGGATCAAGCCCAGGTCTCCTGCACTGCAGGCAGAGTCTTTACCAACTGAGCTACCAGGGAAATAGGAAATGAATAATTTTCTCTCCTGAAAATGAAAACTGTCCAAAGTCAGGTAACTTGCTGTGGGATTTTGATCCAAGACAAGCTCCTTCAAATTATCTTAGTCTAACCTTCTCTTAATTTCTCCCTGCAAAGTTTAGACAGTGTTACTCATCTTCTTAGTTCTCTGATGATACAGAAGGATTTGGAAAACCGACAATAAGAAAATTCAAAGATGTTCTTCTAACTTTTTAGGGTCAGTGTTAGCCTCTCAGTCATGGCCAGTTCACTGCAACCCCATGGACTGTGCCCTGCCAGCCCCTCCGCCCATGGAATTCTCTAGGTAAGGATACTGGGGAGGGTAGCCATTCCCTTCTCTACAGGATCTTCCCAACCCAGGGAACAAGCCCGGGTCTCCTGCATTGTAGGCAGATTCTTTACCATCTGAACCATGAGGCTATGCATAGCATAGATGCTTTTATCCTCCTTAGACCAGATCTTATCTACATATCTCATACACACACACACACCAAAACAGAACTTAAGTGAGCAGAAGGCAAGCAGAAGCAAGCAAGTTTCTAAGATACAGGAAGGCCTTACCAAAACCAACCGAAATAGGAAAGAGGCAGAAGGAGACTGGATGTTGACACAGAGTGAAGAGCAGGCAGAAAGCTAAAGAAGAAGTAAAGCCAAGCAGACAAAAACATCCTAGGGTTTTCCTTTTCCCCTCAGGTAGGTGACCAGTCACTGCTCCTCGCCAAACCACAGACACATGGCCTGTCAGCCTTCCGTGGTCCCCTGAACCCTCACCCAGGAGAAAAGGACGCAATTCCAGTGTCTCACACTGTACCATGAGGGTCTCTCCAGGAAAATAAAAACATTTTTATGGTTTTTTAAATTTATTTATCTTAACTGGAGGCCAGTTACTTTATAATATTGTAGTGGTCCAGATGAATGGATAAGAAAGATGTGGTACATATACAGAATGGAATATTACTCAGCCATTAAAAAGGATACATTTGAATCAGTTCTAATGAAGTGGATGAAACATTTTTATGTTTTAATAAAAAAATATTAGCAGCAAATAAAAACATCACCTTGCCCATCAGAGGATCCCCAGACCAGGGCCAGCTAGGGTAGCATTTACAGTATGACAGATACATACCACATTCACACACACTCACAAATGCACATACACATGCACAGACTCACTCTCTCCTGTTGGCCGGTCCTGTTTTCACAGCCCACCTGCCCTTAAGCAGCCTAGGGTACAGTCTGCTTACACAGGAAGGGGCACAGCAGGGGCAGACAATCAACTTTCACCTTTTCCTGCTGCTTATTCATTCAACAAAATTTTACTGAGTGTCTGTGATGTACCAGATACTGTCCTATGAACCCTGGTGTATGAAACACATATGATCACACTCTTGCAGAGACTACAGTCAAGGGATGCTGAGCTCCACCTGACTGGGGAATGAGATGTCAAGGCCTTTAGTTACAGGTGTTAGAACTCTGACCTCACAAAATCTCACCACCCCAGGGTGTGTATCTATTACTGTCCACTTGCTGAATGTGGCAAGAGATTCAGCCCAAAGCTGGGAACCCAGAGAAATGGCCAATCTTGACATCACAGTAGCAGGAACAACAAGTCCCTGAACAAGGGACTATGATGCTACTGTCCTCTGGGCCTTTTCTGACTCAAAGTTAAGTTTTCAAAGCCCCAGGATCTCCCTATAATCTTCTAAGAGATTCCATAGATTTGTCAATGACATTTAACTCATGTTCCTTAATAGGTTTTTTTCAAGATAGGTTAATATTTCTGCCACATACTAGACTCAGAGGTCGACATCCTTTCCCCCAAACATAAATAACACAAGATTATATGGAAATATGAACTTAAACCTTTAAACTTGGTTCAAATCATTGATTTGGCATTTGCCAGCTGGGTGACTTGAGAAAAGTCACCTAACCTCTCTGAGATCCCCGATCTCCTTCCTCGCTTCCCAGGACAGCCAGGGCAGGGGAGTGATAAAACTGCCATCATCAGCAAGAAGAAATATTAGAATCTGGCACAGGGCCTGGGGCACCAAAGGGCTCCGTCAAAGCTGATGTGATTGGCTGCCGTTCTTGCAAACGTGGGCCAGAATGATGCTGATGGCTGACATGACCACTGGGTCTAAGAAGTCTTCCCCTCTCCGTTTCTGCCCCACCCGGGACAGTGAGGTTTCCTGTTGTGGGAAGGAGATGAGAAAGGACAGATGAATGCCAACAACTACCAACCACATCCTTTAGCCATTCTTCAAGCAAACAATGGTCCAGAAAGTCACTTTTGAACTTTGCAAGATCCGAAGGAGGAAAAAACAAGACACGTGATAAAGCTCTCCAGGAAAGAGCAGAAAGCAGAGCATGTTTCTTAATTGCACTATTGACTTTTCCTCTCTAGTGAGCCTCGCTCAGGCAAGAGGGAAAACACTTACAAATGGTCAGCAGAACAGGCAGGCAGCTCCACTGGCAGGGAGGAGGTGTTTCAGATTTTCCATTAGTCCTGGGGACAGGCCATTGAGAGAACAAACTGATGGATTATCTCTGTGAGGCAGTAAAACAGAGACCTGCCACCAGACAGGCTTTACCCTGGGCGGGGGGGCTTGGCCATCCCCACGACAAGTCTAACAAGTATAATAATAGTAAATAGTTATCACGTTCAGATCTGTCTTGTGCCAAGTGCTTTATTTGGTGTTTTCCAACATTACTCTGTTTAATCTTCAGAACAATTTTATGAGGTTGAAATTACTGTTACTCCCATTTTAGAGATGAGAGCACCAAGGTTATAAGACATAGAATGTCTTGCCTAAATCTGCACAGGTTTATCTGTGCAGTCCACTGATGGAAGTCCACTCTTTCATGTCCTCCTTGGCACATATTCTGGAATTCTAAGGAGATCTCACACACACACACACACACACACACACACACACATACACACACACACAAATCCCCACCAATGTAATGGCATCTGCAATTATTTTAATAACAGATAAAATTTTCCACAATTAGAAATACAGCCTCACTCTTGGGAAACGCAGGATGTCGATCTCAATTCTCACTCAGTGTGAACAACTGAGATCAAATCCCTGTAAGGAGCAATTTGCTGTTTGTTGTGAAAGAGGAAAAGAAAGAATAACACACCGGGAAGGAGGTAAAAAGAGAAACGGAAGAAGATGCTTCCACTTCCCTCCTCGCTGTCCTTCAGAAAAGCAGGTTCCCTCGCAGCAGCTGACTTAATCAAAGCTACCTGCCCTTCACCTGGATGGAGGAGAATTGCATCCAGGAGACCAGCCATGCATGGGCCAGGCAAGAAACAGCTCCTGGAGTCACCACCACCCTCTGGCGATGGTCCCCCTTGCTCCGTAATGAGCTCTCGATGAATGGAGAGCCTGGGGCTTCAGCAAGTGTAACTGCCCACCTGCAGCAGAGCCTGGATTCATGTCCCTCTTTCTCCACTCTAGATCTCATGTCCTTTTCAATCAAGTGGACACAGACCCCGGAGGGCAGCCTGGGTGAGCGTTTCAGTCACCCCTCCAGCTGCGGGACCTCGGCCAAGGCATTTCACCTCCCAGGCCTCAGTTTCTCCATCTAAAAAGTGGTGCTCATGGCAGCACCTACCTCACAGGGCTGGTATGACTGGTGAGGTTGTACCATAAGATGAACTGCTGGGCGCAGGGGGTGGTGCCTGCACAGAGAGAATGTACTGGAGGTGTGTGCTGTACTGCAGCAAAAAGCCAAAAACTAAGGTCCAATATCACAGCCTCCCTTAACATGAAACCACAAAGGCTTCTCATGTCCTAACCACAAGTTCCCCTTCCACTCAGCTCCTTCAACCAAACAATCCCGCTTATCAAGGAGACCAGGTATAGTACCTGCTCATCCCCGAAGAGCAGGTCTCAGTCCCATGGACTTATTCTAAGAAGTCAACACATCCTCCTGTGGGAACCAGGGGGCACTGGAGCCCCTTGATAGTACAAAGCCTGCCTCCGTGGTTTGCTGTGCCCCTGGGCGGCCTGTGTGATGNGCCTCCCTTAACATGAAACCACAAAGGCTTCTCATGTCCTAACCACAAGTTCCCCTTCCACTCAGCTCCTTCAACCAAACAACCCCGCTTATCAAGGAGACCAGGTATAGTACCTGCCCATCCCCGAAGAGCAGGTCTCAGTCCCATGGACTTATTCTAACAAGTCAACACACCCTCCTGTGGGAACCAGGGGGCGCTGGAGCCCCTTGATAGTACAAAGCCTGCCTCCGTGGTTTGCTGTGCCCCTGGGCGGCCTGTGTGATGGTCGGCGTCCTGCTTCCCTGGGCTGTGAGTCTGTCACTAATAAACTGCTTCAGTCTCATCTGTCCAGTGTTGGCTGTCATGAACGGTCAGGATCCCTGTAACTCCAGGGCAGGAATCCCTCCCTGACCAAGGGGAAAAACAGGAGGTGATTAAAAGATGCGCTCCTCCACTAAGCCCTCCTAAACTATGACGGGATGGGATGCGGTGAGCGGTGCTCTGCTTAGCTGCTCAGTCATGTCTGACCCTTTGTGACCCCATGGACAGAGCAGCCTGGCGGAGCTCCTCTGTCCGTGGGGATTCTCCAGGCAAGAATAGTGGAGTGGGTTGCCATGCCCTCCTCCAGGGGGTACTCCCAACCCAGGGATCAAACCTAGATCTCCCGCATTGTAGGTGGATTACCATCTGAGCCACCAGGGAAGCCCAAGAATACTGGAGTGGATAGCCTACCCCTTTTCCAGGGGATCTCTGATTCCCAGGAATTGAACTGGGGTCTCCTGCATTGCAAGTGGATTCTTTACCAGCTGAGCTACCAGGAAAGCCCAGGGGTGATGCTGGGACCGTGGAAATACATGGGTCAAGTCTGGAGGTGTTCTCATCCATCTAGAGCCCAGGAAGGAAGACAGAGAACCAGGAACAGGCTGCACGGAAAAGGTAAAGCCGCGGGCTCAGAGATGCTCTGCTCACACCGACTCTTCTTCAGCTTTCTTTTTTTTTTTTGAAAAATGGTACTAAATGCACACCCAACCTGTGGTCACCAACGCTGGGACCACAGACCCCTGAAGATCCCTGACATATGGTTATATGGAGTGCATGGCATCCCCATGAAGCATTCTTCCAAATGTGTATCATTTCAGGTCAGTTCAGTCGCTCAGTCGTGTCCGACTCTTTGCGACCCCATGAATCGCAGCACGCCAGGCCTCCTTGTCCATCACCAACTCCCGGAGTTCACTCAGACTCACGTCCATTGAGTCAGTGATGCCATCCAGCCATCTCATCTCTGTCGTCCCCTTCTCCTCCTGCCCCCAAATGTGCAGACTCGGAACCTAATCAGGATTTTGGACTCAACTTCCAGCTTGTCAAAATACAGCGGCAGAGGAACAGACAAGTCCAGAAACAAAGTTGCAATAATTCCACATTATAAGAATCTGAAGACATAAGACAACCAAATGTAACCACTGTGCGCTGACTGGATCTTGGGTCAAAAGGAAAGTTTTTGGTTTTTTTTTAAACTATTAAAAAGAAACTTTGAGGATGACTCAGTAAATTTTGGAGCTAGAAAATGAGCTGGATATGAGATCACTGTAAAGAAATATAATTTCCTTCAATAGAGAAGAAATGTAGAAGAATATTTTTGGGGAAGCAGCTTAAACATTTAGGGTGTTCAGGATCGTGACATGTCAGCAGCTTGCTTTCAGATCAGAAAAGTGTATAAATAAACACATAAATACAGAGATAAAGCAAATAGGATAGAACACAAATTGCTTAATCTAGGTGGAGTATATGGTGAATCATTTTGGCTCTTTCCATTTTTCTGAATGCTCGAAATTTCTCGGATGAACTCTGGCACAGCGAGGTCCCAGTGCAGGACCCGGAATGGAGGAAGTAGCAGAGAAGGCAGTGTGACCGTGAAGGGGCAGCGGGAGCATCCGGAGCTGTGGGGCCAAAACCTATTTTCTACCCTTGCCACGTTTTAGCTATGACCTTGGGCTAGTGACATCTCCTCTCTGAGCCTTGCTGCCTCCTCTGGAAGTGGAGATAACCATGCCACCTGCCTGGAAGGCCGTGATGAGGAATGGATGTGAGGACTTAGCATGGACTCAGCAGAAGACCAGGCTGTGCTCTGCTCACTTGTCATCTCCCCCCAGAAGTCATTTCGAATAGTAGAGGGATATCCAAAACCACTTCTGCTTCAAAGAAAACGCGGAGCACATTCGGACACACCCGCACTGGAGCACGGGCATAAATGGAAGCTTGTTTTGCAGAAGCATAATGTTCAGAAACCATATGGATCACCCCAGAAGTCCAAACATTCAGAGCAATCATTTTCAAACATTTCTACAGAGGATGCCTTCCCTTTGGAAGGAGGCAACAGAAGACAGAAAATGCTCTCATGGCCTGCACCCAAACAGAAAGCCCTGACCTCCATAAACTCAAGCTGCAAAAGCTAACGCATCCGGTCCAGTCNATGCCTTCCCTTTGGAAGGAGGCAACAGAAGACAGAAAATGCTCTCATGGCCTGCACCCAAACAGAAAGCCCTGGCCTCCATAAACTCAAGCTGCAAAAGCTAATGCATCTGGTCCAGTCGGGGCTTCATGACCTGGGGCCAACTGCTATACTCCCTTCCGCATCTGTAAAATGGGTAGAACACCCTGCTGGACATAGAATCTGGGATCATCATCAGGGCCCACAGGAAGCACTCAACAACTAGCAGGGACACGCTAATCACTGAAAAATTCTAAATTAAAAAGTCATTTCTAAAATGTCTGCACACCAAGTGGACCTTATTTGGATCCTGATACGAAGAAATTAATGTTAGTTTTATTGGGTGTTACAAACGGTATTGTGGCTTGCAGGGGAGTGGGCAATTAGAGGGCTTGTTTTTGTTTTCATTCTCACTGGTTAAAGTTACCTTTTGAAGTATTTAGATGTGATGTCATGCAATATTTGAAATTTGCTCTAAAATACTCCACAAAAAGACTAAACAAGGAGGACAGTGGCGGGAAATAATAAATAAAAGTGCTGATAACTGGCGGCAAGTGTTGTAAAATTCCACAACAAAAGGGATTTTGTTTTCCGTTTTTCCTAATGATTTCATTCACTAGCTATAAAGACACTTAACAAAATTAAGTATCTTATCAGCCAAAGCAGCTGATACCCTTGAAAAGTATTATTAGCTTTGATTGGATTTCAGTAAAGCGTGACAATGGGAAGGGTAATGAAAAAAATCAGAAAGAAGACAGAGAAATGAAAAGAGATCACAGGTCATTCACAAACGAACCATGGCAAACACCCACACACCTGGACCTACCTGGAAACCCTCAGGTTAAAGGTGCCCCAGAGTCTGGGGTGATGAGAAGCCCTCTCCCTGGCTCAGATGCTGCCTTGGCAAGTAGATGCTTGATAAGTAGAGTGATGAGGAGCCTGTGGAAGTGAGCCCTGCGGCGGCCGGTGACTAGGGGCAGAGCCAGGCCACCGAACTTGGGACTCAGGGAAACCTGGCTGCCAGGACTTCTTGGAGCCCAGACCCCATCCCAGCACANTCTCAGCAAGCTGAAAACAGGAAACAACCTGAGTTTAAAGGTCAAGTAGTGTTGGGAAAGGAGGCTGTATGTAACTAAATAAACCAACTGATGCTTCTCACCTAAAATGACTTCCCAAAGTTACTTTAACTTTTTATTTTATCAATGGTATCACCTGCCTTCGAATGAATCAGCATCCAGTGCAACTGGCAATATTACTAACCAGCATGACAACCTTGCAATATGCCAACAGTGAGTCTGCATCACTATATGCCCAATCAGCAGAAGAGTGGGTACCTTCCCACCTGTACATGTAACATGACAGGTCAACTCCCTGGCTATCAGTGATATATAAAAACATCGAAAGCAGAAGAATTGTCCTCACCATCCTCAACCTGTTGGCCAACCAGCTAGACTTACGAGAGCAACTTCCCCAGAATCTGTAGTCATTACTGGAAGGTCTTAATTGGCTTTCGGGATTTTGCACAGCCTTGCAAATTTGGATAATCAAGTTTGGGAAAGTATGTAATCAAGCTGATTTATCCACAATTATCTCCCCCTATTATCCTCCTTGTTACCCCATACTGCAATTACTTGCACAGAAAATTTTTATGTACCAGAGACACACAGGAGAAGGCAGCAAGTCCCTTCTGAATACTAGAGTAAGTGAGGGGCTCATTCTGCCCAAAGAGCCCGGGCCCCTACAGGAGACGGTTCTGAGAAGGCAGACCTCAGGATGGGGAGGATAAATAGAAGTAAATGCCCAGTGAGCCCTCGCTTACACTTGCTTGGAAACTCACAATTACTTCCTCCAAGAGAAGACTCTCTCTTGTCCAGTCAAGGAGTGACCCACTGGGCACTGTCCAAAAAAGCTGAAAAGCAACAGTGAAAAATGACACTCTCATCAACACTTGTCACTGGCTCTGACGCTTGAACGCCCATCCTCTCCCCTCTATTAATAGTAATTTCATACAATAATATTATTTGTAACATCTGGCATTCACAAACCACTTACTCTTCTGGGCACTTTGAATGCACTATACGTCCTCTTTCAAACTTCACAACCCCTGTGGAGTATTATTACTACTATCCCCATTTTACAGATGGTCAAACTGAGGCTCTCAGAGCCCACACAGTCTTAGTGCTGCCAGATCTCAGAGCCTGTCCTCATGCTCACCAAGTGGTCCTGCCTCATCAAGGGAAGGGTGGAGACAGACGGGCCATGTTTGCATCAAAGCATCAGCTGATCTTTTTAAAAAATTACTAACTTCTTATTTTTTTTAATTTGTTATTGTTAATTGTAGGATAACTGCCCTACAGTGTTGTGTTGGTTTCTGCCACACAGCAACACAAATCAGCCACAGGTAAACACATGTCCCCTCCCTCCTGAACCTCCTTCCCACCTCCCACCCCATCCCACCCCTCTAGGCTGTCACACAATTCCCACTGGCTTATCTAGTCTACATAGGGTAATGCAGATGTTTCCAACCTACTTTTTCAGTTCATCCTACCCTTTCTTTCCCCTACAGTGTCCACAAATCTGTTCTCTACTGCTGCCCTGTAAATAGGTTCATCAGTACCATCTTTCTAGATTCCATATACATGCGTTAATATATGATTTATTTTTCTCTTTCTGACTTACTCCACTCTGTATAGTAGGTTCTAGGTCCATCCACCTCATTAGAACTGATGGACATCAAGGTTGCTTCCGTGTCTTGGCTATTGCAAATAGTGCTGAAATGAACATGGGGGTACATGTCTCTTTCAATTATGCTTTCCTCAAGGTATATGCCCAGTAGTCATATGGCAGTTTTATTCCTAGCTTTTTAAGGAATCTCCACACTGTTCTCCAAGTGGCTCTATCAATTCACATTCCCACCAATAGTGCAAGAGGGTACCCTTTTCTCCACACCCTCCCCAGCATTTATTGTTTGTAGACGTTTTGATGATGGCCATTCAGATCAGTGGCAGGTAATGTCTCACTGTAGTTTTGATTTTCATTTCTTTAATAATGAGTGATGTTGAGCATCTTTTCATGTGTTTATTAGCCATCTGCATATCTTCTGTCACCTGACCTTTTAAAGGAGCATTTGGCACAGATGTAGAAAACTTATGGTTACCAGAGAAGAGAGGGAGGGGAAAATTGGGACATACGCACTGCTATATATAAAACAGGAGCTAAGAAGGACTCACTGTAGAGCATTGGGAACTCTACTCAGGATTCTGTAATGGCCTATATGGGAAAGAAATATGGAAAAAAAAGTGGATATATGCGTATGCATTGCTGATTCACCTCACTGTGCCGCAGAAACTAACCAGTTTAGTTTTACAAAATAGTTATAAATCAACCATATGCCAATAAATGTTTTTGGTTTTTTTTTTTTTAGTAAAGGAGCATTTGGGAAGAAGTAAGAAAAAGTGTGAAAAACTGAAAGTCACTCACAGATGGAAGCTGGTGGGATCATTCTGGTTTGAGGCCAATCGACAGCATCAGCTGGATCTGTGGAGGGCATGAGCAGTCCTCAGATGGAGGCCCTGGTGTGACCTTGGTTTCTCCATTTGTAAAATGCTTGAGTGTAATACCAAGTAATACCACTGAATGACTGTTAGGGTTTGGAGGCTTCTAACAGGAGAACAGAGCAAAGCAAGAATGCCCGGGGGGCACTGATTCTCAACCCCTGCTGCATAGGACATTCACTCCAGGAACTTCTGAAAATCTCACTGCCCGCGCCCTGCCCCAGACCAATTAAATCAGACTGTGGGCGTCCAGGGTGCGGCACCCCTGCTCTGAGGCCTCTATAGAAAGACCGGCAGGCAGGAGGCGGCTCAGAAGGCCAACGGCCACGTCTCTTCATTCTTTCAGCTCTTTTAGTCTTTTACTCTTTTGTTTGGCTTTTCTCTCCGATTAGTCTTTACCTCACTTATTTCCTTGCTGAATGAATCAATAATGGTCCTTGAAAAAATGTTACAAGGAAGCCACAATATCCAGCATCAAAAAAAGAACACATGCGTGTTTTGAGCTCTGCCCGTGAATCCTTCTCCTAAGGACGTCCCTTCGGAAGGAGGCCCCGTCAGCTAGGAGCTGGCGGGCAGGCCATGCTCTCTCCCCATCAGTGTCACCTGTCTGTGGCTGAGAGTGGCCTGGCTTGGCAGCCAGTCCCTAAGCCTTGGAGGCCTTTCCCAGTGGGTAGCATCAAGACTAGAGTTTGGATTTAGGGAAGAGAATCATGGAGGCCATTCCACCCCTAATTCTGAAGTGCAGCTCTTGATCCAGTGCAGAGGTTAGCAAAAGTTTGTTCGGCCTGAAGGCAGTGCCCAGCACTGAGATCCAGAGTGAATAAGGCACGGCCCCTGCCCTCAGAGAGCTCACAGTCCAGCGGGTAGGCCGTGGGCTTAAAAACCAACCACAGGGAAGCCCCTGGTGGTCCAGGTGTTAGGGCTCTGTGCGTCCACAGCAGGGGCGGTGGGCATGGGTTCAGTCCCAGGTTAGGGAACCAAGATCCCACAAGCTACAAGGCACAGCCAGAAAAAAAAAAAAAAAAAGACAATGACGATAGTATTAGGTTCCTTTAGCCACTGTAACAAATAACCACAAGCTTTCCTTTCACCAACATAACAAATAACCACAAGCTTATTAGTTTTAAACAACATATGTTCCAGAGGTCAAAAGTCTGATGCAGATCTCACCGAGTGAAGATCAAAGTGCAAGGCGGGACTGCATTCCTTTCTAGAAGCTCTAACCGAAAATTCACTTCCTTGCCTTTTCCACCTTCTGGACACTGCCTGCCTTCCTTGCACAGGGGCCCTTCATCTTCAAAGCCAGCAACAGTAGGTCCAGTCTTGTCCAAAGGAAATATTTCTGCCTGATCCTCTGATTCTCTTTCTACTTTTAAGGACTCATGGAATGAGACAGATCCTAGCCGGACCATCCAGGATAATCTCCCATTCTCAAGGCTGACTGATTAGCAACCTTAATTACACCTGCACACTTAATTCCCTTTGGTGTGTAAAGTAACATACTCACAAGTTCCAGAGGCTGGGATGGGACACCTCTGGGGGAATATTACCCTGCCATACACTGGTGGTGATAACCCACCAGTAGGTGAAGGAGTTTCCTGGGCTCTCCCCTTTTTGTTGGTGATGTTGTTATTTACATGACACACAAACACACACAGGAGAGAGAGACATGATGAAAATCCCCGACATGGTAACATATTTATATCTGCTCAGGCACTGTTACATCACACTTAAAATTTCTAGTGCGGCACTTTCATGCAAATATTTGCTCACAGTTGCTGGGGCCCGCCAGGCTGGAAGCACATGAGAGCACAGCTCACTGTCTGTCTCTCCTCCTTCGTCCCGCGGCCAGGGCAGTGCCAGGCCCCTGCTAGTGACCACAGCGGATGGTGACCAGGGACCCATGCTGCGCCCAGCACGTTCTGAGTGCTCCTACCTGCATTCACTCACTCGGGCCTCGTGAGACCCCTCAGAGCATGGGCTTATTAAGCGCCACTGTCTGCACAAGAGCAAACCGCTTCACCTGCCTCTCTCAAAGCCACCTCACAGCCCTGGAAAGGGTCCCTTGGCACTCTCACCCACCCCTGTTAATGGAGGCCAGGGTCAACTCTGTGTCCTGTTCGCGAACACGAATTTCTAACGTATTCCAATTCCGACCTAGATAAATACTCTTCCCACAGAGCTTCCACAGGGATGAGGCGAAAGCTGGACAGGGAGTGCCCCACAGGGCGGAGGAGGGAGCAGAGCTCTGCCCCACCTGCAGGAGTTAATAGTCAGCCGCCTGTTGCTCCGGCTAAGCCATGAGAAAATCACCATGGGAAAAGAATAAAAGCAAAATATAGCAATGCAGCATAAGGGGCTGGATCAGCTGGGGTGGTCACCCCATGCTCAGCTAAGGAAAAACAGTGTGGACCTTGGAACGCCAGGTCAGCACAAGTTCAGAACACTGCTTATGCACACCCTAAGATGTTTTCCCAAGGCATATGTGGGTCTATGTACCCACGTCTCCAGCCCTTGTACAGGATAGCCACCCAAGGCATATGTGGGTCTATGTACCCATGTCTCCAGCCCTTGTACAGGGTAGCCCTTGTACAACAAAATAGCATGTTTAAAGTAATAGTTTAAAGTAATCAATAAAATGAGAGCCGTTGACCAGGGAAACAGGAAGCTGACTTCATCGCAGCACAACAGATGCTTTCGGCATGCCGAGGCACTAAATAAAAGTGATGTGGCTTCGAGGAACAGGGCTCTTGACCCAAGAGGTCCTGAGTCCCCTGGTCCCATCTTGAAAACTTTAATTCTGTCTCTAGTTTCTTTTTCCCAAACTGTGTGTCAACCTCGCTCGATCCCTACCTGCCGCGCTGGCTGCAGCAGGCACCCCTGCTGGACTCGAGCCCCCTAAGCTGGCTGTGGACACAGGGAACCAGGGAGGTGACTCTGCAGAGCAGAAGGAGAGTGGAGTCTCCACCAGCTCAGCCTGCTGGGAGGTGCAAGGACTTTAGAAGCGTGTGGATACAGGTGAGAATCTGGACTCACTACCCAGAGCCAAGGTTCTGGGTGTGTCATCTCCCCACCCTCCCTCCCAGCGGAGAAGCAGGACTTCTCAACAGTGGGGACCCGCGCAGATGCACAAGGCAGCTGGACCCAGGGCCTGGAACCGAATGCCCAGTCAACCCGTGCACCATCCTCTCACTCCATTCTGACCACGCTGGCCTCCTGAGGCTCCTTGAACTTGCCAAGCAGGCCTGACTCGGGAATTGTGTCCAGGTTTTCCCTCTATGGGAGCACTCTTCCCCAGCACCCACCTGGCTCCCGCCTCACTTCCTTCAGTTTCTGCTCAGGAACATCTGTCTGCCAGGTTTTCTCAAACACATTGACTTGAAATAGCAACACCGTGTCCCAAATCAGCTGTCTCTTTCCTCCTCACCCATATAGCTTTTCTGCTTTTTGTCACCCTCCAATTGACTACTTTTACCTGTGTACTTACTAATCTGGTACTTCTCACCCGATTAGGATTTAAGGTGCATGAGGGCAAGGTCTCTGTTTTGGTCACCGATACATCATCAGGGTCTGCATGACGTCTAACAAGTATTAAGAAGAATTTGTTGAGGAACAAACAATCCTTCTCTATAATTTCAGAGAAGAAAAACCATGTTTGATATGCCCTCAAACAAATGGTCTCTAATCATCTTTCTGGCTACAGAAGAGAGTTATAGAAAACACTTTGAGAAGATACACACACACACACAACACGCACACACAATACACACACACACACACACACACACACACACACACACACCAGACAACTGACAAGGCCAAGGACAGTCAGGATGACAAAGGGAAGCAAGGCCTGGATACAGAACATCCCCTGGGCAGCATGAGGCCAGCATGAGGCCAGCAGAGTTCAGCAATTTATTTCTGCCCCCTTCCCTCTGCCCTGATACCTGTTAGGCAGGGAAAGTTCACACAGTGTGGACATATTAAGTCCATTTTGTTTTCCTGGATATGCTCAGCTTATCTGGACAACAGATTTCTAACCACTTCAACCATGAGCAATACAGCCAAGAATGTGACGGCAAATGGGGGCACAGTCTATCTTCTGCCAGGGGCGCCCTGGATCAGGTGCTTTACAAAACTGGAGGCTAACTGCATTTCACAGCTGAGGCTCAGAGAGGTTAAGGGACTGGACTGGGGACCCACAGCCAGCAAGTGGCAGTGGACACTCAAACCCAGGACTGTCTGGCTTCTGGATCTGTGAGGTCTTCCATCACCCTCCTATGCCTCAAGGCCCACAGAAGCCAATGTCTGCACATTAACAATGCGGCTGAATGAGCCAGTGAAGGGTTGACACAGGGCTGGAGGAGGTGGGGAGGGGCTCTAGGAAGCTGGCCCAAGTCTGGGGCCACTGAATTTCTACACTTCCTGGATTCTGGAGGAGATGCTGCTTAGCCTTCAGACAGCAGATTCCCAGCATCAGAGGCACTCAGCATGGGAACAGGCTTTGGTGATCTGCTGCTTACTAGCCGGGTGGCTTGACACAAGGTCTTGGAGTCTCATCTGCTCAGTGGATATAGAGGCACACTAAACCCCACAGGGAGGCTGTGAGGACTCAGTTACACAAAGTGCCCAGCACCCGGGGAGGCGCTGGAAGGGTTAACTATTGTGATGGTTGTTATTATCATTAGCTTTCATTTTCAACAGTTGCCATTTAAAAATCCTCTCCCCAATTCAGTATTCACAGTCAGTGAGTGGCTCCTAGCAAGTCAGTGGTTGCATGTGCTTGGACAGTTCCAAGCTGTATTCACGCTCTGGCATTCAAGAAACAACATAAGCCCAGAAATTATAAAACTCCTCGAGGAGAACATCGGCAAAACACTCTCCGACATACATCACAGCAGGATCCTCTATGATCCACCTCCCAGTATACTGGAAATAAAAGCAAAAATAAACAAATGGGATCTAATTAAAATTAAAAGCTTCTGCACAACAAAGGAAACTATAAGTAAGGTGAAAAGACAGTCTTCTGAATGGGAGAAAACAATAGCAAATGAAGCAACTGACAAACAACTCATCTCAAAGATATACAAGCAATTTAAGCAGCTCAACTCCAGAAAAATAAACGATCCAATCAAAAAATGGGCCAAAGAACTAAATAGGCATTTCTCCAAAGAAGACATACGGATGGCTAACAAACACATGAAAAGATGCTCAACATCACTCATTATCAGAGAAATGCAAATCAA
>SJYW01051986.1:11312-22370 GCA_006410735.1 Raphicerus campestris
GATCTCCCCATGCCGAAGCCCCCTCCCACCTCCCTCCCTACCCCATCACCCCGGATCATCCCGTGCAGCAGCCCCAAGCATCCTGTATCCTGTATTGAACATAGACTGGTGCTTCATTTCTTATATGGTAGTATACATGTTTCAGTGCCATTCTCCCAAATCATCCCGCCCTCTCCCTCTCCCTCAGAAGCCAAAAGTCCATTCTATACCTCTGTGTCTCTTATATTGTCTCACTTACAGGTTCATCATTACTATCTTTCTAAATTCCATATATATGTGTCAGTATACTGTATTGGTGTTTTTCTTTCTGGCTTACTTCACTCTGTATAATCGGCTCCAGTTTCATCCATCTCATTAGAACTGAGTCAAACTTATTCTTTTTAAGGGCTGAGTAATACTCCATTATGTATATGTACCACAGCTTTCTTATCCATTCATCTGTTGATGGACATCTGGGTTGTTTCCATGTTCTGGCAATTATAAATAACGCTGCAATGAACATTGGGGTACATGTGTCTCTTTCAATTCGGGTTTTAACGGTGCATCATGATATCACACTGTGGTCTTCATTTGCATTTCCCCAGTGACAAATTATATTGAGCACATTTTTGTGTTCTTATTTGACATATGTATATCTAGTTTACTAAAGTGTCTATTTAAACCTTTTGTCCATTTTTAATGGAGTTATATATTTTCTTATTTTGGGGTTTTGAGAAATTTTCATATATCCTGGATACAAGTCTTTTATCACACATATGATTTACAAATAGTTCCTTAAGGATCTTGATTTCTTTCTTCCCACAAGATATTATACTGGTCTGTTATGCTGATTGGACCTAGTGAGCAAGAAATAGAAACTACTTTATACTTATTGGTGGATATTTGCATAATAGTAGATGAGAAATAAATTCAACAGATTTCAAGGCCCATTTAACTTAGTGAAATTCCTTGGAGATCAGATGTGTGGGTCATGTAGAGGTACACCTTCACAGGTGATGGATAAATTGTTGCATCTGGCACATCCTGCAACCAAAACAGACACAGAACATTTAGTGGGCCACTGTGGATTTTGGAAGCAGCATCATCCTCACTGGTTGCAAGGAACCAGAAAAACTTCTGCTTTTGAGTATAGTTCAGAACAGGAGAAATATTTGTAAAAGGACTACCTGTTGTGCTACTTGGGTCATATGATCCATCAGGAAATAAAAAAATGCTGCTTGGAGTGGTAGTGGCAGATAGGGATGCTGTTTGAAATCTTTGGCAGGCCTCTAAAGGGATAAAAAACAGTGTAGACCTTAGGTTTGAGGCAAAGCCTTTATTCTGCTTTGAATTGTGGCCTAATGGAGTGTGGCATGAGTGTTGTCAATAGTCAATAGAGAAAGAGATTGCCTGGACCTGGTTTACAGCTGGTTCTACAAAATATACACACACTATCTGAGAGTGGACAATTGTAGCACCATTACCACTCTCAGTGACATCTCTGGAGGAGAGCAGTGATGGAAAATCCTCCCAATGGACAGAACTTTGAGCAGTTCACTTGGTTGTTCACTTCCCTAGAAAGAGAAATGGCCTGATAGATGATGATATAATGGCTCAAGGGTTTTAGAAAATGGTTTGGCTGATGGTCAGGGATTTTGAAGCAGTATTACTGGAAGACTGATGGCAAAGAAATATGGAAGAAATATGTGGATAGATCCCTATAAACACATTAAGATATCTGTGCCCCATGTGATTGCTCAGTAAAGGATGATTTCAGCAATGGAGGACTTTAATAGTTAAGTGGATATGATGACCTATTCTCAGATACCAGTCAAACTCTTTCTATAGCTACCTCATCATCACAAAATAAGCTTTGGAAAAAAGGTGCCATAGTGCCAGGAATGGAAATTATGTATAATCTCAGCAACATGGACTTCCACTCACTATGGCCAGCTAGTCTAAGGTCATTTTGAGTGCCTTTTCTGCCAGCGCAGAGACCAACACAGAGTCCCTATACTGCATCACTCATTTAGGTGATCAGCCAGCCACCTGCTGGCATGTTGATTGCACTGGACAATTTTCCATCATGGAAGGGTGTTTTGTTATTATTAGAATAGATGCTTGCTGTAGATAAAGATTCTTCCTTGCTGGCAGTGCTTCTGCCAAAACAACCATCTTTGGACTTACAAGATTCCTTATCCACTCTGATGGCAATTCATATTGTGTGCATTTATTTGATGAAGGAATTCACTTCACAGCAAAAGAAATGTGATAATGCCACAAATATTATGGCTTACCTTACCTTGAATCACTAATGAGATGCTGGCTAGTTAGTTCACAATTCATACTAAGAATTACTGTTCTAGATTTGATGTGTTTGTTTTTACCTGACTCCTTAAGTGTTGATTCTTTTAATACAGACTAGTACAATCTCAACAATTTCTAAACAGTACAAAGTATTGTAAATTGATGAGGAAAAAAAAGTTTATTATGTATATAAGTAGAGAAGAACTATGGATTCTTTTTTCGCTCTAGGTTAAATTAATACACCTTCATAATAAAGGGTATTTAAATGGTAGGTTTTAAATGTTTTTAAATGTTTTCGCATTTCCAACAGATAGTTTAATCCAATATCAGCAAATAAATAACCTTAGCATTGTGATATTATACATTGTATCTAAATACCATTAAAGAGTACACATGTAATTTCATAGGATCTTTTTGAAGAATTCTGCAGAATATCTTCTAAAATGAGGGCTTTGTGCAAGTTCATACTTCACATTTTTCCAACATGCTACTGAAATGACATATATAATATGCAAAAAAATTTTTCATATATAATATGATGTCAGTGCTTTTATTCAAACAAAAGACCAATTAGGCAAGCAAATCTTTATCATCATAAAACAAATACATATCATTTGCTTTATTAGTCATATAGTCTTTGACTCATAACTATATATGTATTAACAAGCAGAAATTTAACTACATTAAAAGAAAAATCAGAACAATGGGAATATTATACAGTAAAAAACATGAATGCATTATGGACACATGCAAATACATAGATTCCCTAGTGAAAAATAATGAAAGCATATTTTTCACTCCCTTTCTGGGGATTGAGGTATCCCTTAAGAAGCAAAAAGAAGGCAGATGATCTGATCTAATCTTGTGACCTGAACCTCCAAAAACATGTAATAATGCTTTTTGTTGTAAATATTTATTTGGTTTGTATTTTTAATCCAAATGTCTAACTAAGGA
Organism: Raphicerus campestris; assembly: GCA_006410735.1. Classification (NCBI taxonomy): domain Eukaryota; kingdom Metazoa; phylum Chordata; class Mammalia; order Artiodactyla; family Bovidae; genus Raphicerus; species Raphicerus campestris. The sequence goes on from SJYW01051986.1 coordinate 14,553, forward strand.
ACTTCATCCTGATACTTTGTCATACTCTATCTCTGGAGCTGATCCTCCTGCTAAGAAGAACAAGATTAATTCACTTTAGGTGTATGATTCTTGTGATCATCTTGAAAGAAACATATGAAGGTACATTTACATAGAGTGGCCATCCCAGGCCTAGTAATCTCTGTAGTTTCATTGCAAGATTGAAAATAAGTGATGCACTGTATACTAAAAAAGCTTGTAGGCCAAAAATAAGAATTACATAATGTCATCTGTGGCCTAAAAGAATAAATGTTTCAAATGAGGGAGTATTTTTATTCTCTTTGAGGTAATTGGAAATGCATCATGGAAGCTATAACATTTAAGACAGATCTTGAAGAAAGGACCATTAAAGTTGCAAATAAAGACAGGNTCATCATTACTATCTTTCTAAATTCCATATATATGTGTCAGTATACTGTATTGGTGTTTTTCTTTCTGGCTTACTTCACTCTGTATAATCGGCTCCAGTTTCATCCATCTCATTAGAACTGAGTCAAACTTATTCTTTTTAAGGGCTGAGTAATACTCCATTATGTATATGTACCACAGCTTTCTTATCCATTCATCTGTTGATGGACATCTGGGTTGTTTCCATGTTCTGGCAATTATAAATAACGCTGCAATGAACATTGGGGTACATGTGTCTCTTTCAATTCGGGTTTTAACGGTGCATCATGATATCACACTGTGGTCTTCATTTGCATTTCCCCAGTGACAAATTATATTGAGCACATTTTTGTGTTCTTATTTGACATATGTATATCTAGTTTACTAAAGTGTCTATTTAAACCTTTTGTCCATTTTTAATGGAGTTATATATTTTCTTATTTTGGGGTTTTGAGAAATTTTCATATATCCTGGATACAAGTCTTTTATCACACATATGATTTACAAATAGTTCCTTAAGGATCTTGATTTCTTTCTTCCCACAAGATATTATACTGGTCTGTTATGCTGATTGGACCTAGTGAGCAAGAAATAGAAACTACTTTATACTTATTGGTGGATATTTGCATAATAGTAGATGAGAAATAAATTCAACAGATTTCAAGGCCCATTTAACTTAGTGAAATTCCTTGGAGATCAGATGTGTGGGTCATGTAGAGGTACACCTTCACAGGTGATGGATAAATTGTTGCATCTGGCACATCCTGCAACCAAAACAGACACAGAACATTTAGTGGGCCACTGTGGATTTTGGAAGCAGCATAATCCTCACTGGTTGCAAGGAACCAGAAAAACTTCTGCTTTTGAGTATAGTTCAGAACAGGAGAAATATTTGTAAAAGGACTACCTGTTGTGCTACTTGGGTCATATGATCCATCAGGAAATAAAAAAATGCTGCTTGGAGTGGTAGTGGCAGATAGGGATGCTGTTTGAAATCTTTGGCAGGCCTCTAAAGGGATAAAAAACAGTGTAGACCTTAGGTTTGAGGCAAAGCCTTTATTCTGCTTTGTGGCCTAATGGAGTGTGGCATGAGTGTTGTCAATAGTCAATAGAGAAAGAGATTGCCTGGACCTGGTTTACAGCTGGTTCTACAAAATATACACACACTATCTGAGAGTGGACAATTGTAGCACCATTACCACTCTCAGTGACATCTCTGGAGGAGAGCAGTGATGGAAAATCCTCCCAATGGACAGAACTTTGAGCAGTTCACCTGGTTGTTCACTTCCCTAGAAAGAGAAATGGCCTGATAGATGATGATATAATGGCTCAAGGGTTTTAGAAAATGGTTTGGCTGATGGTCAGGGATTTTGAAGCAGTATTACTAGAAGACTGATGGCAAAGAAATATGGAAGAAATATGTGGATAGATCCCTATAAACACATTAAGATATCTGTGCCCCATGTGATTGCTCAGTAAAGGATGATTTCAGCAATGGAGGACTTTAATAGTTAAGTGGATATGATGACCTATTCTCAGATACCAGTCAAACTCTTTCTATAGCTACCTCATCATCACAAAATAAGCTTTGGAAAAAAGGTGCCATAGTGCCAGGAATGGAAATTATGTATAATCTCAGCAACATGGACTTCCACTCACTATGGCCAGCTAGTCTAAGGTCATTTTGAGTGCCTTTTCTGCCAGCGCAGAGACCAACACAGAGTCCCTATACTGCATCACTCATTTAGGTGATCAGCCAGCCACCTGCTGGCATGTTGATTGCACTGGACAATTTTCCATCATGGAAGGGTGTTTTGTTATTATTAGAATAGATGCTTGCTGTAGATAAAGATTCTTCCTTGCTGGCAGTGCTTCTGCCAAAACAACCATCTTTGGACTTACAAGATTCCTTATCCACTCTGATGGCAATTCATATTGTGTGCATTTATTTGATGAAGGAATTCACTTCACAGCAAAAGAAATGTGATAATGCCACAAATATTATGGCTTACCTTACCTTGAATCACTAATGAGATGCTGGCTAGTTAGTTCACAATTCATACTAAGAATTACTGTTCTAGATTTGATGTGTTTGTTTTTACCTGACTCCTTAAGTGTTGATTCTTTTAATACAGACTAGTACAATCTCAACAATTTCTAAACAGTACAAAGTATTGTAAATTGATGAGGAAAAAAAAGTTTATTATGTATATAAGTAGAGAAGAACTATGGATTCTTTTTTCGCTCTAGGTTAAATTAATACACCTTCATAATAAAGGGTATTTAAATGGTAGGTTTTAAATGTTTTAAATGTTTTTAAATGTTTTCGCATTTCCAACAGATAGTTTAATCCAATATCAGCAGATAAATAACCTTAGCATTGTGATATTATACATTGTATCTAAATACCATTAAAGAGTACACATGTAATTTCATAGGATCTTTTTGAAGAATTCTGCAGAATATCTTCTAAAATGAGGGCTTTGTGCAAGTTCATACTTCACATTTTTCCAACATGCTACTGAAATGACATATATAATATGCAAAAATTTTTTTCATATATAATATGATGTCAGTGCTTTCATTCAAACAAAAGACCAATTAGGCAAGCAAATCTTTATCATCATAAAACAAATACATATCATTTGCTTTATTAGTCATATAGTCTTTGACTCATAACTATATATGTATTAACAAGCAGAAATTTAACTACATTAAAAGAAAAATCAGAACAATGGGAATATTATACAGTAAAAAACATGAATGCATTATGGACACATGCAAATACATAGATTCCCTAGTGAAAAATAATGAAAGCATATTTTTCACTCCCTTTCTGGGGCTTGAGGTATCCCTTAAGAAGCAAAAAGAAGGCAGATGATCTGATCTAATCTTGTGACCTGAACCTCCAAAAACATGTAATAATGCTTTTTGTTGTAAATATTTATTTGGTTTGTATTTTTAATCCAAATGTCTAACTAAGGAACTTCATCCTGATACTTTGTCATACTCTATCTCTGGAGCTGATCCTCCTGCTAAGAAGAACAAGATTAATTCACTTTAGGTGTATGATTCTTGTGATCATCTTGAAAGAAACATATGAAGGTACATTTACATAGAGTGGCCATCCCAGGCCTAGTAATCTCTGTAGTTTCATTGCAAGATTGAAAATAAGTGATGCACTGTATACTAAAAAAGCTTGTAGACCAAAAATAAGAATTACATAATGTCATCTGTGGCCTAAAAGAATAAATGTTTCAAATGAGGGAGTATTTTTATTCTCTTTGAGGTAATTGGAAATGCATCATGGAAGCTGTAACATTTAAGACAGATCTTGAAGAAAGGACCATTAAAGTTGCAAATAAAGACAGGTGTTCCTGGAGGGAGCATTCTCACTGGAGAGCCCTGTAGTAAAAAAACCATGTACCTGTGAGGAAGGTTTGTCCAAAGGCTTCCAGTAATTCATTTGCATGTAATATAGTGTCCATTAGGAGAACTGCGGAAGAAGAGATGCCATATATATATATGGCATATATATATATAATCTGTACATATTTGTAAATAAATAAACATATCCATGTGCATAAAGAGAGTTCTAGATAGGTATACCATAAGAGATGCCATATATATAATCTGTACATATTTGTAAATAAATAAACATATCCGTGTGCATAAAGAGAGTTCTAGATAGGTATACCATATACATGGGCTTCTTTGGTGGCTCATATGGTAAAGAATATGCCTACAATGCAGGAGACCTGGGTTTGATCCCTGGATCAGAGAAGAGAATGGCTACCTACTTTAGTATTCTTGCCTGGAGAATTTATAATCTGGTAGTGATAAAAATCCATTAAAAGTTATTGAAGAGGAATATTATCTACTCAGAGCTCTATTTATAAAAAAGCATCTGAGAGCAAAATTTGGGAAGAGACTCAACAGAATGTAGGATAAGTAATAAGACTATTGTAAATGATAAATGTCAATAGTTTTAGGGAGAGGGCCTCAGTAGTTTTAGTAGAATGTGTATAGAATAAGTGGTGAGATTGGAAGGTCAGGGTTGGACCTGAAGACGAATCATTTGTTATTTTTAGAGTATGAGTGTGATGAGAACTAACATTTAGGGACTTTTGGGGGACCAAACATGCAAACTCTTGCTCTTTCTCATGTTTGCCACCACTGAATACACTGATATTTTATCAGGCACATTATTTGAACTCTGGCAGTCTTAATGAAAGTGAAAGAGGACAGTGAAAAATCTCTTAAAATTCAACATTCAAAAAACTAAGACCATGGCATATGGCCCAATGACTTAATGGCAAATACATGGGGAAAAAATGGAAATAACAGCAGATTTTATTTTCTTGGCTCCCACAATCACTGTGGATGGTGACTACAGCTATGAAATTAAAAGATGCTTGCTCTTTGGAAGGAAAGCTATGATGAACCTAGACAGTGTATTAAAAAAATAAAAGGCAGAGGTGTCACTTTGCCAACAAAGGATCTGTATAGTCAAAGCTATGGTTTTCCCAGTAGTCATATATGGATGTAAGAGTTGGAGCATAAAGAAGGCCTAACAATGAATAATTGATGCTTTTGAACTTTGGTGCTGAAGAAGACTCTTGAAAGTCCCTTGGACAGCAAGGAGATCAAACTGGTCAATCCTAAAGGAAATCAACACTGAATATTCATTGGAAGGACTAAAGCTGAAGGTGAAGCTCCAGTACTTTGGCCACTGATGCAAAGAGCCAACTCATTGAAAAAGACCCTGATGTTGGGAAAGAAAAGGTGGTGACAAAGAATGAGACGGTTGGATGGCCTCACTGACTTATGAGTTTGAGCAAACTCTGGGAGATAGTGAAGGACGGGGAAGCCTGACGTGCTGCATTCCATGGGGTCACAAAGAGTTGGACATGACTGAGTAACTGAACAACAATATGCTTTTGGGGGCTTCCCAAAATGGTAAAGAATCTGNAGGAGATAGTGAAGGACAGGGAAGCCTGACGTGCTGCATTCCATGGGGTCACAAAGAGTCGGACATGACTGAGTAATTGAACAACAATATGCTATTTGGGGCTTCCCAAAATGGTAAAGAATCTGCCTGCCAATGCAGGAGATGTGGGTTAGAGCCAAGAGTCTGGAAGATTCCCTGGAGAAGGAAATGGCAACCTATTCCAGTAATTCTTGCCTGGGAAATACCTTGGATAGAGGGGCCTGGGGGGCTGTGGTCCATGGAATCACAAAGAGTTGGACTTAGTGACTAAACAAAAACAAAACTATGCATTTTAAGCAGCTTGTTCTCAACACAGTCTAATAATCTATACATATTTCTTCTTTTTTTTTTTGAACAGTTTCATTATTTTAAAATTGTTAGGAAGGTTGAGACTATTTCCTTCTTATCCCTCCACTTCCCTTTTCTTCTCTATGCCCATTCCAGTTAAATCTACAATTTCATCCCTTAGCTTTGTGATTCAGTAAAGCTTCTCAGATTACCCTATTACATACAAATACAACTGGACATGACATTTCAAGATACCATAAACACTGACAGGCATCTTCCCTCTACTAGTTATTCATAGACAGACTTTGGTGAAGAACATTCTTATACAGTTTTGCCTAACTTTCCGTGCTTTAACTCCTTTCTGAAATTTTAAAATGTCCTTACCATTTCTGTTAGTTTCTCTGTGAGATATGACAATTGAAATCCTACAAACCATGTCCCAAATAGAGTGGAATGGAAGACATTTTGATGGCTAGCAGAATTCTTGATATTTGCCTCTGTTCATTCAAATATAAACCTGCCTCCACTGTGAAGTTAAATGTGATATGAATCTCAGGCTGCACAGCTCTATTGTTTTCAAAAACATCATATTCAAATTCTTTTCAGAGTTGAATACACCACTATGGTATTTAATGTGTTTATGAAGCTACATTGANATTCCTGATATTTGCCTCTGTTCATTCAAATACAAACCTGCCTCCACTGTGAAGTTAAATGTGATATGAATCTCAGGCTGCACAGCTCTATTGTTATCAAAAACATCATATTCAAATTCTTTTCAAATACACCACTATGGGATTTAATGTGTTTGTGAAACTACATTGAGAACATACGTGTAAAATATTTTGTTTTCCTCATAAATTATTTTAGTATGACTTAAATACTTGATGAAAAATTTTGTCTATGTGTTTCAGTAATATATAGACATTTTAAGATGCTCATTAATACTCAGTTTAAATCATTAAAACTCTAGGGCAATGATTAGTGTGAAGCCTTTGAGCATTAATCAATATAGAGTAACATCGAATCTACACAAATTTTTGACTTTTAATAAAGTAGTAAGTATATTAACATATGGATGTGAGAGTTGGACTGTGAAGAAAGTTGAGTGCTGAAGAATTGATGCTTTTGAGCTGTGATGTTGGAGAAGACTCTTGAGAGTCCCTTGGACTGCAAGGAGATCTAACCAGTCCATGGATAGGGAGGCCTGGTGTGCTGCGGTTCATGGGGTCACAAAGAGTCGGACACGACTGAGTGACTGAACTGAAGTATATTAATATCAGATCTAAGCATTTCTCTTTAACATTTTGCCAGTGAATCTATGACTTTCTTATTTCTAAAACTGTAGATGATTGGATTTGACAGAGGGATTATGACCATATAAACAGAGAGTCCATCATATCTTGATCATCTGCTTGTGCAGATCCAGGGCGGACGTACATAAAGAGAAGAGGCCCATAGTATAAAGAGACAGACAGGAAATGGGCTCCACAGGTAGAGAAGGCCTTACTTATGCCTTGTANACAGAGAGTCCATCATATCTTGATCATCTGCTTGTGCAGATCCAGGGCGGACGTACATAAAGAGAAGAGGCCCATAGTATAAAGAGACAGACAGGAAATGGGCTCCACAGGTAGAGAAGGCCTTACTTATGCCTTGTACAGACTTCTTTTTTAAGACTGTAAGAAGAATAAGTGTGTAAGAGAAAAGAACAGTAAGAATAGTGAACACCTGTATTGACCCAGAGAAAATAAATACCATCAGAAAATTAATGGAAGGATCAGTACAGGAAATCTTAAACAGTGGTATAATGTCACAGTAAAAGTGATGTATTATGTTAGAATTACAGAAGGTCAATCTCAATAAAAAAGCATTATGAAGTATGGCATGAAAAAGGCCACCTGAAAATGATGAAATTAATAGCCGGATGCATAGTCTTTTGGTCATAATAACTGGGTAAAGTAATGGTTTGCATATGGCCACATAGCGATCATATGCCATTGTTGCCAGCAGAAAACATTCTGTGGTTACACTGACTGCAAAGGAAAAAAATTGTATCTTGCATTCAGTGACAGACATCACTTTGCTCTTTGCAAAGAAATTGACCAGCAACTGGGGCGTCACTGTGGATGATA
>SJYW01051987.1:0-10895 GCA_006410735.1 Raphicerus campestris
TTAAAAGTCTGTTTGAAGAGAAGCTGCGTTCTTGTCTCTCCTGATTAATACGTGTAAACATACAGAGCTGAAACTAATAATGCCGTTTAACAGAATTCCTCTTCTTTTCCTTAACCAGCCAGAATCTTTACGTATATGCTCGAGAAATCCAGACTTGTTTCACAGGCCCCTGGCCAGAGCAATTTTCTCATCTTCTACTTGCTGATGGACGGATTATCTGCTGAAGAGAAGCATGGGCTGCACCTTAATCATTTACATGCCCATCGGTAAGTGATTATGTGTTTCCACTTTGAGAGTTCTGCCCTCAAACTGTGGTTGCGTTTTAGCAGTCTTAAAGTTTCGTATTTTTCAGAGGAAAAATGGTGACTTCTTTTAGGAGAATAATTGGATACACTGTTAGGTTTGAACTATCTGTGTATTACCGTTTATTGAGTATTTAGGTGAGGTTTGTTGTATGTGTATTATCTTATATTTTTCTAGTTTTCAGATCAGAATAATAGATTAGCACATTTATAAGCATTTGTGTTCCCTTGGATATTTTGGATGTAACAGTTATGAATTCCTAATCTGGGGTTGTCTTTTGAAATAATGGGACGTGGTATTTGAGCAATTATGGTGCATTAGGAATAGATGAGGTTACATAATGGCTTCAGATGAACCATACCCACAGCTGGGGGCACTGATTTTCTTCAGGGGAGGCAGACCGTGTTGTTACAAGGAGGGGGCCTTGGTCACAGGAGGGCCGTGCAAGGGGGTGACTTTGCAACGTATGCGTTTTCACCGACCGCCTGACCCCGTACGTCTCCCTGCATGGACGGGTCCACACTTGGAGAGGATGAGAATGAACCAGCAAGGAGCGTGAACCCCTCCCAGATGAGGAGTGGGGGAGAGAGGGGGCAGAGGGTGGCGGGTGGACGGGTCCACACCCAGGGGTGAATTCCTGGCCGAGCAGTGAGGAGGAGCCGCGCTCTGGTAACGCTGCGCGTTAACTTCAGACATTCGCTGACCCCTGAGTGTCCGTTCACTGGCTGTTTGCTGCCGGATTCAAGAAGAATGGTGTGCTCGTGATTTCATGAGAACTTCTGTGGGAGAAAATAAAGGATGCGTGAGGAGGAGGAGGGCCTCCCAGGTGGCGATGGTGGTCAAGAACCCACCTGCCAACACAGGAGAGATGAGGGTGCGATCCCTGGTTGGGGAGATCCCCTGGAGGAGGGCATGGCAACACACTCCAGTCCTCTTGCCTGGAGAACCCCCTGGACGGAGGAGCCTGGTGGGCGGCAGCCCGTGGGGCCACAGAGAGCCAGACCCGCCTGAGCGCCTAGGCACGCACACACAGCAGGGGGGAGCGTGGCCAGAGGACCAGCCACGTTTGCGAGCTGAAGGCCTCGCTGAGCGGACCGGGGGGTGGAGGGGTCCAGGGCCTGCACTGAGAGAGGGGCCTTTTCCAGGCCCCCTGCGGTCTCCATGGAGCTGAGCCCCCAGACCTGTCCGGGCAGGGACAGGACCACGTCTGTGGTCGCCACGGCTGCAGAGGGGAATGAGGTGGGGCGTGCCCCGGGGGATGGGGGGTGAACTGGCCTTATTCGAAGGCTCCCTTGGATTATTATTTAATGACAGCTCACTCGGTTTCCTTGAAACTGTTACATCCAACAGTACAGATCGCGTTTATCGTGTTGATAGAGACATGAAGTGCAGACGGCCGTATCAAAATCGTTGTTCAAAGCGAGAGATGGTTTGGAGATTTACTGTCCCCAAAACAAGAGAAATGCGGAGGAAAAAGAACAGTGATGCTGAAGGATGGTGGCCCTGGCCAAAGCGACTTTAAAGACAGGAACTTCTGAAGCCCCGATGCCTCGGCCGCATGATGGGAGAGCTGACTCACTGGAAAAGACCCCGATGCCGGGAAAGACTGGGGGCAGGAGNACTGAAGGATGGTGGCCCCGGCCAAAGCGACTTTAAAGACAGGAACTTCTGAAGCCCCGATGCCTCGGCCGAGCTGACTCACTGGAAAAGACCCTGATGCCGGGAAAGACTGGGGGCAGGAGGAGAAGGGGGCGCAGAGGATGAGATGGCTGGATGGCATCCCCGACTCCATGGACTCGAGTCTGAGTGAAGTCCAGGAGACGGTGAAGGACAGGAAGTGTGGCTTNGCTGAAGGATGGTGGCCCTGGCCAAAGCGACTTTAAAGACAGGAACTTCTGAAGCCCCGATGCCTCGGCCGCATGATGGGAGAGCTGACTCACTGGAAAAGACCCCGATGCCGGGAAAGACTGGGGGCAGGAGGAGAAGGGGGCGCAGAGGATGACATGGCTGGATGGCATCCCCGACTCCATGGACTCGAGTCTGAGTGAAGTCCAGGAGACGGTGAAGGACAGGAAGTGTGGCTTGTGATGGTCCACGGGGTCACACAGAGCCGGACACGACTGTACCACTGAACGACAAGCCTGCAAGAGCGCTGGCGTTTTTTAATATTTTTTAATCAAATCACCTCATGTCCTAAAGGAAGAAATCAGATCTGGAGGTGTAGGGAGGTCTATACCGAAGTGAATATACAGCAGCAGTAGGGAGATGGCCGGGTCTTGAATCACTCTGTTTTTTGGCATCGGGCGTCTCAGACGGGAGGGAAAGCATCCGACCGGGGGCTGTGGGGGTGTCTGGGCAGCCTGTGGGGAAGGAAAGCCTGGGTGGCTTACATTCCACATCTTCCCTTCCAGCAAAGGCTCAGAGCTGATGGCAGACCGGCGCCGTGGGTGGTGTGTCTGCAAGCGTGTGTGTGCGTGCTTGCACACGCGTGTGCCCGGCATTGCAGACGCAGAATCACTGAGGAGCAGAAGGCGCCGTCTAGGACAGCATTCAAAGACAGGATTCAGCCTCTCGGTCCGCGGTGTGGACCCCTTTTTTGAAGTGTGAGAGTGTGTGGGAGAAAACAAGTGTTTCTTTATTGACCTCCGTTCCAACATCGTTTCTCTTTGCAAAAGAGAGCTTGGAATCGCTGAGGCCATTTAGAAAGTCAAACGTCAGGGCTGGCTTTGTGAGAAGGCCCAACAGGAAAGAACTCAGCAAAATCATGAATAATTCAACTCTCTTGAACAAAGAAGTTATTTTATTAAAATGAATTATAAATATCTAATGAGTGCAAAACAACATTCCTCAATAAAAATGTACACTGCCACTCCAGATTCATAAAACATATCCATTGGAGCTTTTATGCAATGACAGTTCCACAGACAGAGTATTCTTTACTAATACGACCAGTGGTTTTGAAAGTTATAATGCCTTATGCCTCCCGATCTTTCTGTGATTTGTGTCTTGTGGGTCTTTTAATAGTCACAGCGTTTGTGGGTTTTCTCACCTTTACAGTCCTGGTCAAGCTTGAGGCGCTTGTATTTGTACTGGGGTATATCACCTTTGCTTAGTCATTACATACATTAAGTACCAGAGTTTTGTAAATTGTTTGGCTTGCTCACAATCAGTAGTATTACTAACTTATTAGCTTTCTAACCTTTCACAACTTGATGATCTGAGTTTCCTCCTTAGGTAAAGGACATCACTATATAACTATATTTATATAGCTATATATTGTTATATAAACAAAATATAAATAAACTACATGTTGTTTACATATAAACAATATTATCATCACACCTACTTATCTGCTTTTAAGAGATATTGATATATTATCAGGTAGAACAAATCAGCATCTACTTTACCATCTAAATGTCCCTTTGCTTACTCAGTGCTTATTCCATAATGCAACTTGTCTTGAGATTTTGATGATGTATGTTGAGTTTTTAAAGCAAACATTATAAATATTTGCAAACCTGCCTCCTTAAAACGCATCTTTTCTTTACTACTACCAACTGGTCACCTACATGAAACGTATAAATAAACATGAAACAGGAATTGTAAGCTGAAGACATATCCAAGGTTCATCACATGTCCTTATGTGATCAGAACTGCAAAGAGAAGAAAGGATTATTGTAACTAGTGCTACTGCAGTTAAAGCTACACAAATGTGTTTTTTTTTTTTTAACTTTGACTCTGGTTTGGAACTAAAAGTTTTCAGGGTCTCACATGAAAATTTATGGAGGTTTATTTTAGTGTTAAATGCACCTAAAAATACTCTGTTGTTTGTATAATTAGAACAGTATCTAGAGCAAGCAGATAACACTCTTGTTTATAGAATAGAAATGGAGCAGATCTAGACATCAACTCTTATAGCTTAACTGCATGAAAGCAATATTTATAGCACTGTGCCTAGACTCTTCTTGGACAGATGGTTTAAACAAGGACCACAAGAAAAACGTCTCTGGGTCCTGACATTTTGAGCAGCAGCAGGAAGTTGCATTATAGAAAACCACCACTAGATGGCACACTCTTCACAAAGTCAGGCGGCCAAACTGTGTCTCCATCATTAACGGTTTCTTTTTTCCCCAAACTTATTTATTTTTAATTGAAGGAAAGTTGCTTCACAGTATATCTACGGCTTCCACATGAGTCAGGTATCCGTGTGTCCCCTCCCTCTGGGACCTCCCTCCCACCTCCCACCNCCAACTCCTTGATCAGGCATTCAAACACAAATTGTAACATAAAAATACAAGTCTCAGTATTATGAAACATCTGCTACAGTGAAGTAAGGATTGTTTCTTAATTTGAAGAAATTTTAATCAATAAGTAACATTCTAGCCTGGCTTTTAGCGCAGGCTTCCCCCATCGGGTTACTTATTTGACAGTGTAATCTTTCTAGGTTCCCCAAGCCCTTCTTTCCTCAGTAGTTCCCTTAACACCAAGGGCACCTTCCTTCTTAAAGGAGAGGGAGTGTTCTCACCTCCATCTCCTTTCATCTTGATCAAAAATGCGCCCAGATCTTTAAAACGCTTTCACTGCGTATTATAATACCCTGCCAACGTATATATTGACATGTATGTTTTCAGTCGTGAAACTTTCTGGAAGACATGCGCACACAGAGTTCTGAAAACGTGGAGGATCACAGACATATTTCCAGTCAAGACTATTTCTGACATAAAACATTTTTTAAAACATACATGTCTTGAAAACTCGAGAAATATGTATGAATGTTCTGTTCATGGTCACTTGCATGAACGCGTCAGAAACCTTTCTGGCTCCAAAACCTGTCGCCTTCCTTTCAGTACTCCAGTGTCATTTCAGGCACAGCACAAAGTCCTGCCCTTCCCCTGTTTGGAAGAATACAGTCTCGTGAAAATTTGAATTTTTGGTTGTTTTGTGTTTTCTTCCATCTGAAAGCTCCTTCAAGATAGATTTTTTAAAAAATCTACTGATCAGAATTCTGCTAATCCACAGTAATTTTATTCACTGCTGGAGATGAGCTAACTAGGATGATTACTAATTATTCCATTTTGAAAGATGGAGTGTATTGATGTCACTCTGTGATGTGCAATTTGATTAGTTCTAAATGCTGCTTTAAATTAGGCTTGTGTGTTGGCCTGAACAAACGGGCATCAAGTCAATCTTTTCTCTGAGGATAGAAGCTTGATGATCAGAAGGTCACCACCACCTTGATGATCAGAAGGATGAATGAAAGTCCTTCATTTTCACCTGATATGTCTTTAGTTAGTGACCAGAAAACCACAGTAGGGACAACTCTTGACAGTTTATTTCCAAGGAGTGCAGATTTTAGCAATTAGCTACTTCAGGGTTAATACTATTAATAACAAATGGAACATGTTTTCAGAAAGAAAAGTAAAATTTAATAATTTAGACCTCAGCTTGAAATTTACCACCTGATTCAGTGCTTACGGAAAAATGGAACAGAAATTATACCACCTTTTTCTAATTTTATCACTTTCGGGCTTTAATACCACTAATTAAAGGGATATTTTGAGTCTTTCTTTATGTACTCATGGCAGCCTTTCTAGAAGGTGTCCAGTGAGACAACTTTTCTTAATAAAATTTATGAATTTTGAGACTTTTAAAGCACTGATCATCATTCTGAGACGAAATTGGCCACTCACAAAATTTACAGATATGAAGCGCTGAAGAAGTGGTTGCATTGGTTCCCTGAGAGTCACTGTATAAAACCGAAGCTTGGAGACCTCGCATTTTTGCTTTTAAAGACTGGGCTCTAGAATAATTAGTTGCAAGCTCATTACATGATTTGTGTATAGTTCCAGTGTAGGGGAAATTGAATTTATTTGCCTTCCTAAAACTGCTGTTAGGATCCAAAAAAATTACTGATCATAAATTTTTGGTTCAAAGTGGAGAACTATAGTTATTCACAATTGTATCCAAAATTGAAACGTGTAACTCTTTACTGCCATTCACACTGAAGAGAATAAACCTAAATGCAAATGAAAAGCATACTCCAGAAACAGTAGAATTTTCAACATGTTAAATATATGTCAGAAGGCCTGACCAACACCAGAGTCTGAATTTCCAGCCCTCCTTGAAGCAGACCCAGGGTTGTCATTTCCATGCTACATACTTGCATCCTTTCCCACCTACTTTAAATGGAATTTCATCATCTACGATCCATAAAAGAGATAATTGATTAGCTAGACTTCATTAAAGTTAACAGTTTCTATTCTATGAAAACATACGGTCCATGAAGCATGTTGCCTGGCATTGACTCAGCTGAGTTGAAAACTACATCTCTGCGTGGTGTAGGCACGCATGTTTATAACCGCTTTATTCATCATTGCAAAAACTGGAAGCAACCAAGATGTCTTTTAATAGGTGAATGGATAAGCCATAGTACATTCATTCAGTGGACTAGTATCCACTAATAAAGAATGAGCTATAAAGCCTTGAAAAAACAAAAAAGGACCCTTAAATACGTATTATGTGAAAGAAGACAGTCTGAAAAGGGTTCTTACTGTGTGGTTCCAGCTATGCAACATTCAGGAAAAGGCAAATTATCGTGGCAGCACAGAGGTTGCGGGCTGCCGGGAGCGGGGAGAGGGAGGAGGAAGCAGGCGTGCCAGTGACGTTTGGGGCCGCGGAGCGGCGCTGTGATGCTGTAGGGCCACGCACGGCATATGGTCGTTCAGTGGCTCAGTCGTGTCCCGCTCTTTGCGACCCCACGGACTGCAGCACGCCAGGCTTCCCTGTCCTTCACTGTCTCCCGGAGCTTGCTCAAACTCAGGTGTCCACTGAGTCGGGGATGCCATTCAGCCATCCAGTCTATACCCATGATGCATAAATTTCTCAAAACCCATAGAACTGTATAACACAAAGAGTGAATACCGATATAAATTACAGACTTTAGTCAATAATAGTGTGTCAGAATTGGCTCATTCATTCTAACAAATGTACCACTCTAATGCAAGATAATTAATAACAAGAGAAACGACTTATTAGGGAAGGGAGAAAGGATATATTGGAACTCTCAGTACTTTCTGCTTAATTTTTCTGGACCTAAAAAATTTCTCTGAAAACAAAGTCTATTATTTTGCTTTTTTAAAAGTCTGTTTGAAGAGAAGCTGCGTTCTTGTCTCTCCTGATTAATACGTGTAAACATACAGAGCTGAAACTAATAATGCCGTTTAACAGAATTCCTCTTCTTTTCCTTAACCAGCCAGAATCTTTACGTATATGCTCGAGAAATCCAGACTTGTTTCACAGGCCCCTGGCCAGAGCAATTTTCTCATCTTCTACTTGCTGATGGACGGATTATCTGCTGAAGAGAAGCATGGGCTGCACCTTAATCATTTACATGCCCATCGGTAAGTGATTATGTGTTTCCACTTTGAGAGTTCTGCCCTCAAACTGTGGTTGCGTTTTAGCAGTCTTAAAGTTTCGTATTTTTCAGAGGAAAAATGGTGACTTCTTTTAGGAGAATAATTGGATACACTGTTAGGTTTGAACTATCTGTGTATTACCGTTTATTGAGTATTTAGGTGAGGTTTGTTGTATGTGTATTATCTTATATTTTTCTAGTTTTCAGATCAGAATAATAGATTAGCACATTTATAAGCATTTGTGTTCCCTTGGATATTTTGGATGTAACAGTTATGAATTCCTAATCTGGGGTTGTCTTTTGAAATAATGGGACGTGGTATTTGAGCAATTATGGTGCATTAGGAATAGATGAGGTTACATAATGGCTTCAGATGAACCATACCCACAGCTGGGGGCACTGATTTTCTTCAGGGGAGGCAGACCGTGTTGTTACAAGGAGGGGGCCTTGGTCACAGGAGGGCCGTGCAAGGGGGTGACTTTGCAACGTATGCGTTTTCACCGACCGCCTGACCCCGTACGTCTCCCTGCATGGACGGGTCCACACTTGGAGAGGATGAGAATGAACCAGCAAGGAGCGTGAACCCCTCCCAGATGAGGAGTGGGGGAGAGAGGGGGCAGAGGGTGGCGGGTGGACGGGTCCACACCCAGGGGTGAATTCCTGGCCGAGCAGTGAGGAGGAGCCGCGCTCTGGTAACGCTGCGCGTTAACTTCAGACATTCGCTGACCCCTGAGTGTCCGTTCACTGGCTGTTTGCTGCCGGATTCAAGAAGAATGGTGTGCTCGTGATTTCATGAGAACTTCTGTGGGAGAAAATAAAGGATGCGTGAGGAGGAGGAGGGCCTCCCAGGTGGCGATGGTGGTCAAGAACCCACCTGCCAACACAGGAGAGATGAGGGTGCGATCCCTGGTTGGGGAGATCCCCTGGAGGAGGGCATGGCAACACACTCCAGTCCTCTTGCCTGGAGAACCCCCTGGACGGAGGAGCCTGGTGGGCGGCAGCCCGTGGGGCCACAGAGAGCCAGACCCGCCTGAGCGCCTAGGCACGCACACACAGCAGGGGGGAGCGTGGCCAGAGGACCAGCCACGTTTGCGAGCTGAAGGCCTCGCTGAGCGGACCGGGGGGTGGAGGGGTCCAGGGCCTGCACTGAGAGAGGGGCCTTTTCCAGGCCCCCTGCGGTCTCCATGGAGCTGAGCCCCCAGACCTGTCCGGGCAGGGACAGGACCACGTCTGTGGTCGCCACGGCTGCAGAGGGGAATGAGGTGGGGCGTGCCCCGGGGGATGGGGGGTGAACTGGCCTTATTCGAAGGCTCCCTTGGATTATTATTTAATGACAGCTCACTCGGTTTCCTTGAAACTGTTACATCCAACAGTACAGATCGCGTTTATCGTGTTGATAGAGACATGAAGTGCAGACGGCCGTATCAAAATCGTTGTTCAAAGCGAGAGATGGTTTGGAGATTTACTGTCCCCAAAACAAGAGAAATGCGGAGGAAAAAGAACAGTGATGCTGAAGGATGGTGGCCCTGGCCAAAGCGACTTTAAAGACAGGAACTTCTGAAGCCCCGATGCCTCGGCCGCATGATGGGAGAGCTGACTCACTGGAAAAGACCCCGATGCCGGGAAAGACTGGGGGCAGGAGGAGAAGGGGGCGCAGAGGATGACATGGCTGGATGGCATCCCCGACTCCATGGACTCGAGTCTGAGTGAAGTCCAGGAGACGGTGAAGGACAGGAAGTGTGGCTTGTGATGGTCCACGGGGTCACACAGAGCCGGACACGACTGTACCACTGAACGACAAGCCTGCAAGAGCGCTGGCGTTTTTTAATATTTTTTAATCAAATCACCTCATGTCCTAAAGGAAGAAATCAGATCTGGAGGTGTAGGGAGGTCTATACCGAAGTGAATATACAGCAGCAGTAGGGAGATGGCCGGGTCTTGAATCACTCTGTTTTTTGGCATCGGGCGTCTCGGACGGGAGGGAAAGCATCCGACCGGGGGCTGTGGGGGTGTCCGGGCAGCCTGTGGGGAAGGAAAGCCTGGGTGGCTTGCATTCCGCATCTTCCCTTCCAGCAAAGGCTCAGAGCTAACGGCAGACTGGCGCCGTGGGTGGTGTGTCTGCAAGCGTGTGTGTGCGTGCTTGCACACGCGTGTGCCCGGCATTGCAGACGCAGAATCACTGAGGAGCAGAAGGCGCCGTCTAGGCCAGCATTCAAAGACAGGATTCAGCCTCTCGGTCCGCGGTGTGGACCCCTTTTTTGAAGTGTGAGAGTGTGTGGGAGAAAACAAGTGTTTCTTTATTGACCTNACTGAGGAGCAGAAGGCGCCGTCTAGGCCAGCATTCAAAGACAGGATTCAGCCTCTCGGTCCGCGGTGTGGACCCCTTTTTTGAAGTGTGAGAGTGTGTGGGAGAAAACAAGTGTTTCTTTATTGACCTCCGTTCCAACATCGTTTCTCTTTGCAAAAGAGAGCTTGGAATCGCTGAGGCCATTTAGAAAGTCAAACGTCAGGGCTGGCTTTGTGAGAAGGCCCAACAGGAAAGAACTCAGCAAAATCATGAATAATTCAACTCTCTTGAACAAAGAAGTTATTTTATTAAAATGAATTATAAATATCTAATGAGTGCAAAACAACATTCCTCAATAAAAATGTACACTGCCACTCCAGATTCATAAAACATATCCATTGGAGCTTTTATGCAATGACAGTTCCACAGACAGAGTATTCTTTACTAATACGACCAGTGGTTTTGAAAGTTATAATGCCTTATGCCTCCCGATCTTTCTGTGATTTGTGTCTTGTGGGTCTTTTAATAGTCACAGCGTTTGTGGGTTTTCTCACCTTTACAGTCCTGGTCAAGCTTGAGGCGCTTGTATTTGTACTGGGGTATATCACCTTTGCTTAGTCATTACATACATTAAGTACCAGAGTTTTGTAAATTGTTTGGCTTGCTCACAATCAGTAGTATTACTAACTTATTAGCTTTCTAACCTTTCACAACTTGATGATCTGAGTTTCCTCCTTAGGTAAAGGACATCACTATATAACTATATTTATATAGCTATATATTGTTATATAAACAAAATATAAATAAACTACATGTTGTTTATATATAAACAATATTATCATCACACCTACTTATCTGCTTTTAAGAGATATTGATATATTATCAGGTAGA
>SJYW01051989.1:5123-16347 GCA_006410735.1 Raphicerus campestris
ATTGAACATAGACTGGCGCTTCATTTCTTATATGATAGTATACATGTTTCAGTGCCATTCTCCCAAATCATCCCACCCTCTCCCTCTCCCTCAGAGGCCAAAAGTCCGTTCTATACCTCTGTGTCTCTTTTGTTGTCTCGCATCCAGGGTCATCATTACCATCTTTCTAAATTCCATATATATGTGTCAGTATACTGTATTGGTGTTTTTCTTTCTGGCTTACTTCACTCTGTATAATCAGCTCCAGTTTCATCCATCTGATTAGAACTGAGTCAAATGTATTCTTTTTAATGGCTGAGTAATACTCCATTGTGTATATGTACCACAGCTTGCTTATCCATTCATCTGCTGATGGACATCTAGGTTGCTTCCATGTCCTGGCTATTATAAACAGTGCTTCAGTGAACACTGGGGTACATGTGTCTCTTTCAATTCTGGTTTCCTCAGTGTGTATGCCCAGCAGTGGGACCTTTTGAAAGTGCCTGACTGTCTACTGTCTACCCTTATGATATGGCCAAGAATTGTAGCTACTGAATGTCTTTTAAAAACAGAGCAAAAAAAAAATTTTTTTTTAAACAGACTCACAAAAGAAAGCCTCCACTTTGTAGCAACCAGCATCTACAGCTCAGAATCCACCAACAGCCAGTGGTTCCTTGGAACGGAGGGCTTTGCCACCTGGAGCCGGTCCCAAGAGGGTAAGCATCCCACGGGGAGGCCGCCGTGAGGAGCTTCAGGTCCTGCTGCTGCAAGAATCCATGGAGAGAGCCGAGACGCAGGTGGAAATTCAAAGGCGGTGTTGTGAAACTGAAAGGCAATTATTTTGCCCCCCGGCTACACTTCAAGGTTCAAGAACAAATTTTGCCCAAATGATTATATAAAATATCATGTATATACAAAAATTTAAAACCAAAAATATATATTATTCATTAAGTATCTTTTCCTCCAAAAGAAGGAGTCCTGCCCTGTGTGGCTTCTGCACGCTGACCCCGGGGCCCGGCCACCTCACAGGCCCTCCCAGCATGCGCTTGCATCCTCAACAGCCAGCAGCTCCTGGGTCTTCTGCACACTGTGCTGTGCGTGGAATGAAGTCAGTCTCCCAGGACACCTCTGTCTGCCAAGGGCATGCCTATATCCCTACCATTAGCCCCAGTGTTGACAGGCAGTCATGTGTGTGTATGTGTGTGTGTGTGTGTGTGTCTTGGGTCCAGATCCACGTGCTGTCACCAATTTCACACTGGTCTCCAGCTGAGATGCCGCCTGCTCGTCTCTGGGGAGCAGCCCCTCTCTCCCCTACACCTCAGTGAAGTCAGGGCCTTCTCTGGTCTCATCTGTCAGCCTGCACTGGTGCATTCCAACGGTCTCGGCAACACCCAAAGAAAGACGCCCAGGAGACTGTGGAAATTCTGATTCAGAAAGTTTCTCGAAGGCTTCAAAGTACACTGAAAATCTGATACTGATGGGAATGACTGAGATAATCCAAGGAGAAGAAAGCTGAACTCCTGTGCTCGTACAGCCCGCTCTGTGTAATGGGTCCCCATCCTGAGTGTGGAGTCCAAGAGGGTAAAGACATTACCGATAGATGTCCAGTTCCCTTGGACTGTGCTCAGCACAGTCTCAGGCTCAGTAGATACCCAGGAAAGTGAAAGCATTGGTCACTCAGTTGTGTCCAACTCTTTGTGACCCCGTACACCTCACTGGCTGGAAGCCCCCTCTCCCTTTGTGGGAAGAAATTAAGATACTAGGCTAACTGACCATAACGTAAAGTTTTGGCAAGTTCAGAAGCATCTCCAATAGTTTTTGATGATTAAATCTTCTGAGTATCTGAAGACTATAGAAGGATTTTCCTGGCTTTATGTAATTACAAAGTTGTCGTGATGCATTCCGACATTCTCTAAATGTACTCAATGCTGATGAAATGGAGATGTTAGATTCTGGCACTGGAGCAGGGCCTTGAGTTTCAGCCAGAGGATTCCCAAGAGAAACTAAAGTAGTTTATATTGAAATCTAGGTAGGGAAATATATTGGACGTTCGAGAATGATTTCAAGGTCCATAATCCCTGGCATCACTGTCAGGGACTGAAACATCTTCCTAGGGGTCCAACAGGTTACAGTTCATGAGAGTCACGCGAGAGTGACTATCCCCAACCAGCGTCTGCAGCAGAGCCAATGGGACGCGAAAGAACTGGTTACAAATACTAACACGCTAACATCTGTAATTGGTGTTTTATGCTCAGTTACTGTTTAGGATGCTGTCAGAATGATTCTCTGGCATTTTTCTGNGTCAGGGACTGAAACATCTTCCTAGGGGTCCAACAGGTTACAGTTCATGAGAGTCACGCGAGAGTGACTATCCTCAACCAGCATCTGC
This sequence comes from Raphicerus campestris, assembly GCA_006410735.1. Lineage (NCBI taxonomy): Eukaryota > Metazoa > Chordata > Mammalia > Artiodactyla > Bovidae > Raphicerus > Raphicerus campestris. The sequence goes on from SJYW01051989.1 coordinate 7,492, forward strand.
AGCAGAGCCAATGGGACGCGAAAGAACTGGTTACAAATACTAACACGCTAACATCTGTGATTGGTGTTTTATGCTCAGTTACTGTTCAGGATGCTGTCAGAATGATTCTCTGGCATTTTTCTGAGTTACAGGGGAAAGTTATAGTTTTTTTGACAATTCTCAAAGAATTGATGTGAACTGCCACCTCCATTGTGCATGCAGGGCCCATAGTTAATAAGCTTTAAAGGAAAATATGAATTATTTCTGGGCTTCATTTCTCCACAAATTGGAGGTAAGAAGAAGACTTCTTAAAATGTAAATATGCTCATAAGCAAATGGTATACCTATGAGTGTTAATTGCCGTGTATTAGGACAGAAAAAGAACACGTACTTCTAAATTCCAGAAAGTCTACAGGTTAATGAGAGTAAGGACGTGAAGAACTAAAATCTGCACCCCCTTGGGCCAACATCCTGGGTCCAGGTTTCTAGTGCTTTTCTATTGTGAAGGAGAATCATCATGAAGGAAGGTGTTTCAACCCAGTTAAAGTCAAGATGAAGTCTGCGGATGCTGGGACTTCCCCAGTGCCCGCTGGTTAAGACTCTCCACTTTCAACTGTAGGAGGCAAAGGTTCCGATCCCCAATCAGAGAAGTATGATCCCGCACGCTGCAAGGTGTGGCCAAAAAGAAAAAAAAAAAAAAAAGATCTGCCAACACCAAACACGTCTCCTTTCTCCCAAAAGGAAAAGAGAGTTTGTAGCCATGCTTCAGGGATTCTACATGAGCAGCAGCTTCATAGTTATTTGTAGGGGTCCTGGATGGATCCCTGTCTCTCTAAATCTGTCCCTTCTCCTGGAAAAGACCACAAAGGCAAACAAATTTGATGCGCTGGGAAGCTGGTGTTTTCATTTTTCATTACTGATAGTTCGAAGTTGTCCGTGCACTGAGTAGGTCCCAGGCGCCACTGTAGAGATGTCCCTTTCTCGCTCTTTCGGGCCCTGCCCTTCAGCTCATCCATCTTTGCCATCTTTGCAGCAGGTCCATCGCTGCTCTCATCACCCCTCAGCCCTTGCCTGTCAGTCAGCCACCCACCCTTTTCCTTGCCTGTCTCTTATACACATCTCCTTGGGCCAACATCCTGGGTCCAGGTTTCTAGTGCTTTTCTATTGTGAAGGAGAATCATCATGAAGGAAGGTGTTTCAACCCAGTTAAAGTCAAGATGAAGTCTGCGGATGCTGGGACTTCCCCAGTGCCCACTGGTTAAGACTCTCTACTTTCAACTGTGGGAGGCAAAGGTTCCGATCCCCAGTCAGAGAAGTATGATCCCGCATGCTGCAAGGTGTGGCCAAAAAGAAAAAAAAAAAAAAGATCTGCCAACACCAAACACATCTCCTTTCTCCCAAAAGGAAAAGAGAGTTTGTAGCCATGCTTCAGGTATTCTACATGAGCAGCAGCTTCATAGTTATTTGTAGGGGTCCTGGATGGATCCCTGTCTCTCTAAATCTGTCCCTTCTCCTGGAAAAGACCACAAAGGCAAACAAATTTGATGCGCTGGGAAGCTGGTGTTTTCATTTTTCATTACTGATAGTTCGAAGTTGTCCGTGCACTGAGTAGGTCCCAGGCGCCACTGTAGAGATGTCCCTTTCTCGCTCTTTCGGGCCCTGCCCTTCAGCTCATCCATCTTTGCCATCTTTGCAGCAGGTCCATCGCTGCTCTCATCACCCCTCAGCCCTTGCCTGTCAGTCAGCCACCCACCCTTTTCCTTGCTGATCCATCCTCCGTGCTCTTGGTCCGAAATTAACAACCTTAAGCCCAAGTTATACCTCGACTCTTCACTCTCAGTCGCCCTGCCTTCTTGCATCTTGTCTGTGCTCTAAATCCTGTATCTTCTATGAAATCTCTGAGGTCAACATTGAGGCTCTAGTGGCAAGAGATAATGAGTTTTAAATGTCAGATGTTCCAAGAAAAAGAGCCCTTTAAAGTCGTATTTTGACTCAAGCTCTTCTTCCCTTGCCATTTTCTGCTGTTGTAAGAAGTTATATTTTCAGATCTATTTTAATCCATGAGAGATGTCTGATCCTGCAGGGGTAATCAAGCCTGGGTGACCTAAGCACTGGAAGATTAACATGTCCTTTTGAGAACATAATACAGATGTTCAGTTAAAATCTAAATTTTTACATTTTCTTCTGATCTTTGTTTATGATTACTACTTAATACGTATTGATATTTCAACTGAAATTCCACCATGTGACAATCAGCTTCCTTATGGAAAGCCATGCTACCATATACTTGTATACTTGACTCTATGCTTGACATGGGACAAAGCCCTAGGAGGTACAAACACGCAAAACATCAATGATCCCAGCACTCTCAGTCTAATAAGAAAGACAGACCTGGGACATCCCTGGCTGAGATCCATGCTTCTGATGCAGGGCCCCAGGTTCAATCCCTGGTCAGGGCACTGGATCTCACATGGGGCAACTAAGAGTTTGCACATCACAGCTAAAGAGCCATAGGCTGCAGCGAATACCCAGCGTAGCCAAATAAACAAGCATTTAAACACAAAAACGAAACAAAAGGAAGACAGACCTACAGATGTGATACGTGCATAACCTAATATCTGCCACAACAGTGAGCGGACCATGGCAGGTAGCGTTTGGAGGATTCAGAGATAAATCAGATGTGAACATTGGGCTTATGGAATTTACAGTCTAGCAAAGAAGAAAAGGTAAGCACAAGATGGATATAAAACAGGTCAGAAAAGTGAAAATCTTGGTGAACATGTAAAGCCAAGGGGCAATGAACATTTGGAAGAGAACATTTTCATCCAGGGAAACTCAAGATCTCGTAAAGATCCTGGTCTGTGAGCTGGGCCTTGAAAACATAGCGATGGAAATGCTCTGTGTTTCCAGCTCAGTTTTGCTGTGAACCTAAAACTGCTCTAAAGAAGAAAGCAGCTCTGCCCTTCTTTCCTTCCCATCATCTGTTAACACAGACATCATGAGCCCTGCCCCTCCTCGTTCATCCCGGTATACAGAGCAAATCTGTCACTTTTCTGCGTGTGCCGTGACAACAAAAAGGGCTGAGAGGCCCCTGATGCACACTGACACCAACGAAATGTAAGATCTGCAGGAAATACACTGAGGAGGAGCACCTGAGTCCCCATGAGAGCACTCCAGACAAAGGCACGGCCTCCTCTTCCAGGAAACAAAACAGAACCCCTGAGAGTTACAGAGGCGCCTCAGTGCTTACCCTCCTCCTCCTCCGAACTCCTAAATGACGCCTTCTCCTCTGAAGCTTTGTGGCCCTTGCCAGTACTACCAGCNATGCACACTGACACCAACAAAATGTAAGATCTGCAGGAAACACACTGAGGAGGAGCACCTGAGTCCCCATGGGAGCACTCCAGACAAAGGCACGGCCTCCTCTTCCAGGAAACGAAACAGAACCCCTGAGAGTTACAGAGGCGCCTCGGTGCTTACCCTCCTCCTCCTCCGAACTCCTAAATGACGCCTTCTCCTCTGAAGCTTTGTGGCCCTTGCCAGTACTACCAGCAAACTAAATTAACTTACAGGAAACGACGTTAATGCAGTTTCTGCTCATTAAGCACAGCATCAACGATATGTCGTGGGAAGAATGAAAAGAAAGTAACAATACAGACATATAGATATTGAACCACCAGGAGGGTTATGATGTCCCAAAGGGAGTTCAGAATCCTCCAAGATGGAAAAGGGCCACAGGAAGAGGCTGCTCAGTACTGGAAGCAGCGGTACCGGAGGGATGAGGGCGAGGTGGTCCAAAGCACACAGAAGCCTCGGAGCTCAGCCTGGATAACCTTTCCTGATTCCAAGGTCAAGCAGATACCTAATAGGCATCAACAGCCTCCTTTGGGGTCATTTAAGCTGACCTCCATGAGAGCCCCGAAGATGCTCCAACACTGCTGGGACCCGAGGGCAGGCGTCTGGAAGGCAGGCCATGGGCAGGAGAGTGGGTCAGGGAGCCCTCATCTGATCCCCAAAGCTTTCTCCGTGGACGCCTGTTTGAAAACACCCCGAGCGTGTCTGTGAACGAGTAAGGGCCAGCAGTTCCCAAATGGCGCTGTTAAATCCACTGGGGCATACTTGCTGTAGCTCAGACTACTGGGGCGTTGGAGCTGGAGATGCCGTCAGAGGTCACCACCCGGAGCAATGTGGTCACTCGGACCCCAGCCAGTGAGAGGCGGAAGCCTCCTCTGGCCTGCTCCTTTGAAAAGAAGGATTCGTGGCTGTCACTTGCGTCTGTAGCTCTACCCACGATTGGGCCAGCGGCAGTGAACCCGACTCGGGGTGGGGCTGAGGCCACGAGGGGCTGACTGCGGTGATCTTCACCCCAGTCTGGGGATCTCTTGCATCCTGGAGTGTGCTTGGAAGTTGGGGAATTATTCCCGGCTGAAGACAAGTTCCTCACAGAGGCAAGCGATGCTGGGTCTTGTAATTCACATCTCAGGAACTTTCACGTGCCAATTTGCTAATCTACATGTTGCCAAATGCAGTACTTCTCTGGGTGAAATACTACTTAATCATGATTGGACCCCAACTGACTTATTAAGGCTCTACCAAAATAAATGCATCAGATATCTCCATTTAAGTCTACTTTTCCTATTATCAGAAAAAAAGATGGTGATAGTAAATAACTAGACTCATGGTAGTGATCACTGTGAAGTGTATACAATTATTATATTTTACACCCAAAACTTTTACATTATATACCAATTATACCTCGATTTCTTTTTAAAAAGAGAAAAAAGACAAAAGCACCCTGCTCTCTGTAGAAAGACAATGATATTCTCAATATTCTGTGAGTAGGATTCTTACAATTTCCTCAAATCCTGGGATCTCAAGTTGTATGCTGTTAGTCACTTCATAGGAATAGAACTTGCTTTATACTCATGCTTTTTTAAATTTCAGTTATATGTTGTATAAAGCAAATGGCCCAAAAGATAGTAGACTATATCAAGATGGAAAATTAAAAAGTAAAAAAAGAAAAACAACATTGACCAATCATTTAGAAAACTGGCAAAGACCGTGTTACTCATCAAGAGATTTCTTACCTCCTCTCATATGGAATTTTGGTTTAGATAGACTTCTCTTAGTTATTGTTTTGAGTATTTCCTTTCATCAAACAAATCTGAATAATTGTTTAACCAACTGCAGCTTTGTTTCATGGGTCCCAGCAAGACTTGGGAGAAACAATTTGAACACACTGGGATTTTTGCAGGTGGGGATGGTTGCTTCTCTTTAATTTCATTCTTTAAGAGGTTTTTTAAAAGACTCCTGCATTCTGTCCTTCAATCTTGCTTCCTTTCTCACACCCTCCTTGTCTTCTCATCTTTGCTGTTCCTTTATATCCTTACCAACAACTATAATAGCAAATGCCTAGTATGATGCAGCCACTTATGAGACAAGTTATTTATCTCAAGTAACATAAATGATGACAACCAGAAAAAGTTAGGTAACGTGACCAAAGCCGTTAGCTTCTGAGTTGTCTGCATTCGGAACTTGAACCCAAGTCCCTTTTACCGCAGTGCCTGGGCCATTTCTGCGTCTCTGCTTTTTCTACTTCTTGCCCTAACTCAGATCCAATACAACTCACTTCATATACATATTCTTCTTAAAGAGTTTGGGAGGCTTGAAACAATACTGAAGAAAAAGAAAAAAAAATCTCCCCCGTCCTCCACACCAGCCTTTACGGTGGGCCTGTTAGGCTCTTGAGTGTTATATATTAGAATCATGCTGTGTTGCTAACGCATAAAAACAAAATTTTTGTGCCCATATTTTCAGTTCACAAAGAATTTTTGCATATATCATCTAACACGGGCCACTTTTGATGCCCCCAAAAGCAGAAACATTGTTTATAAATTGAAATTTTGTCATAAGATGCTTAATAAATACCTTAAGATTTTCTTCTACTCTGGTAAATTGCCAGATTTAGCAAATAAAAATACGGCATCCACTTAAACTTGAGTTTCAGACAAATAACCAATGCTTGGTTTAGTACAAATATGTTCATGTGACATTTGGGACACACTATACTAAAAATTATCTGTTGTTATGTGAAATTCAAATGTAACTGGGCATTCGGTACTTTACCTGGCAACCCTATTGGTAAGAAAGAACCTAAAAAGGCTCTTGTAGCCAGGCTTTCTAAGAAGCCATTGTTTGGCACAGACAACAGCAGCAGACCTTCTTTTTAAAGGGAGTCTGGGTAAGTCTTTTAGTGAAGCAGACGCCCTCTCTATGACAATCCTGCCCTAAAGTGACACTTTTGCATGATTTTTGTTTAGTATATTTCTCAAAGTATCCTACAGCTTTGAAGGCACAATTTTAAAATAGGAAGAAAGACTCTTCTTGTCTGTTCAGACTCAACACAGAAATGCATACTAATAAAAGGACTTAGGCAGCAAAGAAAGCGATGAACTTCAAGTATCATAAAGACAAAGACATTAAAACAAATGAGGAAGAAAAACTGCCAGACATCATTTTAATCAACCAGGATATGATGGACTCCATGGTATCCTGCTCTTTAAATATGATATATTAAAGTTTTACTCTGTTCTTGGCAGAAGATATAGTATGTACGTGAGATAAGCTAAAGACTGCAGAAGCCAGGTGGTTCAGAAATGACAACACTGTATTTCAGGGCAGATGACTAGACAGGTCTTAAGTAGAGATCCAGAGCAACGTGGAGGTCGAAATACTCAACATGAAGAGTGAGGGGCCACTAGCAGGGCATTCCTGACCTCTGTCTCCATCAAATCCTTCCTCACTGATGTCATCAGAAAAACAGCTTGCTGTGCGACATGGGGCTGAGTTCACTCAGCTTGAACACCAGTGTCGGTCAGAGTCTTGTATTCAGGTTAAAAGTCACTTTCACCGAAATGATTATCCTAGAATTCTATAAGCAGAACTGATTTGGAGAAGGAAGAACTGAGGTCACATTCACCCCAGACCTACACAGTGTTTAGAAAAGATAAGAGTGACGCTGCTCCCCCAGCGCCTCCTTGGGAAAACCAGCCACCCCGAGGGTACGAGCAGGCCCATTGCCGCCGCCCCCAGGGCTCACAGAGCCAGGCTTCGAATCAGCCATGCCTGCGAGAAGCTACAGCTGCGCTGCTTTGAGGCCGAAGGTCATCAGTTCTTCTCACCAAACTATCACAGTTGTGATTTGATTTTCCTAGAACTTGGGTGTTTAGAGAGGCTATTCCATAATAATTTACATGTGTTTAGGACATGGAGCTCATGTCTGACCAACACAACCAACCAAAGGGCAGGACATTCGTTAGAGATAAAACCAGAATAGGGGAGAAACTCACAATATTTAGGATTAAGATATCTGCTCTGTGTAACGGTACGAGACAGAACGGGCACTTGTTATACCATCGTGTCTCTCAGGAATTTAAATTGTGGCTATTTCCGATGGACTCAATCACTCAAGCAATTGAGTATATATATATATAATCTCTTCTTTTCCTTCTTCAACTGTCCTTTTGCCTTCTGCTTTTAATTCTTGAAAGTTCCAATATGCCCATTTCTGGCTCACTAGGAACAGATAATGATCATGAAACCAACCAAAAAGTACTTTCCATGAACTTGGCCACAGGTTGGACCCAATGAGGGAAGAAAAAGATAAGATAGAGTCCCTGGCCTTGCAGAGCATAAGCTTACATTCAAGTAAAGGGCTGGCCTACAGAGCAGAAATAATGATGGTACCAATTAGAAGGTGGGAAGTGCCCAAGGAGAGAAGACTGTTACACCTAAGGAAACTTTCATTTAGGTTTTCCAGAGAGACGGGTTCTGAGTCTTAGGAAGTAGATCAAGGTCTCACTTGGAAGATTTATAGAGGAAACAAAAATTGTTTGGTATTTTTTTTTTAACATGTACTATTTATTTACTCATCTGTGGTTGTGCTGGGTCTTGGCTGCTGTGCAAGCTTTCCTCTAGTTGTGGCCAGCGGGAGCTACTTTTCGTTGCGATGCGTGGGCTTCTCATTGCGGTGGATTCTCGTGGTGGAGCGCGGGCTCCAGAACGCACAGGCCTCCGTTGCTCCGCCCCATGTGAACTCTTCCCAGGCCAGGGATTGAACCCTTGTCCCCTGCATTGCCAAGTGAATTCTTATCCACTGGACCACCAGGGAAGTCCAGAATCAAACATTCTGAACGTGCGCTGGTTCCAAAGCACAGAGGTAATACAGGGTGGGGATCGGGTGTTGGGTGCAGCTCGGCTAATAAAGAACAGGAAGGAGCATTCTGGCGACAGGCTGCAGGAAGCAGATAGGCTGCCCACGTATGGAACTTCGGTGTCCCTGTTGTGTGGCGGTGGCTGGCCTACCCAGCGGCTGTTTCCATTTTCCTCATTCTGCAACAGCGTTTGATCTTCTTTTAAGGAACGTCCTCTCCCCAACATTCAGCCACGGTCCCAGTCAGCCTAAGATCTGCACAGAAGGGTAATAGGAGCAGTCCAGGTAGGCTCCATGCGCCCCCCGCCGCCCGCCCCAGCAGCTAACAATCCAGGGAAGAAGGCGACTGGGCGAGCAGGCAGGACGGGCAGCGGCAGGATCACGGGGGCTGGTACCCTGGAGGCCAAAGCTAGGAAGTCAGCAGTCACCATGGGTGAGAATCCCAGTGGAGGGACCGGAAAATATTCATCAGGCATGCTGACAAGACGGTTCACTGATAACGTCAAAGAGAAGAAGGGGAAAGGTGATTCTGCATGCAGCTAAGGCGGGAAGCAGGATCCAAGAGCAGTGGAAGGGGACTTTCCCATCTTTAATGTAATTTCACCGCAAAAGAAAGATGGCTGACCCAGCAGGCCTCGGAGGGACACGGGGAGTGGTGGTGGGTT
>SJYW01051989.1:20840-46990 GCA_006410735.1 Raphicerus campestris
GGGCAAGGGAGAAAAGAAGGAAGTACATCTGGAGGAAGGGGGCTTCCCAGGTGACTCAGCAGGAAAGAATTTACCTGCCCTGCAGGAGACACAAGCGATATGGGTTCAGTCCCTGGGTCAGGAAGATCCCCTGGAGAAGGAACTAGCAACCCACTCCAGTAATTTTGCCTGCAGAATCCCATGGACAGAGGAGCCTGCTGCGCTATAGCCCATGGGGTTGCAAGAGTCGGACACGACAGCAGGACACACACAGGCACTCTTGGAAGAAAGGAGTCAGCCTTCGGAGGCTGATGTTTTAAAGTCCACGCTTTTGTTTGTGCGTTGACTTGGGATACCCCTCAAAGCAGCTGGACGGAAGAAACATTCTGGGGGGTACTTAAGTGTTTCTCTCAGTCTTAGAAATAGCACATGTAGGAACCCCCTAGCAGACCAGTGGTTAGGACTCCACACTCTACTGCCAAGGGCATGGGCTCAGCCCCTGGCCTGGGAACCAAGACGACACACGCCACAGGCACAGCTTAACAAAAGAAAGGAAAAGAAAATAGAGCCTGTGCTGACAAAGCCGGAGGAACCCACTCTTGACAGAGGCTGAGTAAAACTGCAAGTAAAATGATGTTCTTAATCCTCTAGCTTTAGACAATGCTCAGAGATCTGGGTAAATGCAGGTTTTAAATGACAAGCTGAAAATGAGCTTTGAAACCAACAACTAAAGTTAGTATTGCCCCTTGGTTAATGTTCTCATGTGAGACCCCTTCATTTTGATAAGTTATATGAACAATAGCTCCCGACAACCATACCAAGCATTCAACTTTAGTCAGCGTAAGGATAAGCGGACTGCTTAAATAAGTAAATAAATAAATGAAAGAATGGCTTTGTCTTTGGTGCTTGGTTATAAAAGCCTTATTCCATCACAGACATTTTTAAAGTATCATAAATGACCATCCAGTAACATAAATCAGAGCAGTTACCTTGCAAAGCAATATCACTGATGTCTGTTATCTGCCTGGGATTATCTGCTTACCCCAGACTCATCAAGTGACGATCCAGACTGCACACTGAGAGCAGGTTGGGGTCTAAAAACTGGGGGGGATTTAAAAAAAAAAAAACAGTGCTTTCATGGTGTAGAATTTTTAATTACTCATCTTAGGCATACTCACCATCGGGAATAAAGGTAATTGTTAGGTTGTAGCATCATGGTGCTCCCAGAGTAACCTGGGAGATGGCCAAGGTGTCTGCATGGCTGTCTGGAAGGGAGTTCCTGGGACCTGCTCTGAAAAGCAGCTTTATTAACCTGACATTCAGTAAAAGCCAATAAAGGGTCGATTCAGTGTGCCAAGTTCATCTTTATATCACTACATATCAATTTCTCACCAAATCAATCATCTTATCTCTATTTTTTAATCTGCCAACGATTGTGCTATATTAAAATGTTCTAACTCTTCTCTCATTTGTGCTTTTTAATTAAAAAAAATTTTTATATTTATTTGGCTGTGTTGGTCTTAGTTGCAACATGCAAGATTTTTTTTTTCTTCTTTTTTTTTTTCACCTTTTGGCTATGCCGTGCAGCTTGTGGGATCTTCATTACCTGGCCAAGGACTGAACCCAGGACCCTGCATCGGGAGCACAACCCTAACCCTAACCCTAACCACTGGACCACCAGGGGTGACCTTCTCTCTTGTTTCAGTTCTTTAATCTGTCTTCTCACTCGTGACACCTTTTCATCACCTGTGAAAACCCAGTTTAAAATGTCACCTCCGCCATGAAGCCTTCCCTAGCCCCAGTTAGTAAGCTAACCCCACCTCCTCCTCCAATGCCGCTCTATGCAGTTACACACTTGCCTCTGCCCCTCGACCTTTCTGAATCCCAGCACTGATATTGTAATCTCAGTAAAGAGAGGCTTTTGAAAGTCACAAGAATATGCATGCGCACTAAAATAACTGGGACATGACCTCTCAAGCAGTTACTGCCACTCCCTCCAGTTGCCGTCATCACGTTCTCATACACACCCTAAATGCAAGCCCTGTCAACAGTTTCGTATGCTCAACCATGCCCTCTCATGTTCTCACCCATGTATCTCCCTTGCTCTCTCCCCCCCTCCCCTCCCCACGTCCCTCCCCTCCTCCTCCAGAATTCACATTCTACATCAGCAGGGAAGAGCTCTATATCCTCTTCCCTGCTTCTTGCTACTCTCGACCATCGCTTGGACACATCTATCCATGAAACCCTCTGACCTGAAGCTCATGCTTCTCCCTCTGCTGATCAGTTTCAATGATCTGTTTCAAGTCACTCCCCCAGAAAGTAACAGATGCCGTTTACATACACTTCTTCCTTTTATCTCCTACCTGACTGCAGGCAACTTCAACAATGGTGTGGAAACATTAAAAAGCCGTGGAAATCCTAGCTGATATTCTGCGCATCTTCTACGTGTGCCAAATGCTATGTAAGTGCGTTCCTAAATTATCTTGTCTAAGCCTTCCTCCTGTCCCATGAGGCCTGTGCTACAGTTAAGCCCACTTTACAGAGGAGGGAATGGAGGCTTACATGCTCCATTTGACGCTTGGCTAAGGTCACACAACTCCTGGGTAGCAGAGGCGGAGTGAAGCCCAGGCAGCCTGTCCCCGAGCTACAAAATGCAGGAGATGCAGGAGACCTGGGTTCAGTCCCTGGTCCAGAAGATCCCCTGGAGAAGGAAATGGCAACCCACTCCAGTATTCTAGCCTGGAGGATCCCATGGATAGAAGAGCCTGGCGGGCTACCATCCATGGAGTCAAAAAAGTCAGACATGATTGAGTGACTAAACAAAAACAACAGCCTAGTGTAGTCCCTGGCCCATCATAAACACTCTGCTGATTCATGGATAAAAGCTGTCATCCTTGCAATTAAAGAAAGACTACACGAGTTGGTGATGGACAGGGAAGCCTGGCATGTTGCAGTCTGTGGGGTCGCAAAAAGTTGGACACCACTGATCGACTGAACTGAACTGACGTGATTTATGATCTTATGTGATCTGTCAAGAGTCAAAATAACTTTACCTAGAACTCCACCCACAACATGTGCGTTGCTGCTGCTGCTAAGTCGCTTCAGTCGTGTCTGACTTTGTGCGACCCCGTAGATGGCAGCCCACCAGGCTCCCCCGTCCCTGAGATTCTCCAGGCAGGAGCACTGGAGTGGGGGGCCATATTCCTCCCCTATTGTAAGCCCTAGATCACAGGTGTCCGGGGTGCAGGCGGCCTACGCACGCCGCTGCCCCAGCTTCAGTCTGTATTTGAGAATTCACGGGGATTTGTGTACATTATCCTCTCTCCGAGCAAATGGCACTTCAGCTTGACCAAGTTTAATGTCCATATAAAAATCAGAAACAATGCACACTCCGGCACGTGGACACATTTCCCATCCTTCTTTCAGGCTCCGCCGGCCATGCATCCCGCATCGCCGCCGCGGCTGAGCACTTTCCGGCCAGAAACCTCATTCTCTGTGGAATACTTGAATCAGAACAAATTACAGCAATAAGGAAAATGGGCCTCTGGATGCGCGTGCCTCACAACAGGCACACTCGCCGGACTACTTAGCCGAGGCGCAGACTTTCCTAATGGGCTGCGCCTGGCCTCGCTGCACACAGACCTCAGACNGCGTAACTGCAGCAACAGATAACTGACACGACCTTACAGTAAATACGTCTACATATACGTGTCTATTTCAATGTTTTATCAAGTCACCATTTTGCTGAAATACAGTTGATCCTTGAATAGAGCCGCACATGGGTTTGAACTTGCACAGGTTCATGTATATGCAGATTTTTTTCCATGGTAAACACTACAGGACCCCGTGGTGTGCGGCTGGTGGAACGCAAGGAGGCGCTGGCGCCCCTAACGCTCTGCATTGTCCAAAGGTGACCTCTCATGTGTCACCAAAATGGCAGAGCGACAGACAAAATTAAAGCTCAAACAAGTCTGAAACACACATGAAACAGACAACAAAAGTGGCCTGGTAAGTCTTTGGGGGAAGAGATGGAGCATCCGCCGAGGCCTCTCAGGAAAAGGAGGCGTTACACGGAGAACGGCGGTGTCACTGCCCAAGATCGCGCCTTCAGCTCCACTCCACCCAGTTAGGATTTAATATTGTGATAAAAAAGAGCTCTGTCATAGAAAGTAGGTAAAAATGTATGTCATCTTCTAGTGAAAGACGTCTGTTCAAGCCCAGTATTAATAAAAGGAGCCAAAGCAGAAAGACTGTAAAAGATGTAAACATCAGTACGTATTTTAAGTATTAACTCTGGCACAAAATGCTTATATTTTGATACGTAGTTGAAAGGCAAACAAAAAATGGAATTTGGTCATGAAAAATAAAGACGTGAAGTATTAGACACTCAATCATGTCCAACTCTTTCTGACACTATGGACTGTAGCCCGCCAGGCTCCCCTGTCCATGGGATTATCTAGGCAAGAAAGCTGGAGTGGGTTGCCATGCCCTCCTCCAGGGGAGCTCCATGACCCGGGGGTCAAACCCAGGTATCTTGTGGTCTGACATTGGCAGGCAGGTTCTTTACCACTAGCCCCACCTGGGAAGCCCCTTGTATGTATGGACCATATCTATATCCACTCACCTCTTGTGGGTGCTTCTGTGACTTTGCTATTGAGGTAAATTTAACTTAAATAGCTAAATGAAATAAGATACATAAAGTTCTTAGTTCAGGGCCTGACACAAATATCCATCATCTTCATTAATAATACTGAAGTCTAAAGACAACCAAAAATGTTTATGTGATCAATGCTGACTGTTCTGCTTTATCAACACTAATCTGAATTGGATACATTCTCCTTATTTTACTTCTTTCATACTCTGTTACTACTTATATGCTTGTATTATAATTTATTTTAACTAATAGAGATTTAATAACCAAATATAAGATGCTATTCAATAGTTTTGACTGTAGTGTGTTTTTTTTTAAAAAAAAGACAGTGGGGGGCTTTCCCAGTGGCCCAGTGGCTAAGCCTCTGCACTCTGAATGCAGGGAACACGGGTTCCCTCCCTGGTTGGGGAACTAGGATCCTGCAATACACTGTCACCAAAAATCAGCAAAGGCAAAAGTCAATTCTTTGGAAAGATTAATAAAGCTAATTTTAAAATAAATAAGACATTCAGGGCACAATTCATGTATCAACATACATGAGTGGGAAAACAGATCCACAAAAATATTTAACCCTGGGATTTCTTTGGAAGGAATGATGCTACAGCTGAAACTCCAGTACTTTGGCCACCTCATGCGAAGAGTTGACTCATTGGAAAAGATTCGGATGCTGGGAGGGATTGGGGGCAGGAGGAGAAGGGGACGACAGAGGATGAGATGGCTGGATGGCATCACTGACTTGATGGATGTGAGTCTGAGTGAATTCCAGGAGTTGGTGATGGATAGAGAGGCCTGGTGTGCTGCAATTCATGGGGTTGCAGAGAGTCGGACACGACCGAGCGTCTGAACTGAACTGGACTGAAGGTCAATAATAAAATCAGAAGAAGCATAAGTCAGTCCTTTTCTCCCTGAACACCTGCCTCAGCCTCACCTCACGCATCTGCGAGTCGTTCAGCATCCTGAATGCACTTCACCAGGGGCCTCGGGCACAGGGAAATTAGATGTCACCGCTTTGCTCCTCTTTGCGTGCGTGCTGAGTCGCTCAGTCGTGTCTGACTCTTTGTGACCCTGTGGACTGTAGCCGTCTGTCCATGGGATTCTCCGGGCAAAAACACTGGAGTTCACGGGACATAAGCCAGCAACACACTGCAGCCAGGCCCCTACAGAAGGGATCTATCTAACCCCTTCCAGAATATCCTAAGTGAGAAAGCACAATAGGTGGAATCAAAGCCGTCTGGAGCTAGGGCACATTTATATTTCTGACAAGTATAGATTATTCAGTAAGACCTCGCAGTGCACCAGCAAGCAGGAAAGCACGGAGAGCTAATAAAAGTAATGAAGTCTTTGCCGGACATGAACTCTCTGCCATTAAATCTCTTCTGAGAAATGCGATGAGACTGTCAAGTCCGCAGGGGCACAGCTGGGTCCATGGGCCACAGAAGTGCAAATACCAAGAGCCTTGTGGTCACTGTGGCTGAGATCATGGGTGTTCAAGCTCAGGGATGAAGCACTTTATCTAGCCTTCAACTTCATGGAGAAGCGATGATGACATAAAGCCAGGCTCATCATAGTTGTACATTTCAGTGGAATGGAGAGATAAGGACCCAAGTTCGATAACATTCTAAGCTCGGGTGTATCGTGTGGTTTGCAACCCTGAGCCGCATCATGTAAACTGCATTCTTCACCCAGGGACTGAGAGCATTCTTCCCTGTTTAAGACCCACTGGAGTCCCTGAAAAGACCCTGATGCTGGGAAAGATTAAAGGCGGGAGGAGAAGGGGATGACAGAGGACGAGATGGCTGGATGGCATCACCGACTCGATGGACATGAGTTTGGGTAAACTCCAGGAGTTTGTGATGGACAGGGAGGCCTGGCATGCTGCAGTCCATGGGGTCGAAAAGAGTCGGACTGAGCGACTGAACTGAACTGAACTGCAGTCCCTGAAAAGCTGGGATGAGGTTCAGGCCTGTGGAAGGGCGTCTGTGGAACGATGGAGGGGCAGGAAAGGGCACACAGCAACTTAGGGCAGCGTAGTCCGCAGAGCCGCGGGCGGAGAGTGGGGACACCCTGGGATGCGGAGGACCCCAGGGTGGGGACGCCAGGCACGCCTCCCACCCCTGCAGCAGAGGTGTCAAGGGAAGGGAGAGGTCGCCGCAAACCAGGGAAAAGAGTGGCCCTGTGGAAAAGAGCTCCCTCTGGGAGCTGTGACTTCAGAAGAGGGACACAGCCGCCGGCAGGGAAGGGGTGGGGTCCCCAGCCTGTCTTCCCTCTGCCCCCCAGCAGGTAGCACTGACTGAACCCCACCAACACGGAGGGGAGGGGGCAGGCCACCTCCTCCCAAAACCCAGCCAGCAGGACAGAGCAGCAGGGAGAGCAGATCCAGGGGCGAATGAAAGACGCCCAGTGTGAGTGGGCAGAGAGAATGTGGATAGCCGCGGGGGGCCCTCCCGGGCGGTCCGGGGGTTAGGACTTCACCTACCAATGCCGGGGTTGCAGGTTCCATCCCTGGCTGGCCCACTTGCCTCGTGGCCAAAAAAACCTAACCATAAACAGAAGCAGTATTGTAACACATTCCGTAAAGACTGGATTCTTAAAAAAAGCCTTCAATAAATGAATAACCCCTGGCGTCGCCTAAGCCTTTCTGTCAGTAATTCCCAANAGCTTTGGGGCTGCTTGGGAGCCCTGGAAATATTGATCAGTTACAAATGCTCGGACGCTTGCATCTCCTGAATTTGCTTACTGCAGCCCTTCTCCCTGGTCCGTCAGGAGAGCTCCAGCAATTTTGTTATCATGATAAATTATCCTACCCGGTAGGTCACTCTTTTTTACCTAAAGTCACAATTTGCTCTCTCCTCTAGGTCACAACCTGATTTTTCAGGGTGACAGATTTATTGCTTGCTTTGTGCTCCAAAAAACAAATAGCCAACATTGCTCAAAATACAGTCCTGTCATAATAACTTTGGCTGTTTCCCAACAGGAATGAGACCCAGCATTCATGCCCCTGTTTGCATGTGGTGGAGAGGGAAGCCATTTCCACACGTCTATGGATCGGGGCAGAAGGGGCAGTGTTAGGTCAGAGCTACGCTGCTAGTTCAAGCAGCTGATAAGCAAGTATTTGTTGGCAAGGTCTTGGAGGAGCTTTTCTTCTTTGAAGGAAGCTCAAAAGACAGAGCAAGCAGCCACCTGTGACCTCCCAAGCAAGCCTTTTTGCTGACGGCACATTTTCCTCAGCCCTTGTCCCCATGAAATGTCCCTAAAAGCCAAGAATGATACTCTGATGTTTCCAGGGTCAGGCCAGGTCACAGAGCAGAGCTCACACAGTGGAATGCGGACCAAAGTGATGAGCAACACTTCCAGGTCTGTACATCACACGCCCACACTGTCTCCCAGCTTCCTCCCCAGCCTGCTGCCTGGGTGTGCCCCAGCACCTCAAAATGCACCTCCATAGGCAGTAGGCAGTCTGCCCACCGCCCGTGCACACGGACCTCCAACCTGGCTGGTCTCTGACCCAGCCCCACACCCTGTGTTCTGTTCGCCATCCATTAATCCAAGTTCATCCTCTCCCCCCTACCCCCGGAGAATTCATGCCTTTCTTCCAGTCCAGATCTCCCACGCGTCACCAGCAACCAGAAAAAACTCTAGAGCCTTCTGGCTTCTTTTGATCCATCCATCTGAGAAGTTATTAGATGTCCCAACTCTGCCGCAGATCCATAAGGGTGTAGTGTGTGCATGCCCAGTCGCTCAGTCATGTCTGACTCTTTGTGACCCCGTGGACTGTAGCCCACCAGGCTCCTCTGTCCATGGGAGTCTCCAGGCAAGAGTACTGGAGTGGGCTGCCATGCCCTCCTCCAGGGGAGCTTCCTGACCCAGGGATGGAACCGCATCTCCTGTGTCTCCTGCATTGGCAGGTGGGTTCTTTACCACTGAGCCACTTGGGAAGCTCTAAAAATAAAGACTAAAACGAGTGACAAATTAAATTAAACTGTGGAGGAACCTCAATAGCATAACAGTGAAAGGGAAAAAGACACAATTAATATGCCTGCCAATGCGAGGAGACACAAGAGAGGCAGAATCAATCCCTGGGTCAGGAAGATCCCCTGGAGGAGGAAACGGCAACACACTCCAGTGTTCTTGTCTGGAGAATCCCATGGACAGAGGAGCCTGGCTGGTTACAGTCCCTGGAGTCGCGAAGAGCTGGATGCAACTGAGTGCACGTACACACACATACACACATAGATATATATATACACACACATATACATACACGCATATACACATACACACACATATACACATATACATGCACACACACATATATACATATACACACACATATATATACACACATGTACACACATATATAGATATACACATATACACATAGATATATATATACACACATATATACATACACGCATATACACATACACACACATATACACATATACATGCACACACACATATACATATATATACACACATATATACATATATATACNGGATGATTCATGTCGATGTATGGCAAAACCAATACAGTACTGTAAAATAGAATAAAGTATTAAAAAGAAAAAAAAAAAAAAAGAAGAAGAGTGAAGGTGGGGACCTGGGATGGGGTGTTGGGAAGGGCAGGGACCGTGCCTCCGTCCCTACCCTGGGGTCTGCAGTAAGGAGAGGTGGGGCCATCTGGCAGGAGGGATCTGTGTTTGGTAAGCTATGTTGCTGTTTTTCAGTCGCCAAGTCATGAAGTCACTTTGCACCCCCATGGGCTGCAGCACGCCAGGCTCTCCTGTCCCTCACCGTCTCCCGGAGCTTGCTCAGACTCATGTCCATCGAGTCAGTGATGCCATCCAACCATCTCATCCTCTGTGGTCCCCTTCTCCTCCTGTCCCCAATCTTTCCCAGCATCAGCGTCTTTTCCAGTGAGTTGGCTCTTCACATCAGATGGCTGATGTATTGGAGCTTTAGCTTCAGCATCAGTCCTTCTAATGAATATTCAGGACTGATCTCCTGTAGGATGGACTGGTTGCATCTCCTTGCAGTCAAAGGGACTCTCAAGAGTCTTCTCCAACTCCACAGTTCAAAAGCATCAATTCTTTGGCATTCAGCCTTCCTTATGGTCCAACTGTGACATCTGTACACGACTGCTGGAAAAATCATAGCTTTGACTTTGTGGACCTTTGTCAGCAAAGTGATGTCCCTGTGTTTTAATATGCCGTCTAGGTTTGTCATAGCTTTCCTTTCAAGGGGCAAGCGTTTTTTAACTTCAGGGTTGCAGTCACTGTCCGCAGGGATTTGGAAGTCGGAGAAAATAAAATCTGTCATTGCTCCTACGTTTGCCCCTTCTATTTGCCATGATCTTAGTTTTTTGACTCTTGAGTTTTAATCCAGCCTTTTCACTCTTCTCTTTCGTCAAGAGGCTCTTTAGGTTCTCTTCACTTTTCTGCTGTTGTGGTGGTGTCGTCTGCGTATCTGAGGTTAGATTGAGAGGTGGTGCTTTATCTTGGTGCACAGAGAGAAACCCGAATTTTTAATAATGACAGTGACCTGAAATTTAGCTTCTGCTACTCCTCAGAGCCCCTTGCTCTGTATACTGGGAAACCAGCCTGATGAGTGTCACGGGAGAGTAGCCGTGTCTAGAAGGGAAAGTAATGTAGCCAGAAAATGCTAGAATGATAGGGAATCTCAAAGATTATTTAGTGAACTACCCACTCTTTTGCAGCAGAAGAAAACAAAAGACTGATGATGAATTACGGCAGACTCGTCTTTCTGCTCTGAGTTCTGCGCTGGGCCACACCCATCTCTGCCTGGACCACAAGTCTTCCTGAGGAGCGATGATTACAGAGCCCTGGTACCTACCCATGAGGATCAGGTTAACTTCCCTGTGAGTTGACCCACTGCAGGGTAGGTGAATTACGCTGCTGCTGGTTGAGTCACCCTCCATCCTCTGAAGCGCCTTGCCCCTGGCAGGCTTCTTCCAACCAGCTGGGGAGTAACAAAGTCCACTCCAATCAGCTCCTCTGTGCTTGAGGATTTCTGGGTTATCTCACTGGTAGCTTCTGGTGGCCACAAAAAGAAAACAAACATGGTGATTGACAGCAGAAAAGGAATTCTGTGATTCAGATTCTGAATGTGTACAGAGTGGTTTGGATGGGACCTTGGAAAATTCTGCTGATTCCTGTGGAAATACTTTTTTTTTTGACGGCATGTTATTATAGATTGTCTACAAAATGGAAATGGAAAAAATATGAGTGGGTTGGAGTCAGGGGTATCATTGTGTGTCCAGGCAATTTCCCCCAAATGTCTTGAATGTCACGACTACAGTCCAGTGGATTTTGCTCTCTGTGCTTTTTATTACATAGTTTTGGGGGTAAAATGATATACCTTTAAATCTCTACATATTTCCTTTTGTAAAGAGCTAAATATATGGACATGATCTGTTGGGTCCTAACAGACCTTTCTGGGAACGTGGGACGGGCTGAAGTCAGAGTGGGCCATGACCCAACTCCNACACATATACATGCACACACATATATACATATATATACACACATGTATACATATATACACACATATACATACACACATATACACACATATATAGATATACACATACACATGCACACACATACACATATACACACATATACACATACATATATACACATATACATGCACACACATACACAATATATACACATACATATATACCCATACACATATACATATATATACAGACACATATACACATATAAAATGCATATACACATATACATGCACACACATACACAATATATACACATATATACACACACATACACATATATGCACACATATACACATATACAAATATATACACACATACACACACATATATACACACACATACACACACATATATACATATACACATATACATGCACACATATACAATATATACACATACATATATACACACACATGTATACATATATACACACATACACACATATATACATACATACACATATGCACATATACATGCACATACACATATACACACATATATACACATATAAAATACATATACACATATACATGTACACACATACACAATATATACATATGTATATACATACACATATATATACATACACACATACACATATATATGCACATACACACATATATACACACATACACATACATACACACATATACACATATACACACATATACGCATATATATACACATACATATATATACATACACATATATATACACACATGTATACACAAACACATATACATACACACACACACATATACACATACACACATATATAGTAGGATTCTGTTTATCTACAGGGTGAAACAGGCAAGATGAAGCTGTTTTTTTTACTCTATGGTTCCATAGAAGGTTGGGTGGCAAAACCAAATAGAAATGGCCATTATCCTATCTTTTCTTTTCTATGTTATTTCTGGATTCTTAAAAAGAGAACATTCTCAGGACTCCCGTGTCGGTCCAGGGGCTAAGATTCTGCCCTCCCAGGGGAGGGGACCCAGGTTTGAAACCTGGTCAGGGAACTAGATCCCATATGCCACAACTAAGTGTTTTCATTCCATAAATAAAGATTCCACATGCTGCAGCTAAGACCCGGGGCAGCCAAATAAATAAATGTGTGTATACAGATATAAAAATTTTAAACAGCATTCTCTCCATGTGTGGCAAAGGTGTCTACATAGGAGGCACCCTGAACATTCAGTGAGTGAAACACTGAAGATCCAGATGACCTCTACGTGATGCCATAAGAAGGGAAAACAGCTCAAATGATAAAGTGATTAAAAATGAGTTAAGCTCACGACATGGTGTGGATAGACAGAATTCACATTCTTTGCATTCCCCACCCTGTTCTAGAGCGTGCTTTCTGCATCATCTTTCTAAGCATGTATTAAACTCCAGCACTGTGTCAGCCACCAGGTCAGCTCTGATAACACAATATGGCTGAGACAAATTTTCCTTCTCAGGGATTTACTGCTTCTTGGAAGGTGATGAGAAAGAGGCAAAAATATTTAAGAGTCACAAAAACTGGTAGCAACTGATGTAATATAAATGCAGAAGGGCTCCATGGGAATACAGGAAAAAAAAAATACCTACTTCTTCCTGGAAATAGAGCTGGGAAGAATTCACAGACGAGGTTTTGGTTTACTTCTAGTTCGAGGCTTCTTTTTGTTTTCTGTTTGAGGGGAGTTTTTTGGGTGATTTTTTGGTTTTTTGTTGGAAGAAGTTCGTCTGTTAGGAAAAGTGGAGGGGGACATTTAGGAAGAAGAGTTTGCACGGCAGTGTGGGAGGAAAGGTTCACAGGGTGTTAGGGGAATGAAAATATAGCCGAATGAAATCAGAAGACGAAGGGGCTTGTAGGTCACGCCTTTTGCTACTGCAGACCACAGACGAGTTAAATAGAGCCTGTCATATAAATAAAGCTTTATTGGCACCCAGCCCTATGCCTTCCTTCCCCATATCACCTGCAGCTGTAACGCAGAACCGAGTGGCTGCTGCAGAGACCCTAAGACCACGGAGGAAAAGCGGGTCTTGCAGGAATGAGGAGCAGAATAGGTGTGGGAGTGGGTGCAGCCCCCACAGGAGGCACGCGGGAGGTGCGCACAGGAGGCCCACACGGAGGCCCACGGGAGTCGGGAACGGGAGGCCCACAGGAGGTGTGCACGGGAGGCACGCATGGGAGGCCCGCACAGTAGGCCCATGGGACGCCCACGGGAGGTGCGCGGGAGGCGCACACAGAGGCCCATGGGAGGCCCAAGGGAGGCGCACATGGGAGGCCCAAGGGAGGCGCACATGGGAGGCCCACGGGACGCCCACAGGAGGCCCACAGGAGGCCCACACGGAGGCCCACACAGAAGGCCCACGGGAGGCACGCAGGGCCAGGCACGCAAAAGCGCCGCAGTTAGGACACGAATCAGGACGGAAGAGAGACGATAGCTGCAACTAAGCCCACGTGGTAAATGCTGTAGAGGGAGAAGCCTACAGTGTGAGTGGCCTCCAACCCACCCACCTTTTCTGCAATGAACGGACACTTGGCTTGCTGCCAAGTTCTTCACTCTCTTTTGGGACCACAGCCACCCTGGATCTTTTACTCCAAATCTGAGTCCACTGGTGCAATGATGCGTTAGCCTGCACTGAAGATGGGAAGAATCGCCAGGTCACGTGGTCTGCACACAGCCTTCCTAGGTCACATCAAACTGCCTCCCAAAGCAGGGAAGCATGAATCACGCACCTCTGCGGCCTCGACACCAGCAGGGGGAGAGGAGAGCAGAGGCGACGGGCATGGACTCAGACTGTCAGCTCTGCCCCTACCCTGCCGGGTGACCGCGCAAACTCACCTAACCACTCTGTGCCTTTCTTTCCTCATCTGCTCAGTCAGCTCAGTCCAGTCGCTCAGTCATGTCCCACCCCATGGACTGCAGCACGCCAGGCCTCCCTGTCCATCACCATCTCCTGGAGCTTGTGCAAACTCACGTCCATCGAGTCGGTGATGCCATCCAAGCATCTCATCCTCTGTCATCCCCTTCTCCTCCCACCTTCAGTCTTTCCCAGCATCAGGGTCTTTTCCAATGAGTCAGTTCTTTGCATCAGGTGGCCAAAGTATTGGAATTTCAGCTTCAACATCAGTCCTTCCAATGAACACCCAGGACTGATCTCTTTTAGCATGGACTGATTGGTTCTCCTGGCAGTCCAAGGGACTCTCAAGAGTCTTCTCCAACACCACAGTTCAAAAGCATCAATTTTTTGGCACACAGCTTTCTTTGTGGTTCAACTCTTACAACCATAGACAATTACTGGAAAATCCATAGCTTCGACTTAATGGACCTTTGTCGGCCAAGTAATGCCTCTGCTTTTTAATATACTGTCTAGGTTTCTCATAGCTTTTTTTTCCAAGGCGCAAGTATCTTTTAATTTCATCTGGTAAATAGAGATAATTACAGGACATTTCCTATAGGGTTGTTAAGAGAATTAAATAGCTACTGTGTGTAAAGCCTATAAAATAATGCCTTCTTACACAAGTGTTAGATAATTTTTTATAAATATCATTTAGTGGGAATAAAGTGGTATCTTCCTTGTAGTTTTCATTTCCCAAAATGACAACTCAAATCTTTCCCCACTTATCTCCTCCGTTCATTAGACTTTCTGCTGTTGATTCACTGAAATTCTCTGTGTGGTATTCTGGACTCATCATTTGTCATCTGTACGTGTTGCAAATATCTTTTCCCAGCTGTGGCCTGTCTTGTTCACTCTTTTTATGACATACAGAGTATAGATGTTGATCTTAGAAAAGCATGAATTTTTGAAAAAGATACCGTAAATATTGGAAAGTCAAGCCCTGGTGACTAGAGCAAAGTTTTCCAAACAGATATCTGTCAGCCTCCATCAGACCATTGCCAAACTCTCCTCCTGGCTTTTTACTAAATCAAACTGGCCTAAACAACACACCAAACTCAAATCAAAGTAAATTTATAATCACTAATCCCCCAAACTAAGACAGTCAGGGACACGCAGAAAAATAAAGCACAGCTCCTTCATCGGGTTTCGTGTCCAGCCCTGACCAAAGAGCGAACGGGAAAGAACATCTCAAATTACAAGGTAATGATATCACTTCGGTAGTGCGCACCGCCGTATCGAGTGCGGTCGATTCAGTCGTGTCTGACTCTTCGTGACCCTATGAACTGCAGCCCACCTGGCTCCTCTGTCCATGGGATCCTCCAGCAAAAATACTGGAGTGGGTTGCCATTTCCTCCTCCAGGGGATCTTCCTGACCCAGAGTTTGAACCCACATCTCCTGCATTGCAGATGGATTCTTCACCACTAAGCCACTGGGAAAGCCCGCACCACTGTATGTATCACCATAATTCATTCTTACGTTCGGGAAACTTATTCCGTAAGTCATACCAACTAAGAGGACAAAAGGGTGAAAAAGTCATTTCCTGCCCTGTCGTGGGGACCCTTGAAATACCACAGTATATAATGTCCAAACCACGAAAGAAAAGACTCACTAAATCAGTGGTCCACAGATGGGGATGTTGTCATGGATTCCGAGTCTGAGAGGACCATCACGCTGCAGCCCAGCCCCTGCCGTGTCATCCTTACCATCATCTATGATTTACAGCACATCGTGCCTGTTGAGCAACTCCTGGCCTTTAAAGAAACCTCATTATCTCATTTCTTGTGAACATCATGGTTTCTTCACAAGAGTCACTTGGGTTGTTCAAGGATCTTCCCATAGGAGTCTTCAGTGATAAATACAAGTTGGTCTTAATAATTTGCATTCTTCATCATTTTGTGATACAAATATGGCCTCTGTGGACCTGAAATATTTAAAGTCGACAGTGTTTGATTTAATCAATTCAACTCTGGTTCTGAGGTCAAATATCAGAGATCAGAGCACAGGAAATGTTTCCAAACACAGTTTTCACTAGACATTTAAAATATCACATTTTAGTAGTGAGTATTTGTCAATCCCAATGTCCCAATTTATCTTTCCCCCACTCCTCCTTAACCCCTGGCAACAATCAGTTTATTTTCCACATCTGTGACTCTATTTCTGTTTCGCAGAACTCTACTAAAAAATTCTGTAATGGTCTATGTGGGAAAAGGACCTGAAAAAAAAGTGGATGTATGTATATGTATAACTGACTTACTGTGCTGTATACCTGAACTTAACACAAGATTAGATATAAACTATACTCCAAAAAAAAATTTTAATACCATATTTTAGTCATCAAAACTTACTCAAGTCCATATTATAATTGTTAGAAGCCAAAAGACCAGCAGGCAAAACTATTTAAATTCTGATGCATTGCTTCAACTCAAGTAATGGTCACAATAATAATAAAGATAGTTAATATTAAACGAGTGTCTTTGTGCACAGCCCTGAGCAAAGCACTTTATATCAATTATTTTACTTTATTGCAACAGTCTCCCTCTACGCGAGGTATTATTAGCATTCCTGTTTCACGGAATCTNATAATAAAGATAGTTAATATTAAACGAGTGTCTTTGTGCACAGCCCTGAGCAAAGCACTTTATATCAATTATTTTACTTTATTGCAACAGTCTCCCTCTACGCGAGGTATTATTAGCATTCCTGTTTCACGGAATCTCTCTGAATTAGAACTTATCTGTTCAAGTCAATAAACATTTCTCTTGTAGCTGTTGTGCGTGAAGCCGGCCCAGGCAGGCTGGAGGCTGTACAGACGGCGACACAAGCGGCTCCGCGAGCAGAGAGCCGCGTGAGCTCCTCGCGCCACGAGGCGCGGCGGCGTAAGGCATCAAGAGGCGTCGAAGGGGAAGCATGGCTGCTTTCGTAGCTCAAAGACAGCAGGGACCGTGTCTGCAAAGCAACCTGGAAAGGTTCCATTGAGCAGATGTTAGCAGATTATGGCTTTAAAACCAAGGAAACCCCTCCCATTCTTTCCCTCCCGACTCAGACCACAGGGGCTCTGCCCTGGGCTTTAGCGAAGGCAACATAGCACACAAGATGACCCCGGCCTCCATCGGGACCCCTGGCACAGGAGCCCTCACCTCTCTTCCCTACCTGGATCACCCCTTCTTGGCGACTCTGATTCCAGGTCTCCATCCTGCCTCTTGCAGGTGTCACCTGCTCAGGAGTTGGGTCATGGCCCACTCTGACTTCAGCCCATCCCACGTTCCCAGAAAGGTCTGTTNCTGAGCCCCCAGGGAAGACTCCCAGTTCACACTGGGGCTTACTTTTCGTGTTATACTTCCTGTGGGTTTAGAGAAATATAATCCACCGTAGGAATCTCAGACAGAGGAGTCTCACTGCCCTAAATGTCTTCTGTGGTTTGGGGATCTTTTTTTTTTTTTTCCACTCTTTTTCATTCTTAAAAATTCAAATGAACCCTTCACCATTACCCTATTCAAGAAAAATATAAAGACAACGTTCCAAATGTACATACAGTGATGTTTGGCATTCAAATCCAGAAAGCTGTTGGATAAGATTAAGTAAGTGAACAAACTTAGTTTTCCTTTAGTTATTTAAGGGGGACCAACAAGGTGTGACGTTCAAGTTTGTTCAGAATCAGACTCCAAGCACCCCCTGGAATCCTACCCCAGCCCGCCTGGTTTCGTCACTGCTGCTCCATCACGTTTTGTCCATTCAAGCCCCCGTGTCTTTGCTCAGGCTGCTCCTCCCCCAAGCATCCTCTGTCGTCCACCTCATCACCATCCACACTCCAAGGCTCAGGTGTGTCCGAGGGCGCCCAGGAAGCCACTGCCGGTGCCCCCGCCCCTCCGATAGTCCCCTCTCTGACCTCCTGCTCAGCCACTGCTCCGTCATGTGGTTTGATTCGTATCCTGGATTTTACTGCTAGTTAAAATTTTATGTGTGTCAGTCGCGTCTCCCCAGCTGAATTGTAAGCAACTAAAACACAAGGGCCCTGTCCTCTCCATGAGAGAGAGCCTCGATCCAAGCTCAGACACACAGCTCACCACGTTCTTTGCACATTTCACAAACTCATCAACCCAAGCCTGTGGCGTTTCCACCGTAAGAAAACGGATTTCCCACGCGGCACTAGTGGTAAAGAACCTGCCTGCCAATGCAAGGAGACGTAAGAGACGCAGGTTCGATCCCTGGGTTGGGAAGATCCCCTGGAGAAGCGAATGGCGACCCATTCCAGTATTCTTGCCTGGAGAATCCTGTGGACAGTCCATGGAGTCGCAAAGAGTCAGACTAAAGCGCCTGAGCACACCACAGGAAGAATAGGTACGATCAGATCATAAAGACCATCTTTTTAAGCCTCAGGTGAACTAGAACAGAACCATAAACCTGACCTGGTTTGGTTTACAATGACAAATCCGGATTTATCTCCCAGCAAAGCTTCCACAAGATGGAATCAAGATTGCCAGGAGCAATATCAATAGCCACAGATATGTAGATGATACCATTTCTAACGTCAGAAAGTCAAGAGGAACTAGAGAGCCTCTTGATGAGGGTAAAAGGAGAGTGGAAAAGCTGGCTTAAGACTCTACATTTTACAAACCAAGATCATGGCTTCCAGTCCCATCATGGCAAATAGAAGGGGAAATTTATTTATTATTTTCCCGGGCTCCAAAACCACTGCAGATGGTGACTGCGGCCATGAAGTTAAAAGATGCTTGCCCCTCGGAAGGGAAGTTATGACAAACCTAGATGGAGTATTAAACTAGGGACATCACTTTGCTGACAAAGGTCTGGAGAGCCAAAGCTATGGTTTTCCAGTAATCATGTATGGATGTGAGAGTTGGACCATAAAGAAGGCTGAGCAGCAAAGAACGGATGCTTTCAAATTGTGGTGCTGGTGAAGACTCTCAAGAGTCCCTTGGACAGCAGGGAGATCAAACCAGTCCATCCTAAAGGAAATCAGTCTTGAATATTCATTGTGGAAGGACTGATGCTGAGGCTGATGCTCCAACACTTTGGCCACCTGATGCAAACAGTTGACTCATTTGAAAAGACCCTGATGCTGGCAAAGATTGAAGGCGAAAGGAGAAGAGGGCGGCAGAGGATGAGATGGTTAGACAGCATCACCGACTCAATGAACATGAGCTAGAGCAAACTCCAGGAAACAGTGAAGGACAGGGAAGTCTGGAGTGCTGCAGTCTACGGGGTCTCCAAGAGTCGGACACGACTTAGCCACTGAACAACAAGAACAATAAAGATTCCCAAATAAGAACCGAGCACAGTGATTCCACCTTCGCTGGATATTAATGAACCTACAGGTAACCAAACTGATCTTCCCCCAAACTCCACGCCCAACTGGCTCTCCAAGTTCCTTAGGCATAACTGGAATTATACATGGCAGATAAATTGTTAGCCCTGGGGTATATTCCCTCTAAACCCACTTGCCCTGACATACCAGTTCCTGGTCCTTCCGGAAAATAAAGCACATAAAAATGTTTTTGTACAAGTGAATGTCTGCTGGGTCTAGTCTCTCCCGGAGTCCTAAGGCATGGAGACAATTACAGCACAAAAGGACAGGACTGAGAAAGGTGTGTTTGTGTAACGAGGATAAACCTCTTTGGTTGACATAAGGCGATTTTTTGCTTAAAAGCTGTTTTACTGCTGCTGTAAGACACCAGTCCTCTTTTTCTTTTTCAAGCCCATCCCTTAGAAGAAAAGAAAATGCGGTCGGTGATCATTAGCCAGTTTTATTTTATTTACTAAGATAAGATTTACAGCTTTCAAGCACGGCTAAGTTACCTTTGTGACACAGAGTATGGTGGCCAAGTTTCTTTGTAAATGCTGGACTCTCCCAAGACAGTGAAAATTCCTGCTAACCACTTGCTCCAGTGACCTCAAAGAAATAGTCAAATCACAGCTCATTACTGATTAGAACAGTCATATAACAGAAGGTAATGTGTGGAAAATCAGTTATCACAAGACAACAGAAAAGCAAAGATTATTTTTACACGGTATTAGGATAACTAGATAACTTTGTGGACAGGAAAAAGGATGCGAGGCCATGATTTACACTGATGCACAAAATCAGAGTCCAAACTAGAGCACATTACATAGTTCTTAAAACCGTTACAATTTAGCAGAAAACCAAGTGGGTCTCTGGAAGAACAATCACATGTTCCTCAGATTTGATACAACTGAAGAAAATCTGAAAGAAAGCAGAACTCTATCCAATAAAATAAAANCGGTATTAGGATAACTAGATAACTTTGTGGACAGGAAAAAGGATGCAAGACCATGATTTACACTGATGCACAAAATCAGAGTCCAAACTAGAGCACATTACATAGCTCTTAAAACCGTTACAATTTAGCAGAAAACCAAGTGGGTCTCTGGAAGAACAATCACATGTTCCTCAGATCTGATACAACTGAAGAAAATCTGAAAGAAAGCAGAACTCTATCAAATAAAATAAAATACTTAAATTTCTATACCAAAAAAAATCAAGATTAAAGGAAAATTAGTATAAACATCAGATAAGGAGTATCATAAATATCTCATCTTAAAGTTTAAGAATAACAACTCAAAAAGCCAAAAGACAAAAGATGGAAACAGCTAAGTCAACAAAAGAAAATGAAAATTATAAAATAGTGCCTGTTGGTAGTTAAGGAAATAAAAATAAATACTTATAACGACAGTAAAGATAATGAACATTTGCTACGTGCTGAGCACTAGACAATTCGGCTATCAAGCCCGAGCGCCTGGCGGCGGAAGCTCCTATTCTCAGCCCTGAACTGTGCGGGAAGCTCGGGACACACTCTCGGAGCAGGAACACGGAGCAGCACAGGCAAGTGTTAAGCATCTGTCTCTTATACACATCTTGGATAGACGTGATTTGGACTATAAAGAAAGCTGAGCACTGAAGAATTGATGCTTTTGAACTGTGATGTTGGNACACTCTCGGAGCAGGAACACGGAGCAGCATAGGCAAGTGTTAAGCATAAGGTGCCACTCAGAAATGAGCACTGCCTCTGCTCACCGTGACCACAGTGATCTGAAATGCAAAAACAGAGATGGAAAGGAAAAACAAAGCAGAAGGGACGTCTACAGAATCTGAGTGCTCCTAACCATTCGGCAGGAGGTCAGCCCTGGGTGTTCTTTGGAAGGAATGATGCTAAAGCTGAAACTCCAGGACTCTGGCCACCTCATGCGAAGAGTGGACTCATTGGAAAAGCCTCTGATGCTGGGAGGGATTGGGGGCAGGAGGAGAAGGGGACGACAGAGGATGAGATGGCTGGATGGCATCACGGACTCGATGGACGTGAGTCTGCGCGAACTCCGGGAGATGGTGATGGACAGGGAGGCCTGGCGTGCTGCGATTCATGGGGTCTCAAAGAGTCGGACACGACTGAGTGACTGAACTGAACTGAACTGAAGCATCTTAGCTCGGAGAAGGCCACAGCACCCCACTCCAGTATTCTTGCCTGGAAAACCCCATGGGTAGAGGAGACTGGTAGGCTTGCAGTCCATGGGGTCGCTAGAATCGGACACGACTGAGCAACTTCACTTTCACTTTTCACTTTCATGCATTGGAGAAGGAAATGGCAACCCACTCCAGTGTTCTTGCCTGGAGAATCCCAGGAACAGGGGAGCCTGGTGGGCTGCTGTCTATGGAGTCGCACATATAGGGACACGACTGAAGCAACTTAGCAGCAGCAGCAGNAGGGGAGCCTGGTGGGCTGCTGTCTATGGAGTCGCACATATAGGGACACGACTGAAGCAACTTAGCAGCAGCAGCAGCAGCAAGCATCTTAACTCAGTTGGTAAAGAATCTGCCTGCAAAGCAGGAGACCCCGGTTCAATTCCTGGATCAGGAAGATCCTCTGGAGAAGGAATAGGCTACGCACCCAGTATTCTGGCCTGGAGACTGTATAGTCCACGGGGTCACGAGGAGCCAGACACGAGTGAGCAACTCTCACTTTCAAGCGTGTCAAAGTGACTTGTATCAATCTACACTTAGAATCTTTATCCAAAATTTATAAAATAAAAAAATTCTAAAAGTTTTCATAGAAAAACAGATAAGTATGAACTTATATCCTAGTCATCCGTCTTGTTTCGTTTGAGCCAATGAATTTTAAAACTAATGGGGATGGAGTTGAAAGATCCTTTTGCCTTAGGGTTAGTAATAGCCGCGCCTACGCAGGTGGCTGGAGGGACACTGTCACCCATTCTTGTTAGCACAATGGAGCTGCAAAGAACTGGAATATTCTTCTTCCTCTGCTCATTGTGGGGAAATTTTTTTATTAATTAAGTTTGTATTTATTTTGGGTGTGAAGGGGCTCCATTTCTGCTCAGGGCTTTCTCTCGTTGTGGCGGGAGGGAGGGGGCTACTCCTCGGTGTGGCGTGTGGGGCTCTCGTTGCGATGGCTTCTCTTGTCGCAAAGCAAGGGCTTGGGCACTTGGGCTTCAGCAGCTGTGGCTCCGGGGCCACAGGCTTAGCTACTCCATGGCACGTGGGATCTTCCTGGACCAGGGATTGAACCTGTGTCCCCTGCACTGACAGATGGATTTTCATCTACTCTGCCACCAGGGAGTCCATGCGGAAATCCTTTCAACTTGCTACAAGGGAAGACAGGCTGTGTCTGAGGTCACATACTAGAGAGCCGGCCTCTGGAATCCACTGAGAGCAAAAACAGTAGCAACAACACGTGTGTGGGGATGTGCGTCCAGCTGCCCGGCTGTGTCCGACCCAGCAGCAGAGTAAGCGCCAACATTTTCACTCTCCCAGAGGCCGTTGATGAGTTTCTAGGACGGCAGCTCTCAGCAGTGCCATCAAGACCAGCACGCGCCACCTCTCCAGCACTGCAAGAACCGTTCTCATCAGACTTGAGTCCAGTTTTGGATCCTTAATGTGAGCATAATACACACGTGATCCAATATATTGCCCCCTAACACACACCAGTGTTCACAGCGCAGTGTCTCGATTCTGATCCCTTCTTCTGGCATCGTCTTCCATCTTTGTTGTCAGAATTTATCCATTCCTCTAACATACGACGTTGGCTATCATATTAAGTGTGAAAGTGAAAGCAGTCCATTGTTTGACACTTCAGCTCGGTTCCCCCTTGGGGAGGGGTGGGGTGCGGGAAAGAGCGCAATCCCCCTGAGCTCCCTGGGAGCTGTCTCTTATACACATCTAGTTTGTATTTATTTTGGGTGTGAAGGGGCTCCATTTCTGCTCAGGGCTTTCTCTCATTGTGGCGGGAGGGTGGGGGCTACTCCTCGGTGTGGCGTGTGGGGCTTCTCTTGTCGCAAAGCAAGGGCTTGGGCACTTGGGCTTCAGCAGTTGTGGCTCCGGGGCCACAGGCTTAGCTACTCCATGGCGCGTGGGATCTTCCTGGACCAGGGATCAAACCTGTGTCCCCTGCACTGACAGATGGATTTTCATCTACTCTGCCACCAGGGAGTCCATGCGGAAATCCTTTCAACTTGCTACAAGGGAAGACAGGCTGTGTCTGAGGTCACATACTATAGAGCCAGCCTCTGGAATCCACTGAGAGCAAAAAGAGTAGCAACAATACGTGTGTGGGGATGTGCGTCCAGCTGCCCGGCTGTGTCCGACCCAGCAGAATAAGCGCCAACATTTTCACTCTCCCAGAGGCCGTTGATGAGTTTCTAGGACGGCAGCTCTCAGCAGTGCCATGGAGACCAGCATGCGCTCTCCAGCACTACAAGAACCGTTCTCATAAGACTTGAGTCCGGTTTGGGATCCTTAGTGTGAGCATAATACACACGTGATCCAATATATTGCCCCCTAACCCACGCCAGTGTTCACAGCGCAGTGTCTCGATTCTGATCCCTTCTTCTGGCATCGTCTTCCATCTTTGTTGTCAGAATTTATCCATTCCTCTAACATACGACGTTGGCTATCATATTAAGTGTGAAAGTGAAAGCAGTCCATTGTTTGACACTTCAGCTCGGTTCCCCCTTGGGGAGGGGTGGGGTGCGGGAAAGAGCGCAATCCCCCTGAGCTCCCTGGGAGGCTGGAAATGTTCCCTCTGCACACTGTCCGTTACTGCAGCCACCAGCCGATAGCAAGAAACTGCACCCCGAGGCCTCCGAGGGACAGCCAGTCAACCCAGGAGTTCAGCGTGGAGCTGGAGGGCTCTGACCTGCGGAGCTGACTGTCTCAGACTCTGCAGCCAAAGTCGCTACATCTCCAGGACACTGAGCCCATCTCCACGGATGGGCGCGATCACAGCACTTGGTTTCACTTGACGTGCTATTTATTTACTGAGTTTAGACCAAAGCAGGAAGAAGAGAGAAATGAAAACAGAACTCAGTGGTAGGTATGTCGAAAACAGCCGCCTACGGAATCAACTGGACAGGAGGTGTGATCAATTAAGACTAACACCAGGGCGTGCTCAGCCGCTCAGTCGTGTCTGACCCTTTGCGACCCCAGGGACTGCAGCCTGCCAGGCTCCTCTGTCCATGAGGATCCTCCAGGCAAGAATGCTGGAGTGGATCACCATGCCCTCCTCCAGGGGATCTTCCTGACCCAGGGATTCCCCACATCTCCTGTGGCTGTTGCACAGGCAGGCGGATTATTATAAAGTGACAATATTCATTTCCCATAGGGGCTACAAACTCCTAGATCTTACTCCCTTTCTTCAAAGTCACCAAAGGGAGGGGGCATAGTGGCGTTAGTGGTAAAGACCCTGCCTGCCAGTGCAGGGGACGCAAGAGACTCGGGCTCGATCCCTGGGGCGGGAAGATCCCCTGGAGCAGGGCATGGCAACCCTCTCCAGGAATGCTTGCCTGCAGCATCCCATGGTCAGAGGAGCCTGGCAGGATACACAGAGGTGCAAAGAGTCAGAGGTGACTGAGGCAACTTAGCAGAAAAGAAAAGAGGATTAGCACGCCACACTCTCTCCTCTGACAACTCTCCAGGATGAGCAAATTCACAGATCACATCTCAGCCAGGAAAGCCTTCCAGAATCTATAAGCTCCATTATTAATGACAGCAACAACCACCGCTAGCGAGAGTTCTGATAAGAGTCTCTGTGCGGGGGCTCTAAACACACCCATCTTCAGCCATCTGAAATTCTGTGCGGCATCCCCATTCTACAGGTGAGGAAACAGAAGTGCAAGCGTGTTAGGAAATTTGCCCAAAAGCAGGCAGCAGGGAACAGAGTTAGGATTTAAACCCAGATCAGGATGATTCAAAAACCCATGCTCTTCAGACGGACTCTGCTCAATGCTGCGTGGCCGCTTGGATGGGAGAGGAGTCTGGGAGAGAATGGACACGTGTGTATGTATGGCGGGGTCCCTGTGCTGCTCCCTTGAAACTGTCACACCATTGCTAACTGGCTGTGAAAGTGAGAGCTGCTCAGTCATGTCTGACTCTTTGTGACCCCATGGACTATACAGTCCCATAGAATTCTCCAGGCCAGAACACTGGAGTGGGTAGCCTTTCCCTTCTCCATTGGATTTTCCCAACTCAGGGATCGAACCAAAGTCTCCTGCCTTGCAGGCAGATGCTTTACGAGCTGAGCCACAAGGAAGCCCTACAAAATAAAAAGTTGTTTTTTTTTTTAATAAAACTCAGATGAGACAAATAAACAGAAAGATGATAGGTTTAAATCTAACTATATCAATAACAATAATAAATGTAAAGAGTCTAAACACCCCAATTAAAGGGTAGAGAAACAAAACAAAAACCCATCCTCGTCCCTCAGTTTAACTCCATAAAGCGAAACATGACCGACGTACAGGAAGAGCAGCGCACATCCATGCAGCCGCTGGAAGGGGTTTGCAAACACAGGAAGAACAACGCCCACCATTCTCACCACTTGCCTCTGCGTCATAGAACCTGTGTTCTCCTAAACCCAGACTCCAGCCCTGTGTCCCTCCTCCCCTCTTCTCTCTCCATCACGCATGTGGGTCTCCCGGGAGCCTCCCCCCTGAATGAACCCAAGCTCTTCGATGCAAAAGTGGTCACATCCAGTTCATTTTGTACCCCGACAGCACTGAGCCCAGAGGTAGGCCCAGTGTGCTCACAGAGGCTGCTCGTCCTCAGC
>SJYW01051989.1:51283-68732 GCA_006410735.1 Raphicerus campestris
GCCCCTGGCACAAACAGAAAAGCTCCTTTTCACTTTGCTCATGCCTCTTCCCATCAGTCTTTCCTTATGGTAAACACCAAATACTAACAAGACACATGAGTAATACGCAAGAAAGGCCCCTGGAGAATAATTCAGGGAGAGGAAGGTAACATCTGAGCAGTAAGTCACATCTCGTCTCCCAGTGCCAGCTGTGCAGAGCTTCTGAAGCCCACAGGGAATATGATGGTGGCTCTGATCATAGGACACTTTTGTCTCCACGTGACGGTGAATTATCTCCTTGCCCTTCTCATCCTGGCCAGTGAGCGTCATTCAAAAGGTGCCCAGTCCTGTGCCTGCAGTGACCAGCGCTGCAGGCTACATTGGCATAAACTCAGCTGGTTGGGGATTTCAGATGAAAAGTGCAAAGCATGTAGCAGATTGTAAAACAATATTTAGATTCAAACAGATAAAGGAAATGCAGCCGGAAACTGTGGAGGAGATTAAAAGACACACGGAGGGGCAGCTTTTCTGGGGGTCCAGCAGTTAAGCCTCCAAGGTCCCTGTGCAGGGGGCCCAGGTTCCATCCCTGGTCACAGAGATAGATCTCTCATGCCCCAACTAGGATCTCTCATGTCGCAACTAAAGATATCGAGTACAGCAATTAAGACCTGGTGCAGCCAAATCAATACATAAAGAAACATTGTTCTTAAAAAAGACTACATTTGGGTCCATTCTAACAATCACACTTAGGATTTATAAATCACAGGCAAGTGAAGGATGGCAGTTGGATGTGGGCATTGCATAAGCTTTCATCAACATTTCCAGTGCCCATGCTGTACGAAGGAGGTCTGCGCTCGTGACTGCTCAAGGGAAGAATCATCTTTCTGGACTTTCAGAGCCAAGGGAACCAGAAAGCAGATATCTCAGAGTACGGAAGTAGTATATTTGGATATAGCGCTTACATTTTCTTTTTCTCACTGAGTCCTGACTACATGAAGACAGGAATTAACTAGCTTAGCAAAATACCAAGCCAAATTCCTCTCACCTAAGAAACAAAAATGAACAGGCAAAACAGGTTGCTTGTTTTACGACAGGAGGTAGGAGAGGACTGCCGTTCACTGGTGTGAAACGAGGGAAGAGCGTCTACGTGACTGGGTTTTTAAGGTAACACTGCGGCTGACATCACGGCCGGGTGCTCAGGGAGGCGGTCCCCCTGGGCGTCGTGTCTCCCAGGACAGAGGGGGTGCTGGGCAGGCCCCCCACACCGTGGGTCCCCACTTACAGTCCCCGCCCCGCCACTGGCGTGCATTCTGGTGTTCACTCTGGGGAGGAAACACTTTTCACGCTTCCCTCCTGGTGCAGAGGGGAGCAAATGGAGCAGAAGGGTAAAACCCTTGGCAGTCTAAAGACACCCTGCAGGCTTCCCAGAACACACCTCAGAAAGAAGCATGATACACACACACACACACACACACACACACACACACACACACACACACGCCAAATGGAAAGTCATCCCAAGCGACATCGAGAGAGGTTTACATTCCATCATTTAAAATAGAAAAGCGATGGTAATAAAGACTCTATCATGTGTTATCACCTCATATGTGGAATCTGAAAAAATGATACAAACAGACTCACAGACATAGAAACCAAATTTATGTTACCAAAGGGGAAAGGGGCGAAGGAGTTTGGAATTAACATACATAGTCCTGGACATGTGCAGAGGAGCATATATTAAACAGATGACCAACAAGGACCTACTGTGTAGCACAGGGAGCTCGACCCAATATCTTGTAATAATCTATAATGGAAAAGAATCTGAAAGAGAAGAGCTATACATATGAAAGTGTATATAACCGAATCACTTTGCTGTACACTTGAAACTAACCCAACACTATAAATTAACTGTATTTCAATTTAAAAATTAAATAAAAACAAACGCTAGCTAGCTGAGCACCGAATAATTGATGCTTTCAAACTGCGGTGCTGGAGAAGACTCTTAAGAGTTCCTTGGACTGCAAGGAGATCCAACCAGTCCTAAAGGAAATCAGTCCTGGATATTCACTGGAAGGACTGATGCTGAAGCTGAAGCTCCAATATTTTGGCCACTTGACTCAAAGAACTGTATCATTGGAAAAGACCCTGATGCTGGGAAAGACTGAAGGCAGAAGGAGAAGGGAGCAGCAGAGGATGAGATGGTTGGATGGCATCACTGACTCAGTGGACATGGATCTGCGCAAACTCTGGGAGATAGTGAAGGACAGGGAAGTCTGGAGTGCTGCAGTCTGTAGGGTCACAAAGAAAGAGTGGGACAAGCTTTCAAAGTGGTAAGATTTTAAACTTCCAAGATAGTATTTTGGTTTTTAATACACACACATGCACACATGTGTCTCTAGCTAAGGAATTATATTTTAAACTAAGCCAAGGAGAATAAAATATTAAATGTAGATTGTAGATTACAAAAACTATAAAGAAAATTCCCTAAAGTGATAAAGTGTAACTTTTATGCTGAATACAGAAAAGTATTCATTGCCCAAAAGTATACCATTGCCCAAAGGCTCTGGAATCATCTCTCTCCCCGCTTTCAGGGTCTGAGACAGATTTGTAACTGTAACCAGTGAGTACAGATGAGGTAACTTAGAGCTGAATTAAACAAAAACAAAAACATTATCACAAAAAAATACAAACTGAAGCTCTTGAATCCAGTTCCCCAGTGTTTGGGTATAACAAAAAATTCTGTTTTCAGATTCACAGGTTTATTGTGAATTTAATTAAAGGTCTTTAGATATTTAAATCAGCATTCAGCAATGGGTTTGAACTCTGTCTTTTTTAAGAAACTGCACATGTGAAATGACATGATGAAACATTTAGGAGGAGTTGACAAAGCAGCCACAGAAAACCTCAAAAGTTATCAACACAATCGGTCTTTTGTACCTCTTAGTGATTTTAGGACTGAGGCAGATCCTTGCAGTCAGTCAAAACTGTCCAAACTCCTTCTAGAACAATGACAATAATCCGGCTGAGGCTTAACAAAGAGTACCTAGATTGGGCCAGCTTTAGATAATGCTTTCACTGATGTCAAATAAGATACAACCAGAAACACCTAATTTGCTATCAAACTGTTTGTAAGTTCATTCTTAAAAAAAATTAATTACCTAACTTGTTTCATGCATGCAAGCGTTTCTCAATTTTCTGCTTTCTGTTTGTCTTTTTCCGGCTGTGTTGGGTCTTAACTGCATCTCGGCACGTGAGAGCTTAGTTCCCTGACTAGGGATGGGAGCCGGGTCTCCTGTATTGGA
Source organism: Raphicerus campestris (assembly GCA_006410735.1). NCBI lineage: Eukaryota > Metazoa > Chordata > Mammalia > Artiodactyla > Bovidae > Raphicerus > Raphicerus campestris. The sequence continues at coordinate 54,565 of SJYW01051989.1, forward strand.
AGGTGGATTCTTAACACACTGGACCACCAGCGAAGGCCCTCCATTTTCCATGTTTTGCCTTTTGTTTTAAAACTTGAGCAAACCTCCCATGCCTTCATTTGTCAAATAATGAACAGATGGGTACTTTCTATAGAAAATATAACACAAACATGCCATCTGTGTCTTGCACCTTCACCAAGTTCCCACAAGCTGAGGTCAGGTGAGCAGAATCAGTGACACACCCTTCCTTTCCCCAACAATGGAAAAAAAAAANAATAATTGATGCTTTCAAACTGCGGTGCTGGAGAAGACTCTTAAGAGTTCCTTGGACTGCAAGGAGATCCAACCAGTCCTAAAGGAAATCAGTCCTGGATATTCACTGGAAGGACTGATGCTGAAGCTGAAGCTCCAATATTTTGGCCACTTGACTCAAAGAACTGTCTCATTGGAAAAGACCCTGATGCTGGGAAAGACTGAAGGCAGAAGGAGAAGGGAGTAGCAGAGGATGAGATGGTTGGATGGCATCACTGACTCAGTGGACATGGATCTGCGCAAACTCTGGGAGATAGTGAAGGACAGGGAAGTCTGGAGTGCTGCAGTCTGTAGGGTCACAAAGAAAGAGTGGGACAAGCTTTCAAAGTGGTAAGATTTTAAACTTCCAAGATAGTATTTTGGTTTTTAATACACACACATGCACACATGTGTCTCTAGCTAAGGAATTATATTTTAAACTAAGCCAAGGAGAATAAAATATTAAATGTAGATTGTAGATTACAAAAACTATAAAGAAAATTCCCTAAAGTGATAAAGTGTAACTTTTATGCTGAATACAGAAAAGTATTCATTGCCCAAAAGTATACCATTGCCCAAAGGCTCTGGAATCATCTCTCTCCCCGCTTTCAGGGTCTGAGACAGATTTGTAACTGTAACCAGTGAGTACAGATGAGGTAACTTAGAGCTGAATTAAACAAAAACAAAAACATTATCACAAAAAAATACAAACTGAAGCTCTTGAATCCAGTTCCCCAGTGTTTGGGTATAACAAAAAATTCTGTTTTCAGATTCACAGGTATATTGTGAATTTAATTAAAGGTCTTTAGATATTTAAATCAGCATTCAGCAATGGGTTTGAACTCTGTCTTTTTTAAGAAACTGCACATGTGAAATGACATGATAAAACATTTAGGAGGAGTTGACAAAGCAGCCACAGAAAACCTCAAAAGTTATCAACACAATCGGTCTTTTGTACCTCTTAGTGATTTTAGGACTGAGGCAGATCCTTGCAGTCAGTCAAAACTGTCCAAACTCCTTCTAGAACAATGACAATAATCCGGCTGAGGCTTAACAAAGAGTACCTAGATTGGGCCAGCTTTAGATAATGCTTTCACTGATGTCAAATAAGATACAACCAGAAACACCTAATTTGCTATCAAACTGTTTGTAAGTTCATTCTTAAAAAAAATTAATTACCTAACTTGTTTCATGCATGCAAGCGTTTCTCAATTTTCTGCTTTCTGTTTGTCTTTTTCCGGCTGTGTTGGGTCTTAACTGCATCTCGGCACGTGAGAGCTTAGTTNAACAGATGGGGGGAAAGTGGGAACAGTGACAGATTTCATTTTCTTGGGCTCCAAAATCACTTCAGGCAGTGACTGCAGCCACAAAATTAAAAGGTGCTTGCTCCTCAGAAGGAAAGCTATGATGAACTTAGCGTATTAAAAAGGAGAGACATCACTTTGCTGACAAAGGTTTGCATAGTCAAAGCTATGGTTTTTCTAGTAGTCATGGACGGATGTGAGACTTGGACCACAAAGAAGGCTGAGCACTGAAGAACTGATGCTTTTAAACTGTGGTGCTGGGGAAAATCTTGCGAGTCCCGTGGACTGCAAAGAGATCAAATCAATCCATCCTAGAGGAAACCAACCCTTAATATTTCTTGGAAGGACTGATGCTGAAGTCAAAGCTCCAGCACTTCAGCCACCTGCTGCACTACCCCATCAAAATGGACTGACCTGCAGGAGAAACTGGGCGCCCTCAGCTCTAGTCTTGTTTTTTAAGTAACCTTTTCATTCCTGGCCTCTCAACTATGTCTTTCTTGAGGCTCACATGTTTGAGATTTTAAAAAATATATTCTCAAGTGTTTTGGCCTTTAGTTTTTCAGCTGGTTCCTGGGTTCACATCCCTGCTTAAAAATAAAATAGGTTTTGGTTTTGCTATTAATGTCTCCCTTCCAATTGAACCGACATTGTGCTACCCTTCCACCACTGAGTACAGGAAAATACCATCTCCTGTCCTGTGTCTGCTCGTTGTCCTCAATTTCCTTGACTTTTCACTGATGACTCACGGCCAAGCTGCACGGCTACGGATGACGAGGGGCACTACCACGGTGTACCTTCTGCTCGGTCCACGCGGACCAGGCTCTCTCTGGCATCTCTCGGGGGGCATGCTGACCTTCCTCATTTGGCTTCTACTCGAGGCCTCTGTCTCCTCACAGGTCACCAGGGAGCACCATAAGAATGTCAACAGCCGTATGCCCAACTATTAACAGAGAGGGGTACTGAGAGCTGGCGGGCTGTGTAATTCATCACGGTGAGTGCAGGACACACTTGACCTTCCTGGACAAGCACAGAAGCCAGGTCTGGTCCGAGCTCCTTAAAGGATGGGGGAAAGCAGAGTGACAAGGGTCCAGACTCCAGGACCAGACAGTCGGGCCGGTCACAGCTCCACTCCCGAGCTGACTGGCTCCAGGAAGATCATCTAGCTTCACGAATCTCCACGTCCCTCACTTTTATAAAGTATAGGTGATTTACAATGTTCTGTTAGTTTTAGGTACAGCACAGGGATTCAGAATATATAGACTTTTTTTTCAGATTCCTTTTCCTTATAGACTATTACAAAATATTTAGTAGACTTCCCTGTGCTGTGCAGTAGGTCCTCGATGATTACCTATTTAATATATAGTAGTGTGTATATGGGAGAAGATGATGGCACCCCACTCCAGTACTCTTGCCTGGAAAATCCCATGGACAGAGGAGCCTGATGGGCTGCAGTCCATGGGGTCGCTGAGGGTCGGACATGACTGAGTGACTTCACTTTCACTTTTCACTTTCATGCATTGCAGAAGGAAAAGGCAACCCACTCCAGTGTTCTTGCCTGGAGAATCCCAGAGACAGGGGAGCCTGGTAGGAGGCCGTCTACGGGGTCGCATAGAGTTGGACACGACTGAAGCGACTTAGCAGCAGCAGCAGCAACAGTGTGTATATGTTAATCCCAACTTCTAATTTATCTTTCCCCCACCCTTTCCCACAGACTTAACCATAAATCTATTTTCTATGTCTGGGGGTTTATTTCTGAATGGCCAACAATAGGAGAATGGTAAGTTACAGAGGAGCCATCTAAAGGAACAGCAACCAGAAATTCAAAATTATGTTTTAGAAAGAAATATATCAAATGGAAAAATACTGATCATATAATGTAAATGTCTATAAGAGCAACTATAAAACAATATATATGACACCAATTTTGTCTGTATTTCAGAACTTAAATACACTGGAAAAGACTAGAAGAAAATATTTCAAACCGTAAGATCAGATCCTTGGAAGGAAAGCTATGACAAACCTAGACAGTGTATTAAAAAGCAGAGATATCACTTTGCTAACAAAGGTCTGTGTAGCCAAAGCTATGGTTTTTCCAGTAGTCATGTATATATGTGAGAGGTGGACCATAAAGAACGTTGAGTGCTTAAGAACTGAGGCTTTCAAACTGTGGTGCTGGAGAAGATTCTTGAGAGGTCCTTGGACTACATGGAGATCAAACCAGTCCATCCTAAAGGAAATCAATTCTGAATTTTCACTGGGAGGACTGATGCTGAAGCTGAAGCTCCAATACTCTGGCCACCTGATACAAAGAAAGAGCCGACTCATAGGAAAAGACCCTGATGCTGGGAAAGACTAATGGCAGGAGGAGAAGGGGACTACAGAGGATGAGATGGCATCACCAACTCAATGGTCATGAGTTTGAGCAAAATGCCGGGAGATGGTGAAGGACAGGGAAGCCTGGTGTGCCGCAGACCAGGGGGCTGCAGAGAGTGGGACCCGACTGAACAATGGCAACAATGAAGGATCTCAGGGTGCCAGGACTACAGGCGACTCCCCCACACCTGGCTGCATTTCTAAGCTGTCGTAATCTCTTTCCATACAGATATCTACATGTACCTAGAATTTTTTACTTGGATGCATAAATGTGATCATACGCCCCTACTTTTTCTTCTCTTTGGCTTGGTTCTCCCACTCATGCAATGACCTGGCTTTGCTCGTCTACTATAAATCTTCACAAGACCCCCTCCAAGCTTCCCTGAGAAGGCTCTGTGTAGCTTTTCTTTAATGGCTGCATTATACCCAACAAAGTGGAGATTCTATAATTTATTCAGCTATCCCCCAATCGGTGGTTGGTCTTTCTGTTTGTATATTTCCATGCTCCCAGGACAGAAACTAAACACAGGCCAGGCTCTGCTTGGGTGGAATGGGGTTAGGACCCCGAGCCCTCCACAGCCCCTCAGGAACGCCCTGTTACTTGGCCCACTCTGCAGTGTTCTCAAGAATGCTCCAGCCCCACTTCCAGAATGCTGCCTCTCATCCCTCCCAAGACGCATCAGGGACGCCTGGTCCCCCCAGCATCCTAAACTCTGATAACAGCTTTCCTCCTTTCTCTCTTCCACCAGACCAAATTTCCACAAGGTCTGCTCTTCATCCCCAGCACCAGTGACAGCCTCCTGCACATTTTAGCTGATGAAGCAGATGGATGGATGGATAAATAAACAGATAAAGATGCGAGTGAACAGACAGAGGCATGAATGTTAGGATGTTTGGAGGAACTACAAGTAATTGTTTACAGCCAGAGTATAGAATGAACGAGAAGGGAGGGGAGAAGACAGATCAGAGAAGTGGGAAAAGTCAGGGGACATATATACACCCATGGCTGATTCATGTTGAATCAGAAATCATGGCAGAACCCAGCACCATATCATAAGCAATTTGGTCAGATCCTAAAGGGTCTTGTGTGATAAACACTATGAATATTTTATTCTAAAGAGTAGGGCAAACCACTGAAGAATTTAAAGCAGCAGAATAATTAATCACTTTAAAAAAAGAAATGCGTTAAGCAGGAGTGTGGGGAAAGGCCTGGAGGAAGCCAGAGCGGAGGCAGAGAGCTGTCGGGAGAGGACAGAGGAATCGGAGGCGGAGAGGGTGCGCAGGCGGCAGCGCTAGACAGGCTGTGCTCCCACCCGGCTGTCCCGCCGGCCCCAGAGCCGTGGTCCACGTGGCACCCACGCTGAGGAACCAGCAGGAGAGGGCACAGAGCCCACCAAGGGTCACACTGGCGGCCAGGGAGGCGCCGGCCCAGACCTCGAGCCCCTTTGGCCCCAGGCCAGTGAGCTGTCCGGTCTGGACGGCGGAAACCAATGCAGGAGGCCCAGAAGGCGGGATGCCACTGAGGGGTGTCAGGGAACAGAAGGGGCTGAGCTGGGCAACTGGATGGACACAGCGAGGCAGTCAGGGGAGACTTTGAGAGGGACACTCACATTTCTGAGTTAGCAGCTTGGCGGTGCCCTTCATTCAGAAATTTGGCATTTGAAATGAAAGACGATGAGTTCCAATTGGGACATGCTGAACTGGATCTGCACACTTAGGATTTTTTGATATTTCTGTATATATATTATGTAAGGACACTGTACATTACCAATTCGATGTTTAAATTTCTCCCCAGCTTAAATCTTCTAGCCATCAATACTAATAGTGTTAGAGGGTATTTATGGAATGACTGTTGTGTGCCAGGCATATAAACCATTTAATTCATAGTAACTAGTTTTAGGGTTAAATGACAGCACACAGGTAAAGCTCTTGGCAGAGTGCCTGGCTCATTGTTCAACAATGGAGAAATGATACAGGAAGACATAAAAGGAAAGAGAAGTTGAAAAAAGTAGCAAAAAAATCACATACCTAGTTACAACTATTCTAAATGACACATATATCCCAATACTAATATAGTTGATTGGAATAAAACTTCAAAATCACAATAATGGCCCCCCAAAATACACTAAATATAAGCACAGCACAATTAAGTTTGGTGGCATTCTATTGGGTGGTAATAGTAGTGAAAAAGAGAATGAATAATTAAAATCTCACAATTCCATTTTTTTTTTTTACCTGAAAAATCAGCTCTCTTTTCTCTTGATTATTAGCTAAAGATAAAGATGGTTTGTGGCTATCTGGGAAATACAAAAGAACTGGAAAGATCTAAAAATACATTAGTATCTAAATAAATAATGGTTGAGGATATAACTTGTTAGAGTCATAGAAATGAAAATAGCAGGTGGAAAGTATGCCCCACTCTTTGAAACTCATTTTTGCTTTACCCAATATCTTCAATTAATCTTTTCTTTTTTGATTTTATCTTTTCTTTACCAAAACATAATGTGCATTTATGCACTTATTTTATTACTATCAGTAGACCGATGCTTGATGCTCTGACTAATCACAGATTGCTGTGTGTTCAGAAACCCTTTAAGGATTGCTTACACGGGTATATGTGTGAGCGTGTNTCTTTACCAAAACATAATGTGCATTTATGCACTTATTTTATTACTATCAGTAGACCGATGCTTGATGCTCTGACTAATCACAGATTGCTGTGTGTTCAGAAACCCTTTAAGGATTGCTTACACGGGTATATGTGTGAGCGTGTTCAGTTGCTAAATCATGTCTGACTCTTTGCAACCCCAGGGGCTGTAGTCCAGTAGATTGCCATCGATATTCTAAAATCCTTCCTCATTTACCATTTTTTATTAAATATTCTCTTATTTCACAAAGGATTGAGAGGGCAAAAAATTAACAATACAACAGTGTGTATTAGAATAACTTCCACACAGTCAAGATGGAGTTGTATGGCCCTATGGAAGATTTAGCCACGTGAACATTTCATTCTAGAGGAACACTTATTACTTGAAAGATCATTTCACTCACATAGTCTACCAGATGAGGTCAGGTAACACACAGCCTTCAGCTCCGTGAATTTAAAATGTCAGATCTATTTGTGGCTCCATAGCTTTTAGAAAATAATTACTATGTAATTTCTAGAGAAATCACTTTGGATGTTCTACATACCCCTTTTCTTAAAAATAGTTTAGATAATTTATTTATTTGCCTAAATGTTTTTAAAGGCCTTGAATGGAAACAAAATGGCACTGAATTTATTTCATTTACTCTAAATAAAGATATGAACCAAAAGTCATCAGAGCCAGATCACAGACTGTGATAAACGTGGGGAACTCAACACAAGCCTTCAGAAGAATCAAGTCTGAAAGATTTCAATTGCTGGAAGACTGACTAAGGCTCTGTTTAATTATTAGTGCTATAAAAAGTGAGTAATATTTACCTGGCCATAATAGTACTGTGTAAAAGTAACTTATCTGTCCTGCCAGGTGCCCTGTTTCTCACAGTTATTAAAAAGAATGAAAGGAAATCTTTACACAGTCATTACTTCTCCAGGTCCACCACCCCATCATCTTATATGACTGGGGGCTTGTGGGCTGTTGAAGAAGCTGAGTTTTTTTTAAGTGGCAGTGCTAGCCCAGGTCTTAAATGAAATCAGTGACAAGTGGCTTTGTTAGTGAAGGGCACCAGCAAACATGCCCCCGTGAGCTTCGGGGTATGTGCATGTGGAATGTACGAGAGTGGTAAAACATCCGCCTGCCAACGCAGGAGATGAGAGAGACCTGGGCTTGACCCCTGGGTCGGGAAGATCCCCTGGAGAAGGAATGGCAACCCGCTCCAGGATTCTCGTCTGGAGAATCCCATGATCGGAGGAGCCTGGCAGTCCATGGGGTTGCGAAGAGCTGGACAGGACTGAGTGTCCGAGCACACAAACTCCCCAGCAACTGGTACAATCAGTCCCATTGAGTGATGAGTCATTTAGGGTGCTTGATCTTAGTAAATCCAAATATAAACAGACCCATGGGGCTTTCTGCTATGTGCTCACGCACAGTGCTGACCAGAAAGCTGATTTTACAAGACTATCAGTTCCGAATGGATATGTCATAATGTCTTGGAAGAATATATTCAGGAAGTTTACAGCGACTGTGATTCATTAACCCAACTCCAACATCATCATGCAGTATGGGTTCAGATGACATTACTGAATGCTTTCTGGATTTTGGCAATGATGTCCAGGAGTCATTAGTTATCTGTCAATCATTTACAAACCCTTCCTGAAATCAGTTAGCAAATAATGTTTTATCAGCATAAACAAGGGTCCTTGGACATGTGAGTCACTGCAGGCCTGCTCTGTGGTGGCATCTGATGGGTTCGGTGGGATAGCAACAGTGATTAAATGCCCACATCTGCCCAAAGGAAATGGTTAGACTGTGCCTTGATTGGGAAAAATAATTACTAAAAACTGAGGTTGTAAATCCTCTTTTGCTTTTCCCCCAGCCTGGTTGGAACCTAAATTGTTCATTAACCATCTCTTGGGTTGAGCTCCATGCACCTGTTATCTGTATCACATGCGAATGTTATTCCAGCCTTCTTTCACAAAAATATGTTCATTTCTCACAAAGTTCCGAATGTCTATTTCTAGTCAATTAGCCTCCTAGATAAGCTTCAACAGACCAAAGTAACTCATTAATGTGACATTTCCTCAGCATGCCAGTAAGCTCTACAGGACGTGAATAAGACAGGCAAATGGCAAATTGTATTTTTTTAAAGGTTCTAGTGGGAGTTAAGGGAACCCAGTAATACTATCATCTTTCAATATTTTTTTGTATATTTTGTAAATAAGCCTGTCTAATCAGACACATATAACAAAGAATGGAATACAATCTTTTTTATTGTTCCATGCTTTGTTAGCCATACACACAAAAGAAGAGGACCAGAGCAAAGAACGTTGCCACGCTATTGAATTACAAACCATGGGAGGTCTTCCATAGGGTGTCAGGTCGAACCTGTAACTCAGAACGGCTGTCAAGAACAAAACGCAGAAAAGAAACTTGTATCTATCTTCCAAAATTCCATTTATGGAAGATGAGTTTCTCACCCAAGACCCCAAGCCACACAGTCCATCGCAGTTTTTAATGACATCAAAATGTGTATTAGAGGGCTTCCCTGCTGGTCTAGTGGTTAAGAATTCACCTTGCTGTGCAAGGGACATCGGTTCCATCCCTGGTCTGGGAAGATCTCACACACTGCAAGCAACTAAGCATACGTCACAACTGTGGAACCCAAGCTCCAGACCCACAGCTACGTGCCCACGCGTCAAAACTACCGAAGCCCGCTCGCCTCAAACCCAGACTCTGCCACAAGACGCCCCTGCAACAAGAAGCCCACACACCGCGAATGGAGAAAGCCCAGGCAGCCACGAAGACCCAGCACAGCAACAACTTTGACAGGTAAATAATTTTAAAGCATAAAATAAAGACTTCTGGGCCTTCCCTGGAGGTCTGGCAATTAAGAATCCACCTGCCAAGGCAGGGGACACAGGTTCGATCCCTGACGACCCTACATGCCGCAGGGCAACTAAACCCACCCGCCACAACCACTCAAGTCTGCACACCTGAAGCCCGTGCTCCCCAGCAAGAGACGCCCTTACGCTGCAAAGAAGAGCGGCCCCCACTCGGCGCAGCTAGAGACAGCTGGCGCAGAAGCAAGCCCGGTGCAGCCCAGACACAAGCAAGCAAATAAATCTGTGTCATTGGTGAAGATTGAAATTTTAAAAAACACAGTATATTCCCACAGACTGGATGCAGAAGTGCATGTGAGAGGCAGCTTTCTATTAAGCTAGACGTTAAAAAGACTTCTGAAAATGCTGCTTTTTAAAGATTCTTTTCCTTTGGAAAATAGCTCTTTTCAATTCTCAATATGTTATCATAATACACCTTGATAACAATAAATTAATATACTTATAACTAATAATTTTTACTTTCTCAATTTTAATTCCAAATGCAATAAATACTAATTGATATAACTTACATGAGCAAAAACCTTTTGGAGTCCTAATAATTTTTAAGAGAACAGCTGCTTCTCAGGGTCATATGTCACATCCCTTAACATTTACACAGGTACATTTCTGGTACTGCACCACATTATTGTCTGATTGCTTAAAGAAATAACAACAAAGAACTGATATGGATAATTATAATCACCCAATCCTTTGTAGCTTGAAATATATATTTACTTGTCCAGCTAAAGACTTCACTTCCAGCCTCTCTTGCAGCTAAGTGCGAAAGAAGAAGTGAAAGTGAAAGTCACTCAGTTGTGTCCAAATTTTTTGTAACCCCGTGGACTATACACTCCATGGAATTCTCCAGGCCACAATGCTGGAGTGGGTAGCCTTTCCCTTCTCCAGGGGATCTTCCCAACCCAGAGATCGAACCCAGGTTTCCCACATTCACATTGAGGGCAGATTCTTTACCAGCTGAGCCTCAAGGGAAGCCCAAGAATACCGGAGTGGGTAGCCTATCCCTTCTCCAGCAGACCTTCCCGACCTAGGAATCGAACCAGGGTCTCCTGCATTGCAGGCGGATTCTTTACCAACAGAACCACCAAGGAAGCAGCTAAGTGTGCATATGTGTCAAATTCCTGCCAAGTGAAATATAAGCAGAATGTTCACACAGTGCTTTCACGAAATGAACTGAGAAAGGAATCCATGTTTTCTCCCTTCATCCATGCAGCTTCCTGGTAGTGATGGCGGGCCTCTGGCAGCTGTTTTGCAACATGAGGACAAGAGTCAGAGGACAGAGAAAGGGAAGGAGTGAGGTCCTGTGTAACTTCATAGGGGCACGGTACCATCCCTACCTCTGAAATACTTTCATAGGAGAAAGATAAATGTCTTATTTAAACCACTGTCCTTCTGGTTTTCTATTATATGTAGTCAAATTTAATCCCCCCAAAATATAATTTTGATGGGGAAAATGCTGTACGTAAACATTCTGGGTTTTCCAACAGAATCTTAGGCAAAAAAATAAAAATAAAAAATTGCTCCATTAGCAAAATCAAAACATACAAGAAAATGACTGTTTCACAACATAGGAAAAGACACACATTGTTCTAAGAATCCGGATTGTATTACTTTGGAAAACAATAGAGATATTCTACAAGAGCCTAAAACTCACCTTGGTCACTCAAGTAATATCTCTTCCATGTGAGGAGTAACCCTTTTTTCCCCATAGATTCAAGGAAAGAATGATAATTTTTAAATTATGTATTTGCCAGCATTAACCTCAAAGCATACAGTGTTACTTTGGGGGGGGGGGGGCAAAGAAATAGTATGCCCTTTCAATCAACTGACCAATCTACAAACAAGCTAAGGTTAACTCCTCAGCTAATAAACAGGCAGGATTTTTAAAAAAAAAAAAAAAAGCTGGTTGACAAAATAAGAAGAGATAAATGAGTACAGGCTCAGCAAGCCTGCCTGAAGGGTTCTGAAGCGTCAATCATATCCCTGGTCACCACTTGGAGAATGAATGTCTGCCCACGTTATCATCTAAAATATATTTACAGAGGTCAGAAGAGCCACGTCTGTCCTCCTCTGTGCAAAGAGGTGATGACATCCAGGGAGTATGTCACAAGCCTGAGTTTAGTTAGTGGATTTGAGCTGGTTTGCAGTTTTCCCCACTAAGTGTGATCTTCTGACCCCTCAGTTTTACAACCTTCTACTCTCTGCGCTGCACACCAACTCTCCACTTCTGAGTTAATCATTTCTGTGCCATTATCTGCCAAGAGTTCTTATCTCTTTTGCTGTCACTTTATAACAGGGTCCCCTTATCAACCTGCCTGGAGTCACGTGATTCGTCCAAGCCTATCACAAGTTTCCATGCCTCTGATTAGAAACCATCACGAAACTGGATACAAGGTTTACAGCAGATCACTAATGCTGGAAAAAGTACAGAGTCCAGGGAAAGACTTGCTTGTAACTTTCTGGATTCTTGGAGGGTTTTTTTTTTTCCCTTCTTTTTCTTAACTTTCACTCAGGGTTATTGTCGTCTGATGCGTCCTGCCCAAGGCTACAAAAGTTGACAAGCTGCACTTCCTTCTTACACTCAATGATATCTGCTTTAAACCAAAGGACTGCCTATAATTTCATTAAGAATGTCTTCTAATTCGGATACTGGGGATTTACAAGAATCTCTAAAGCACGGACTCACACCTATTGGTAAGTAGGAGTTGCTCTATTTATCATCTATTTATTATCCTGCAATGACACTAATACATGTAATTCAATGCCACTGATGTATTTACTGTTATAAGTCACTGACTCTCCAGTTGTGTTTATTAAAAGCACGTAAGTCCACGTATATATCACACATTTATCTTTCTTGAAGTTAAAGAGGTAAATGAATATTTCAAATATTCTTATAGCCTTTGTTTCTGGACGTCATTCTACCAGCCTAAAATAGCCGGAAAATAAAAAGTATAATATATTCGTTTCATCCCTAATATTTTCTGATACTTTTAAATGAGAAATAATAAGCTAAAAGTGGAACCACTTGAAACAAGTTAACCATATGGAGTCAGTTGATCCAGCCTGAGCTAATGCTCTCAGCTGTCTGTGGAGTCTGAAGCCACACCACAGAGTGTCCCATTCATTACAGGCACTACAGAAAACTTTTGGTTTTCGATCCAAAAGACAAAATCAAAACTCAAAATCATACCGTCATAAGATAAGAAGGCAGGGTTACAGATTTTCAAAATAATGAGTCTATCTTCTTTTTATAAACAGAATAAGTACACAAAGCTAATTTTCATTTTTAAAAGAACAAGCAGTGCCGTGTCACAAGCGTTAATGTTACAGCAGGAACACTTCCAGTTAACCCTAGACGTGAAGGGTGAAAAAGCAAAGACTCCCAGACACCTGTCATTATCGCTCTGTGGAAAATCTTGCCTTTATTCCTCCGCACTGAAGTAAGTGACTTAGCAGCAGCAGCAGCAGCAAGCCCTTTCTTGCAGCACTTTTCTTAGGCTTTGGGATGAATTGCAATGTCCCTGTAATTCGCAAAGGCCTGAGTTCCAGCTCTGCTGAGAAGGAAAACCAAGGTCTGGGATTTTCCTCGTTCTCCCTTCATAACCAGCTGACTCCACTGAACGCAGTGATTGCTTTTTTATGGGTCAACTACACCCTAAAGTATATCAATTGAGGAAATGGGAAAAAAAAAAGTTCTGTACTTACGAAAAGGAAAACACTGGGAAGGCAGGCAGAGTGCAACAGAATTCAATTGCTCTGCAGATAAAGAGAAAATACGGGCACAGAAACGAGCTGGAAGAGAACACAGGGGCGATTTCGCGTCTTTGCCCAGGGAGCAGCCGCCGGGCGCCGGGGCAAAGGGTCCCTGAAGGCGGAGGCTGCTGGGGCGCGGGCGCGCGCGGCGAGGCCGGAGATGCGGGCGCGCGCGGCGGGGGCGCGCTCGGAGACGCCCCCACCTGTGGATGCGAATTCAGGGCGAGGAAAGCCGGGGCCGCGCTCGGGGACCCTCGCTTGGCGGCGCCAGCGCGGGGTGAATGAACCGGGTGAGGCGGTGGGGGGACCGCCTTCGCGTTGCCTCGGCTCCCGCCCGGCGCTCAGGCCGCGCGGGGTCGGTCCGGGCGCGAGGCTGGACGCCCTTCACCTCCGGGGTCCGCAGGGGCCGGAGCGCCGGCGGCCGAGGGTCGGGGTGGGGGTGGCCGTCTAATCCTGCAGGGACCGCTGGAGGCTGAGCCTCAAGAAGGTCCTGAAGCAAGAACCCAGGAGCCCACCCCGGCCCCCGAAACCTGTGCGGGCCCTTCAGGGCGCCAGATCACAGGCCCACCAGGGAACAGGTCTCCGTTCACAGAGCCCTCTCCCCGGACCTCGCTCGCGGGCACCGCCCGCTCAGGGCCCAGGAACGCGGCCCCACCCCGCTTTCCCCCCAGGCGCCTGGTATGGCAGCCCCGCCAGACGCCCTCTTTGGAATCCCCTGGTCACCTCGGGGAGCTGCTGGCTCTGAGCATCGTCTGCTCCACAGCGTGGCCTCCCGGGGTGCTGGGGTGGAGGGTGTCATTCCCGGGGTGCTGGAGGCCCTTTCTGGGATACTTGGCCAGACGTCCACTCAGAGGGACAGCGCTGCAACAACTCCTTAAGTGCGTCCCTGAAGGCCACTCGCCTCTAGAATTGGGGGGGGGGGGGGG